>VZRU01013525.1:326731-408213 GCA_013398155.1 Pedionomus torquatus
CCTCCCTTCCCTCCTCCTTTCCTTCCTTTCTTCCTCCCTTCCTTCCTCCCTTCCTTCCTCCCTCCCTCCCTCCCTCCCTCCCTTCCTTCCTCCCTTCCTTCCTCCCTTCCCAGCCTGCAGCTTCTTTTGAAGATTCAATTGGAATTTGTATGGTACATTTGCTTCATAGTAAGTGTCTGTGCAGGGAAGAATTTTGTCTGGCCAGGTGATGAATTCAAGTGAACTCCGTCTTTCCAGTGCCAGAGCAAGTGGCAACTTCACTGGTGTCGATCTGACCAACGGCCCGTTTGCTTTCCTTGATGGTAAATCCTGCAGATGAGAGATAATGAATAATACAAGAAGCAGGAGTGGTTGCAGAATTAGAGTTCAGAAGGGTGATTTTTCCTTGGTCCTCAGCATGTACGTGTGACCACACATGCGCCAGAGCACACAGCTAAGGCCCCCCACCTGGATTTGTTACGATCAATAAGTGCGTGCAGAGCTCCGATCCAACGTGCTCATTTTCTGCAGCATCCAGTACAGGGTATGTGAAATATTAAAATATGTAATTTTAAATGCATGCCCTTTATTGCTTTATAACTAAGAAACCAGATCTTTTCCCACTGACTTTCCATGCAACTTTTCCCCGTTCTCATATCCCATGTGGCTCTTAAGCGCGCAAAGGCACCAGTATTAAAGTTTATAAGATATTTATATAAATCAGATGGTTGGTGAGTATTAAATTTGATTTTTCTCAATAACCCGAGGGGGAATATTAAAATATTAAAATTGTTTGAATATTTAAAACACAAATGGGCTTTTGAATAGTTTAGGCCAAAGCCTCAACTCTTGTACGCAAATATATACTGGCTGAGGATAGAGTCCTTGAAGTTTTAATCTTGTTATTCACATCTAGCGAGACAAATGGCAGGCTTAGTAGAAAGCCTGTTCTCAAAAATCGCAAACAGACTAATATGGAAAAATGAATTTTATCTTCTGTTTCCATCATATGATTTACATCTTGAGAAGGGCACATATCTTGTTCTAAATAACTGATGTCATAATGCAAAAATTACCATCAAAATTGCCTCACGGCATTACCAGCTTAGAAATCATCTTCAACTTTGTAT
Source organism: Pedionomus torquatus (assembly GCA_013398155.1). Taxonomy (NCBI): domain Eukaryota; kingdom Metazoa; phylum Chordata; class Aves; order Charadriiformes; family Pedionomidae; genus Pedionomus; species Pedionomus torquatus. Next base: position 327,841 of record VZRU01013525.1, read on the forward strand.
TTATTTCAATAACTTCAATGGAATTGTGAACTCTTTGAAACTTCATGTGAGTTGCCCATTTCAAGCCACCTTCCTCTTAGCCTCTTGATACAGCATTTCCCAGGATCTCCTCCTGCTTCCATTTTCTGCTTTTGCCCAATCATGTTGTGAACACAGCGCTCACAGTTGTGGGTTGTTACAGCCCTACTGTCCTGATTTTCTTTGTTTTTCTAAATGTGAATAGTGTTTGCCTTTGGGAGGATGCATTATTGCTTGAGTTGTGCAAGGGTGTGTGTAGGATAGCTGGAGGAGAGGGAGCTGGGCAGGCAAAAGGAATGTTTGCTCTTTGCTTTAGGCTCTGACTAGGTCAATTCTTGTGACAGAGTTATTCCCACAAACCCACAAGTACTGCTAGGCTCAGTTTTCTGGAAAAAAGAGGATTTCTTTGCATGCTGTTTGACCATCTTATTGCAGGACTGGTGGGTATAGGCTTATGCAGGTAAGTAAGGCAAAGTACAGCAGGAATGTACTTAGACTCTGTAGCACTATTGTTGTCCATAGATGAGAAATCAACCTCTGGCCCAGATGTCTGTGCAGAGAAACAGAGATGCTGCTATGAGAAAGAAGTACTGGGATCAGAAGAAACAGGAAATGATATATTGAGAAAGGTGACATTTTTGTTATAGTTGGATGTTTTAATCTTTGTGCTTCAGGCTTCATTTCAAACTGCATATCACAAAATGAAAAACAAACATATTTTGAATGAAAAAGAGAATTGAGTTCTTTGCCTTTTGAGCTCCTACTTAAATGAGTTCCTATTATAGCTTTTAAGAACTACATTTTAGGAAATCCTAACAAGTAAACAAATACACTTTAAATCCAATCATTGCAATATTATTCCTGATATTTATAATATCTTGGCCTTCAAGTTTTCTGCTAGAACAGCTGCAGGGCTTTTGGGGGTGATGGGTAGTTCTTAATCAAGTGGCTGAAAAACTCCCAAGAAGTAATTTGTCTTCTTAGACAACAGATTTTTAGAACTAACCTCAGAGCACATGAGCTTAAATGCTACAATGATAAAAAACACTTAAGCTACACAGATAATCATCCTTTGTGTATTTGCAGTCTGCATGTTTACATGAGAGACAGATCTAGACTTGCTTCAATTACCTTTTCAACATATTTCTGAATACTGTTAATGCTGTAAAAAATGTTATATATGCAAATTACAAAAACCCCTTGTAAGTGAAAAGCGTATGTCCGTCCTCATTATTGTTTGCCCTTGTCAAAAAAGCATCTTATTAAAGTAGGTAACTGGCTTTTTATAATTAGAGGTGAAAGAAACCTGTTAGATCATTTTGTTCACCATGATAAACTGGGCACAGTGCCATCATATTCTACCTAGAAAGAAACGCTAATTCACTGATTCACAACGGGTACCCTTTTTCAGCATCAAATGGTGTTTTCTGTAATGCTGATGAGTTCTCAGTCTGATCTAATCACCTGGAAGGTGTTCTCAAGACTTATTCTTACCCCTAATTATCTTTATAGGTCTACCTACATTACCTTTTAATCAAGATTCTGATCTTCGTGCTGATGAAGAAGGAAGATCTTGTACAGAAGTCACTTGGCTCCCAGAGGTCTGGATCTAATATTGGGTTTGGCTGCAAGCTCTCAGTGTAACTTTGAAGCATCCACTGAATTTCCCTGTTCTCTAGTGTCATTAATAAACCTTTACTGACCTTCACTGAAGAGTAAGTGGGATTAACACAGGTGTGGAGAATCTCCATGGAGGCCTTCAGAGACCTCTCTCTGTTGGCTGTATGGAGAATCTAATTCTTTGCTCTACAAAAGCTGGTAAAACCTACTTCTTCATCCTCAAGAGGAAGACACCTACAGTTTAAACTTAGACAGAACACAGACAGGCTCCTTTCCTACCTTATAATACTTGAACATCGATACTTCATGCTTGAATCAAAACAAAAAGAATTCATTAACCCACTTATATCCTAAAAAATTCATTATAGGAAGTCAGCATATGCTTTAGACCCAGGAATGCAGACTTTGTTCTTGTTTGCAGAACTGTAAATCTAAAACATTTTCCCAAAGGAAGGAAAGAGTCTGCTGAATCACAGCCTTTTAGATACTCATATCTAGTGCCTTCAGTGTCAAAGTGATGGAATTTGAACTGCAGTCAGAGGATAGGAGTAATCGAGGTGGTTGTAGAGATATTTAATTTTGGAGTGAAGCAAATACTGACTTTTCTCAGTCCCCAGTGCCTGAAATCATGTGCTGCAGCCATTGGAGAAGCACTTCCATGATACAAAGCTGAGGATATGTGCTGCACACCCACATAGTGTCTTGAAGCATGATTTGGAGGCAAAGTCTGCTGGGATAGCCCTGGGGAGTATGAGGGTGGAGGGAACCTTGTGAATTTTGTCCATCACACCTACTAGGAAGAGTCCTGTCTATCTCCATGCTGTGCCTGAGAAGGCTAGCTGGCACAGCCATGCCAGGGACCATGTAAACAATTAAGTGGCATGGACAACCAGTGGTCTAGTGCTTGGGTTTGCTCTATGACCTTGACTTATTTAGCAGCCTGGAAGCAGATTTTTCAACTGATACCATAGTGATGTGTCCATCCGATAAAGATAATGGCTATGTTCTCTTGTTCTTCACATTTATTTGTAGGCAAAAGTGTAGGGCATCTCTGGCTAAGGTGTTTTTTCAAGAGATAGTATATGGAGTCTTAGAGTGCTAAAAGAGGAAATCAAGTGATTGAAACTGAAGTGAATCAAGGAAGGTGAAGCTAATATTTTGTCTCTAAAAATCTAGAAAAAAGTTATGAAACAATGGTGTGTCTTATGCTGACAAAGATTTATGATTCTCATTCTTCACAAAAGGAATATGTGGGCATATTCTGTGACACTCTTCAGTCTGTGCCAGGAATTGGACTGGTCATGATGGTTCATTTGCCATTTTTGTGACACAGAGATTCTCATTACAGCTGAAATTGTCTGTGTGCAGTAAAGAACATCAGTGGATTGAGATGTCAGTTGTATTTGTTGGAATTACTTCCTCAGGAACCTTATTCCTATACCAGCAAACACTAACTCAACTTAATTTATTGTATGTTATCAAACATTAACTTATTGCCAGCTTTCCAAGACAGACTATGCTCTATCGTTGTAAGCACTACTGTAGATACAAGCGGTGTGTGCATTAATAAATATGGGGATAATTAAAGCTGTATTTACTTTTTGTCAGTTTTTACCAGTGTTACCAGAATCTGCAGAAACTATTTCTGAAAAAGAAAGACACTGAATCATTTTTCTGCAGTTTGGGTGTGTTAATTTTCATTTATGTCAATGTGGCTCTTGGCTTCTCTTTATTATTATATATTCAAGCTTGTCATCATCACCAGAAAAAACAAGTGACCCAATTCAGCTTGATCTTCACCTTTCACCCACGTAAAATTTCAAAAGGAGACTCATTGTTTTTTCATGTGTCGTAACCCTGTAATTATGAAGAAATTCAGTAGCAAATTACTTCCATGGCTTTTCCCCTCCATTCTCTGCAGTTGAAAGCATTCCTTCAAGAGACATTAAATAGTCTCAATTTCCCTGTTCTTCTGAGAATACCATACTAATGAAAATATACACTAAATATTTTCCTGAGACAGAAAAACTGGTAAAGTCAGAAGTAAATCATTGTCCGTTATCAGTTACAATTTGACATGCATTCCTTTTATTGCTCAACACCTCCTTAAGGTTGGAAAAGTACATGCTGGGGAACATCTCACAACTTTGAAGAAGTTTCTGCATGTGCAAAATGTGTCCAACCACTATTAGAATAATTTTTCAAAGTTCCTAGAGCTGGATGGTCATAGACTGATGTCACCGTGAAAGTATGGGAAAATAGTGGGGGAAAAAATGTACGAAATTACAGAACATGTCAACATATGTCCTGTGAAATAAGAGATGTGATAAAAAACTAGCAGCTTCATGCCAGCCTTTAGCATACTTTATCAACCAAAGGAAATCAACATAGGCTTAAATTTATAGGTTGGGATATATTGTCGCTGGGTATGCCTTTTGTGATATGGTTGTTTCTGCAATATGTGTAGAAAAGGCAGTTGTTCAGCCTCTCAAACCACAACAGCTAAACCACGTAGTGGACGTGTGATATTTGCCATCTAGCTGAGCCTCAAGTAGCTGAGTTGTGAGTGTAATCAGTATGACATTTTGGAAGGCTGCTTTTATTTGCAACATGTTTTCTTATGCTTGTCAGCTCTGAAGATGAAAGACAACCTGACAGTATTTTAAATAATGAGATCTTTGATCTGAAAATATATAAAATAACCTTTCCTCCCCCAACATTTTTGGTGAATTTGTCTGAATGCCATAAATTGTGTATCTAAGAAACAGGCTTCAAACAATTCCTTTGAGTTCCTGCTCTGCTAATAACAACCTATTTTTATTGACAGGGTAGAAGCAAGTCAGCCAAATGCTGGAAAGCTGGAGTGACAGTTGATGTTCCTCTTTTCAAAAATTCATGATTTCAAGCCATTTTACAGTGGGACAGTCAGAACAATCTAGAGTCTGACATAGTCAGTGAGTTGGTTAGACCAAGAAATACTGGGCTAAAGATTTTGTATGAAGGTTTTCTTTACAAATATGACATAACTGCTTTGAAGCCAAAGAAATAGCACTAGAAGAAAGAAAGAAGAAAGATCTCCTGCCCCTCATTGAATAGACTGTCTATCATATTTTGTTAAAAGTTCATATTACTCTATTACCTTAGTCTGGAAGATTTTGCATACCTACAGTTTTTAGCAAATCTAGGCTTTGTCTGAGCTAACACAGCTGAGGTTTAAGATTCTAGCTCTACTGCTGCCAAAAAGGACTGGTTTAGATCAAGAGATATTTTAAATAGTTGCTTTGTGATGAGATATAATAATGGGATTATGTATTAGAATTAACTTGGTTAATGCTGAGTTTAACCTTTTAAAAACAGCCTAATTAAACTCTATATAAAAACAGTAACAGCATAGTTACTTCGGTTAATGTCTGTTCACACCTTTAATTTCTTTACAATTGTCTATATTGTCTTCACGTACCCACAGGAAAAACAGTGTGGTTTCAAGGATCCCAGAAGACCATGTGGCGTATCAAAGGCAGATGTTTTTCCACCTTCCCGAAGGCAGCAATGGGTTCTCTTCATACACCTGACAGCAGAGAGACACTCTGTCAGAAGGTGTGCTATTTTGGAAAGTTGTGAGAAAAAAGAGGATGCAAGAAACCTTTCTTTCCTGAGAAATATGCTGCATAATGCTGACGAATGAGAAAGAAGAAATAAGCAAGAAATGGATAAAAGGTCCGGCCCAAGTGTTTAACAGCCAGAACTGTCTTGCTCTATAGATCTTTCTTTGTGCTACCTGACTTTGGATCCTGCTTTTCACCATACCTCCTGGTTCGACAACCACAAGCCTACTTATAGTGATGTATATACCACACTGCTGTTCATGGCATCCTTTTGTGCTATAGAGCTACCATATAGATGAGCATCTTTATCATATTATATTGCAGTGCAAGTACTTTCAATCCCTACATGACCTGGAGCTCCAGAAATTTCTTCCAGCCTGTTGCAGGGAGCACTGTTGATCTCAGATACTCCTGCATTAGTGCTTTAATGGTCAGAGAGCAGCAAACCCACACTCAGCCACTGACCAGCTTAGGGACAGGATTGCCAATAGGCTGAGCTGAATCCAATAAGCTCTGGAATAATACAAGGGATTTTTTTCCATTCAGGATTGTACAGACTTCAGTTGAAGATTTAACTTAAGTCTGTGCTTTTGTGTAGTGTACAGTGCCAGCATGGATTTAAGGAGGAGAGCTAAGGAGCTTCAAAACTCATTAGCAAGAATAGATGCAAGGTCTACTTGTGTTCTCAACCTCTCCACATTCCCCACTCACATAGAGTTCTTCTCCACTCTTGTAGTAGGACTCAGGTCATGCCCAGAGATTAGGTTTAGGTTGTGTAGGTTGCAGACGATGATTTCCTCCATGTCTGTGAAAAAATGGGCATACAGTTCAGAACCTTAGTTGGTTGGTTTTCCTTCTGTGTCTAGTGTCCTCACTCTTCCCCATTCATTTGGTTTGGCTGAGCTCAATTGCATCAAATTCAAACCAGTCACGTGTAGCATTTTAGTATTATGAGTTGCCTAATTTACTTAGGAGAGATGCTAGAATCCAAAAATATATATTTTGGCAAGGGTTAAACCTTCATCTCAAAAGCTACATGCCAATTCAAAGTGTATTTTGTGTGCAGATTTATCTGAGAGTGGCTTGGCACTAAAGGATTTTCCATTGGCGCTAAAAGAGCCACTGCATGCCAAGAAAGTAAATATCAAACAGAAATGTGCCAGTATTTCCTGCCAGTCTCACATTTTTGAAACTTTTTCCATCCTCCATGCCATTGATTTCTGATATGCTCCCAGGCTTCCTAGGGAAAGGCTTTTGAGTCTCACCCCAGGATGCTGAAAGTCTTCTAATTTGAATACTAAAAATGTTAAATGAAAAAGGACTCCTCCCCCCTCTGACACCCCCAAGGAAAATCCCAGAATCTTTTCCTGTGAAACCCTGGAAGACTCCAAGGGGTTTTCAACCATCCAGAATACACAACAGATGGGAAGTGACACTGGCTCAGGATGGCAGACATTTCTTCCAACTTTTGTACAAACAAGTTGGTAAAGCCTCTCCGCCTCTTTTCGGAGTGCCATACATTTCTGATCACACTTTGTTATTGATTCCTGTGTCTCTGTTTCCCACAACTGGCTTTTTAATTTTTTTCTTACTCATTCCTACCCTTGGAGCTTTCATCCTGCTCCTGCCTGCCAAGTTCCACTCTTGAAACTCTGTCCCTTCAAGGCTCTTTCTTTCATAAGTTGTCCCTTTACCATTGACCGTTCAGTCCTGCGGTTAAACTGCATTTCTTTGTGCCAGTGTTGCATTCTTGAAGAGTCTCCAGTTCTCCAGTCCTGTGAGCAGATGGCATTGATCAACCTCCTCATCATTAGATTTCTCACAGGACACACTTCAGTCAACAGTGGGATCTTGTTAAACAATATGCCATGTACTGAAAAAGCAGAAATAAAAGCATCCAGACTATACTTAGTCAATTGATTAGAGGAAAACAGGAAATAGCATAACCCACAATTTGCCATATTTTATAAAGCATAGACTATTTGGTTTCTGTGCCTAGTTTGTTTGCTAGACGTAATCACTTTTTTCACTATTGTTTATAATATTGTGTACAAACCCCCTACATTTCTTAGTAACCTACTTGGATTGCCTAACCTCAGTGTTCAAACAGCTGTCAGGTAGATCAAGCATCTCCTACATTTTGGACATGGTATAACGTGAAAAATGCAGTGAAAATCAGAAAGACTTTTCCTTTACTAATACGAAGATTAAAAAAGCGTGTTGCTTAAATTTGATGCTAGCATCAAGTGGTTCTCCCTCTTATAGATTATTTGGATAGTTACAATTTTTTAAGTTCTCTGGTAACCAGCAGGTTTTAGAGGTGAGATATCATGAGTTTCTGAAAGTGGGTGTGTGATGGTGGTGGTAGTGGCTGCTGCCAACACCTCTGAAGTCCCACCTCATCTGACATTCCTAATGCTGCAGGGAACCTGATCAGAAATAACTCGGTTCTCATATGATGAAGGAAATCTCATTTAGAAGTAACTTTTAGGTAAATAGAAAGAGAGAGCTCCAGGTCCTGAGACCCTGGAGCTGGGCAACAAGCTTGGAACCTCAGTGCAACACCGCAAGGTTGATAGGAGGCTCTGTGTGCCTGCGTGTGTCTGCACAAACGTGTGCAGGCACAGTTGAATTTACAAAGAGAAAGAAAGGTACAGGAAGGGTGCTGTTGAGCAGGGCTGAGAAGAATTTTCAAAATTAAAAAAAACCCAACCCAAACCAAATGAAATTATACGCATAAGCCTGTATCAATACTAGGAAAATAGTATATGCACAAACAATACAAATCAGATTTAGGATTTCTTTTTGGATATATACTTTATAAATTAAAGAAAACATTTTGGTCCTGGATCTGAACTGCAGTTCTTGATTGCACATTCTTTGCTGGAGCGAGCTCCCACCATGCCAGGGGAGGCGGTTTCACACAGAGGTGGTGATGGTGGGAAAATGCCCTGCTACATGCAGAAGCAAAATGTTGCCTTAAGTCCAAAATGTTCCAGAGATCTTCTCAGGTCATGGCACTGCGTGGTCCCAAGATGGGGTCAAGCACAGCCCACGCGCTGCTGGTGCTGAAGGCGTTGCTCACGTCAAGCCTTTCAGTTTAGTGGGGTACGTGGCCAGACGTCATGGTTTGGAGCTGTTTGGAGATGGCAAAGTGCATCACTGGGACTCCTAAAGGGCCACAGACTTCTTTGAGTGATTGCATACCGCTGGAACACTTGATGGCTCTGTGCTCAGCAAAGTCTGCAAAAATAAGGCAATAAATAAAATAAAATGAAATGAAATAATAAAATAAAATAAACCCCAGTCCACTATTTTTACAAGCTGCTGGAGTGAGAAATGTGGGAAGTCTTTCCACTACAACAGTCATATCCTTCTAACCTGTGCCCCTGGAAAAGGGCAAACTGAAAGGCTCCTTTTACCCCTGTGTTCCTTCATGACTTTTACTTAAAATTTCACCCCAAATGTTATCCAAGTACAAATTATTGCTGGTGAATTCATTCTTCCTCCTTGACTGTCTCTGTTGGGGACCTCCATCATTAGAAATCAGGCATCATAAAGCTGCTCTGCCCTTACTGTAAAAAGTCAAAATTGCTGTAAGCTATGTTTTATATACTGTGATTGCTTAGCCTTGCCCTGAGCCTCAGTGAAAGGCCAGGCCCCAAGCATGAATATATATCTATCTATCTATATCTTTTTTTTTTTTTTTTTTTTTTTTTTTAAGCTATGCAGTATGGATTAACAGCGTGGAAAAAACCCTTCCAGCATGAAAGAAAGAATCTATATGCACTCACTGAAAGAGCTGTGTAGCAAAATCCCTGGCATGAACACAGGGTGGTGTCACTGCATCTTACCTGGGTGAGGAAGCTCTGGAGCTGTGCTATCAGGAAGCCCTTTTTTCTCCTGTGACATGCTCTGTTGCCGCTATGAGTTTTGGACTATTGGTGAGCCCAAAAGCACAGATAGTCTGAGCTGTATCAGCCCAAGCCTTGCAGCGACCTACCCATGGTGAAAGTTAACACTGCTGATTGTGTCTACAAGAAAGTCCTCGTGCACGTCCCTTTCCCAAAGAGGAGAAAAACGGCAAGGAAACGAAGACAGCTTAATCCATCTTTAAGAAACGTGTGCTCTTTTTTCCAGTATGTACAACAAACTGATCAGGCACAGATCAAGCTTCTCCTCAACAGAAGATTATGGTAGAGGAAAGAAGAAATGTACTTTTTTTAAAAAAAAGTGATATTTGATATAAAAATTGCAGGAGAACAATTATGCTGGTTTATGTGCCTTTGGAATAATACACTTGTTGCTACCCAGCCTGTTAGTATAATTGGGCACACTGCAACTTATGGAAGGTCTCTACTGCCAACCTCTGTTCTGTAATTCATTAGCATCAAGTTGCTGCCACAACATATAACTCATTAAAATTGGAGTTCTTCATAATTTTAATGGAGAAAAGGTCCTCATGTTTATGAACAGCAAAAGCTTTGGAAGCCTTTATTCAATGGACTGGGATGAAGAGAAGGAAGTCATCACACAAAGGATGAAGATGGAAAGTGAAACCCCATCTTGCCTTCTTAATGGACATTGTTGCTGTGTGATTTTGTCCCAGCCAGTATTTGGGTCAGCAACAGTGAATTCAGGCTTTAGGGCCCAAAGACCCCCAAGTAGCCATTTACCACAGTGTTTTTCTGGGTATAAATAATTTTCACATCAGAATGGTCTCAATGATACAAACAGCTACACATAGCCCCTTGCCACAGTTTTCCACGTGTATATAAGGCACAGATAGGTTAGTCCTCTATTTCTAGTCAAACAATGAGGGGCAGTATCTATCTGGGGTGCTAAATTGTTTGTTAGGTTGGACCTAAGAATAGCATTATGGAAACCAAATTTTATTCCGGTATGTGCTGGGGAAAGGATATAGTGCATGATTGGGGCTGAGGAAATGTCTCCTCCATGGCTCCTCTGAACATGAGGCCCCTGGCAGCTGTTCTGGCCCCAGCCTTCTCACTCAATCACCTTGTGCCAATTACTGTTCATTAGCAGATTTCAGCTCTGCTCTGTTCAATGTGTCTGGGAGGGGAAATAGCAGAGACACAGTGCACTATGTGGATAGAGCCCTAACCCTTCTCAGAGAGAAGCCAGCAGGGCAAGCCCCATGCTCAGCATGTGAGACTTCACAACTCTGCTTATAGACTCTGTCTATGAGCGAGACTGACCTGATTAAACCCCGATTTGCCCTTATTGTGGGCTTGATTTTTCTCCTTTGGGGTCTTGTAAAACTGGAAGTGCTATTTCTGTTAAGAAATATTGAAGTCAGACACCTTCTTACCCACACTGACTTGCTGGGAAAATTGTAGCTTGAGCTAGAAGGAAAGACCTTTTGTCAAAACCTGGAAGAAAATGAGAGGGATGCTGGCAGAATGGAGCTGTTACTTAAGAAAAAAAAAAAAAAAAGAAGTCATAAACTGTCAGAGTCTGGGGCCATGGGCCGACATTCTCTGCTAACACTTTCTAGTTATGTCCTTGCTATGAAATTCAAAAGGGTTATTTTAAATGGTTCCTTAACAGTTTCTAGTTAAGTATGAGCTAAGACACTTTGTTTGCTCTCCTACTCATTAGGTTACTGTGGAAGGGCTATGAACCTGAGTGTTTGACTCTGTATTAATTGGCACTCTGAACTCTTGCAGCTCTGTCCCTGGTGAATTAGCTTCTGAACACTCCGACTAGGAGGGAAAAAGCCAAGTTCAGCCACTGCTCACATTGCAAGGCTTATAACAGCATGTCAGGAAGAAGGAGCCTATGTCTGCTCTTTGTTTTTCCTGCAGTAGCCTTTGGGAGGGCTATGGGAACTCCTGGGCATCTGAAATGCTGCTCAGCACAAAGCTCTATGATAGGACATCAAGAGGAGTTATTGGTACAGAAGCACAAATCCACTTCAACACCAAGTCCAGCAGCCATGAAAGTGGGTTATCCTCGATTTGACCTACAGTGCCCATAGGTGCTTTTATGCACAATTCCTTTAGCTCTTTTATGGTGGTGGTATGGTGAAATGACAGCAATGCATCAATCTGCCTGGTTTTGCTCCAGTATTTTCATGAATCAGACTTAGGTCTCTACTAATTTTCTTGTATATGCCAGTTTATGGGAGCAGCTGATAAAGTGGGGTTCTTCACAAGTCTGAAACCTCAGAAGCCTGAGAGATCAGAGGGACATTTCATATGAAAACAAACAGATATGAAGTCAGAAACCCAAACAATTTAAAGCACTTTACCTATACTAATGAACAGGAGATCAAGAAGAAGGAGTCTCAACCTGAGATCATGCCTATGGTAAGCCAGGTGCTGATAGGAAATAGTATAAATTGCCCCTCAAATTTCCATAGCAAAAAGATAGTTTTATATTATAAATCAATTCTGTATCAAAATAACAAATAATTCTATAAAAATTGGTATAAATAAATTCTATCAAAATCACAGCACCTTGTGTAGCCAAATTGAGTATTATTAGTGTGCCCTTGTGGGGTTGGTTCTGCTTCGCTATATTCTCTATATTTGTTTGTTCTGCTTAGCTGTACTTGTACCACGGGAGAGAGAAGCCATCTGTTTTGGGATTAGGGTCCCACTGAGCAAAGTGGTTTATCAACACACAAAAACGCTGTTCTGACTGGATATACCTTGTTAGCTGGAACAGGAGTTGTTGTATTATGTGCTAACACTGCAATCAATCTATCATAGAATCATAGTATGGTTACAGTTGGAAAACACCTTGAAAATCATTGAGTTCCAACTGCACTCCCACCAGACCAGGTTGCTCAAAGCCCCATCCAACTTGACCTTGAACACCTCCAGTGATGGGGCAGAGGTTTTCCAGATAAACTGTCTCCACCGTTTCTCTGGACAACCTGTTCCAGTATCTCACCACCCTCACAGCAAAGAATTTCTTCCTAATGTCTAATCTAAATCTCCCCTCTTCCAATTTNCTGCTGCTCACACTTCTTTTGATGCAGCTGAGGACACAGTTGGCTTTCTGGGCTGCCAGTGCACACTGCTGGCTCATGTTGAGCTTCTCATCCACGAGTACTCCCAAGTCTTTCTCCTCAAGGCAGTTAATCTGGTCCTACTTTAAGTCACTCAGTGAGGTCAGAACTCATTGAAGTCTCTGGACACAGAATCACAACTTTACATGACAGAGTAGAAATGGGTTAATAAAAGAAAGTTCATTGCGGGAGCTGCTGTAACGCAGCAGCATTCCATCATGTGCTCTACCCCAGTGCATCTTGTCTAGATTTTTTCTTTGCTTGTGTTACTTAACACCTTCCTACAACGTATGTTTCAATTTAAGACAGTCCAAGACAAATGCATCAAATTATACTTGAAGAGGTGAAGCAAGGCCAATATATAAATGCGTGGTGTGCTATGAATTATGCTTTCTCAGTAACTTGCCAATATCTGGACTTGGCTGTTACATTTGTGGCATGTTTGTAAGCCCATACTCTAACTCTAAAACCAAAACATCATCATAATTCAATACATAAAGGAGAAATCTCAATATCTTTAGCTGGATTGGCTCAATACATGGAACTACAGTGACTTGGACTCTTACGAGGAAGAAAAAGAAAGATATATCTGGTTAATTTGCAAAAAAAAAAAAAAAAAAAAAAAAAAATCCCGAAACCAAAACCAAAGCAATCTGGCACTGCATCACATTACACACAAAAAGTAAGTCACAAAACTCCAAATAACTTTAAAATATGTGAAATGTTTTATTGTGGAAAAGACAGGATCTATTTAGGTATTTCAGGAACTTTGTGTTTGGTCTTTTCTTCAACAAAACATTGTTAGCCTTACCCTGTAGAAAACTTGGAACCTGTCTGTCTCTGCATAATGATCTGCTTTAGATGATTGCAGAGTGCCAGAGTGATTCTATTTTAGTATTTAATGTAAAGACTTCTCTTCCCAGCTAGAAAAGACCTTTGATTTCCTAATGAATGTGTTGAATGATCTGAGAACTAGCAGGTGTGTTTGTAATCACTGGAGTTTACAAGTGGAACAACTCTGTTAGCCAAACTGGATGAAGGGGAGGTGAAAGACCTTCTTAATCCCCTCACACCTACTCCTACCAGGGAAACAGAGTGAAAAACTAATTTCCTCATCCTGCCCCCGACCCGAGCCCCATGAAGAAAGATGAACATAAAAAGGAAGAGAAAGATCAAATGTATTGAGTGATGCAGAAAGCTTTTAAATACCTATTTGTCACACCAGAAATGTGGGGCCCGGCAGGTAAGTGACCACTGAATCTAGGGTACTTGTGTAAGTCATGGCTCACTTTTTCTGTTCCATATCTCATGGTACTGGGCAACTTTCTCCCTTGGCATTTCCATTCTGCCTTTTTCTTCCACACGTCCCACCAGTCAGTGTGTCTTTTTGGTTTAAGAACTCAACAGGAAAGCCATGCCCAGCTCACTGTCCCTGGCCACTTCCATTCCCATCCTGTCCAAAAATCAATCAAAACTGTATGTAGGATTAGCTTAAATTCAGCAACAGTGGGGTGAAAGCTTAGCTCTGTGAAGTATCAGGCTTGACTTTTTTTTTTTTAATTGAAAATTTAAACTTAAATTTAAAATTTAAAATCGAAATTAAAAAAAAAAAAAAAGAAAAAGATGAATTCTTCACCCTGATCTCTGCTTGGTTAAAAAAGTAAAAGTAAAGCCTATGTCTTGTCATATTGGGCACAGCAATCTGGATCTTCTTTCTGATATTTGTGAAGTATTTTTATCTGGGTTTTCAGAAGTACACAACTACGGCTGTGAAAACAGAGGTTTCTCTACTGAGAGTGTTAACAAAAACGGAACCCGCGCAACTTTTTACACAGAGAAGTGTATATTTTTTTCAACAAGCAGCAAAAATGTTCTCTTAGGTGAAAACAGAAATAGTTCAGACCACCTAGGAATTGCGATTTATTTCTTTCCTCTTACTTTTCTCTTTAAGGAGGAATCCTCTGGCTTCATTTTCCACCATGGGCCTCAAGGCAAGGGAGCACAGTTTTGTTGTGGTGACCCTTTCCCACAGAGCATCATGATACAGAGGCCAGAGATTCTGCTTGATCCATAGAGGAGGAGGATGGGCACAGCTTGAGACCTAATCACAGCTCTGGGGAGGCACCATGTCTGTCTCAGACTCAAGTCTTAGTGTTGCATTATATTTGATTCTTCATCTAAAAAAAAAAAAAAAGTAATTTTCTGACAAACAAAAACCTCATCAAATAAATTTAAATCTATATCCTAACTTTCCATGAAAAACATTTTAGGACAGAATACTTTTTCTGCCCTACACATTTTTGAATATACTTGTGATTGGAAAACAGCTTTTTGCAGCGATGAACACTGGATCTACCCTCCACCATTTAGAATTTTTTGTTACTGTTTTTGTTTTTGTTTTTTTTTCTGAAAAATTAGGCCATGATACTAAATATTTTATTTTATGCTATCCATGTTCTGTTTGGGAAGACAGATAACAGCTCTTTGGTATAAAGCACACCCTCACATTTAGACTCAGTCAACCTAAGACTTCTCTGTCCCTGGATGGGAAGTCCTGCCTCCTCTCCAGCCACCTACTCCTGCTCCATCTCTCACTTTGGTTTACCAGGGAATCGGCTTGTGATTCATTTGAAGTCACCCTGGAAAGAAAGATTCCTTTTGGATCACAACTGTGACCCTCCAACACAAAAAACTTGTGGCTGAAGGTGGACATAGGGATGAAAGTTCTGCTTGAGCAGTAGCACTGCCTTAGGTGAGCTCTAGCAGACTGCAGTGCTGTGTGTTTGGGGCAATACAGGCAGGTGATGCCTGATCGGCCCATACGGCATCCACATGTCAGTGTTTTGCACCAATGTGCAGCTGTAATGCTGAACTCCTCCTTAAATCTCTCTTCCCTCAATCATGGCTGGTTTTTTTTTTTTTTTTTTTTTTGGATGAAACAGGATTTAAGGTCTTCTGAGCTCACCTGACATGTTTCCAAGCTCAGGTCTACATTAACCACTGCAGGAAAGTCTGGATACCAAGAAGATTTAGTGTGAAACAGAGACTTGTAAGGAATTGTTATGAGATATTCTGCAGGAACTACTGACATTACCTGCAGTAAGGCTGAAGACCCAAGGCAGTTCTTTTGTAGCAAATAAGAGATTTGTAAAAAATCCTACTTCTGAAAATGGTGTACTAGGGCTGGAAATGGTGAGATGTGGCTACTACAAAAGTTTGAAAATACCAACACTGCTTTTAACGTGCTTTTAACATACTTTTAAGATTAGAAGTCCAAGAAGAGCATGCACAAGATTATAGAACAATAAAATATAGATTTAGTTTTTCTTTTCAGATTCCAAAAGTGGTTGTAAAATGATATTTCACAAGGAAAGAACAATGATTAATCGTTTTGGCATTATATGGACAGAATGTCTAGCACGTCTGTAAAAAGCAGAAGTTATGTTAAACCTGGGGATGGGAGGACTGTACGGGTGAGGCTGATGCTCAAATATTGGGGTTGGTTCAGGGGCTTCCAGTGGGGTTGGTAACAAATCAGTGAAGATCAGAAAAGATGTACCTATCCAAAGTAATTATATCCTAGTTATGCAAGGTAATTGAAGTACACCAGAGGAAAGGTCTCTGACAAAACAATAATAACTGTCTATCTGTTCCTCAGCTGCCCGTCTCCACAAAACAGAGCAGAAAGTACAAATCCAGTCGAATTCTCTTTGGGGGGGACTTGGGACAGAAAGAGGCAGGTCCCCACTGAGAAGTGAACAGAAATTAAAATACATGATGTCCGACTGGAGCAAGCCAGCAAGCTTTATGCGCAAACTGCTGAGGTTTAGAGCGTTACAGGACAAGAGAGTTCCAGGGTGCAGAGTCGGAGCTCAGGAGTATTCCTATTGCTCAGACACTTTCCAGCCTTTCTTCACTAATGAAGAGTAGTCCTACATTTTTTAAGGAAAGAAAGCTGAAACTCAAGAGGACGTTTTTGTGGCAAGGAGTGGTTGCATGCCAAATCCCCAGGCCCTTAAGAGCACAGGGGGCCCTGCCTGTGTGTTTTAAAATACATCCCTAATGTTTCTCTGGGGTAGCGTGTCCTCTGTAAGACCTAGACGGACCTTCCAGGCAGCCTGGCTGAAGCATCCCTGCCATGTTGCAGGAACTCCTGGCACCCTTCTGCGTGCCACAAACATCTCTCCACAAAGAAGCCCTTCAGCTTCATGCTCCTCTAGAAGCCAGAATCCTCTGAACTTAGAGGGTCAACTACCCTCTGCTTTGTGCTACTTTACAGCCATTAAGCAGGACATCACTGGCTAAATAAATGCATTCTAACTTTGAGAAAAACCGCAGCTCTTAGCAGCTGCTCCGGAGATGTTTTTCCTCCCAAGGGCTGGCTCCACCCTGGGAGTCCTCCTCTGCCTTTTTCCCAGATGAAGTCTGGTTTGGGGTGTGCCCTAAACTGTCTAGTAAAAACATGTCTTATTGCTGGTAAATTCCCTGTGAACAAACAGCAATAACGGTGGACAATTTTAACTGTGCATTAGCAATGGGAGCTATTAGCAGAATTCACTAACTGTTAAACTATTCAAGCTGCATCACTATGTGCTGACCTGAATAAATTTCTTTCTAGGCAATTAAAATTCTGCTGCAGAAATGCTGGCTTTCAAGTACCCCGCTCTACAGTGATTTTAATTTGACTCACCATGTATCTAAAGTACAAATGGAACTAGAAATGAAGTCTTTATTTAGCAGCCATTCAAAACAAATACTATATAACTTAAGTGTTAGGCTTTTTCAATTGGGGAATATTATCAGATCCACAGCTGAATGAATCCTGCGGAGAAGTTGTAATTACTTGGATTCATAATACCACATTGGGTTAGCCTGTTTTGCTGCTTCTTGTTGTTTTCCACTCGCATTAAGAATTCTGGTTTCCAGCAATACTGGCAGAAGTAAAAACATCTTGAGAATTTCTGTATGAATGAATGCTTCCAAGAAGATCTGCAGTGGACACATTCCTGTGGCCATGGTGAAATCTCTCTAAAGTCTCTGCTCCTTTGGGTGTTTAGATATCTGATTTAGTAAGGGAAATTTTGACTTGAGCTGTGTTACTGATTCTGATGGTGTTGGGTATTTTTTCGATGATACTGAAAACTGAAGAAGTGATAAAACAGATTTGCAGCTTGCAGAGTGATGAACTCTAAACTGAGTGGTTAGCTCCCCGTCCTATTGTTCACCGAGATAAACCTAAAAATGTGTTTCTTGAAGTTTCAGAAGTCCAAAGAAGACCAGCTAAAAACTCTAAACATATTTATCTTAAATCACAGATTAATCTTATTTTCGCTGGACCTATGAATATTTGAGTGCTTGAGGTTGACAATACAGCCTAAGTGACCAGTTTCTCATGGGCACAGACTAATCTAACAATGGTTTAGGAACAATCCATGATTGATTTAAGATACAATTACATTACGGCTTCTGCCTATACAGGTTGAGGAGCTTGGGAAGCATTTTTTTTCCTCCCCAAGAAGGAACCTTTCTCTCCCAGGGTTTCCCTGGGGCAATGTGAGCCTATGAAGGTCAGGGTGGAGAGCGGGGGCAGCAGCACTGACTACCTTTTTGTCCTGTGACATTTGAACTCGGTCAGTGTCTGGAGCGTACCATAGTTCACCATAACAACAACAGCAATGATGGAAATCACCCTTTTGGTAATTTCTGAAGAATGAAAGACTTTTCTGTCTTTTGCCTATACACAACAATATATATATATATTTAATTTTCTACAGGTGTTCCTCTTTGTATTATTATTTTGATCAGTGAGTGACAAATGGTGGTAGACACATCTACTTTGGCGATTAATAACATAATTAACAGCTTTTAGAACAACTACACTTTTGCATTCAAAATAGTTCATTACGTTAAAATGCCATGCTATTTTTTTCCCCTGCCTTTCTTTCCCTTTATCTCTCAGTGTTTTCCACAACCTGTGAATTGCCCTAGGTAAGGCTTTGATCTGGCAAATATGTGCAAATGTGTAGCAATTATGAACCATCCTCTTACGTGCAATAAGACTACTATTGTATGCAGAAATGCTTGCCTAAGTATTTGCTGATTATTTTTTTAGATTTGCCTTGGGGAAAGGACTGTGTCTCAATATGGGTTTACAAGGTGGCCAGCGCAGTTAGATCTAGTTCCTCACTGCGTGTACTAGCTACATGTATGCAAGGTTGAGCTAATAATAGTATGCTAATGATAAAATATTTACCCATCCACTTGGTAGATAGGTATTTTGAAGTATATTTTTTTATTAACTTTAAGGAAGGCTTTGTGTAAATGTAGTATATACCTGACGTTTGCATGCAGCATTAGGCATTATCATGCACCAAATATAATTAAATTGGCCATTGAAATCAAAGGTCTAGACTCTTCTGAGGGATATTAGGTAAGTCAGATGCACTGTGACTAAGCAATCACTCAAGGTGTTCACCACATCTTTCCTTTCTGATTCCTTACATATTTTTCTAAGGTTACCCATTTCCACTGTTGATTGCTCACCTCTGACATTGTCCCTGAGATCCCTTATCTTTTGATTTTCCATTGCAACTGGTGACACCCGAGGGGAAGACCATTAGCAGCTAGAAGTCAGAGAAAGATGTGTATTTGCTTGGTGCGTTTCTGCTGACTAACAGAGGAACTGAGATGATGTGGGTCCTTTGATGCCTTATCTTTTCCACACAGCTCTGAAGGAAAAATAAAGGCACTGCTTCTGCTACTTGAAGCCATCTAACATACATCATGCACTTTGAAAAGAGGAACTCTGTCTACATTTGTATGTTCTCCCTGTGCATATCATGTATGCTGCAGCTTTGCTTTGGTGTAGGTAGGTTGGCAGAATGTGCCAGTCAATGCAGCACATGACAACAAGAGACTTTATTTGTTAGCCCAGTTAAAGCACACCTCTGAGAAATTCTAAATCAGCTGACAATAAAACCCCAAACTGTACTGCATGTATTTCTTCTTATTTCCTTATTAATACTTCCACCTGGGAGCCTGTGGATATGTAGTGTGTGCTACGTTGTGCCCTGACCATGCCGTCCAACATGGAGCTACTGCACATCTGCCACATGGCCAACTACTCATGGATAGTGGCCACATATCCAAAGAGCAGGCAACCTGATTAAATCTTCTGCTTTTATAGGGCTTACTAACATCCAGAATTTGTGGACATGTGGTCAAAGTCCTTTTTTTCGATCTAGGCAAACATGCTATGCAGAAGAAGCGGACATCTCAGGGCATAAGGCTGCCCTGCTTTTTTGTACCCACACTAGAGATTTTGTAGGCACCAGAAAAGAAGCTAATGCGGACACAACTAATCCATATTTGGAACAATATAACTAGTAGCAAGAGGACAGATCTGCCTTCAGTTCTTTAGTTAGATGGAGACCAAGCAATCAATCATAGAATGTCTATGAATATATCTAAATTTGCTAAGACAGAATTTCCTTTCAGTGCTGCTGCCCAGTGGGAGTGGGTTGTGGGAGGGAGGGAGAAGAATGATCCAAGACACATTTCCTTTGTGTTTGTTTTAGGTAGGTGCAACTCAGGTGATGCAGCTAGTGTCTATTCAGTCTGGAAATGACCATTATTATTTGCTTGAATGGTGGCAGTGCTTGGCTCTCTCTGTCATGGATTGGCTCTCTACTGTGCTGGGTGCTACATAAATACCAAACAAAGAGACGTTCCTTGCCTCAAGAGCTTCTCTTGCAAATAATAATGGATAGGTGTGAATTATGACTGAAAACAATTCCACCAGTTCTCTCCTGTCACATGTTTTCTGGGGCCCCCATGGACCTACACACACTAGATTTTTGGAAGATGCTCTGTGAATGCAAAGTGGATAAATAAATGAATTTATCTGCAGCCAGCTAACCTTGTCTGCAAAACACCTATTGAAAATATTTGCCAAGGCTGCAAAATAAGTGCTGTACGCATACACAGGTGCCCAGTTCATCTTCTCTGGGAGCTGTGGGTGTGAGCAGCAGTTCAGGGCACTTCCTGAAGAATTTCAAGGGGGAATACAACAGTCCAAGTATTCATACCAAGAGCTTTGTTTCTGGTTTCACTGCAATAACAATTATCAGCCAGTTGGCTTTTGGCCATTGAAAATTATATAGTCAACTGGCAAAAGTATCACTTTTTCCTGGCTTTATGCTTGCAAGCTGGGTGGCACAGGAGGACTTTGTGAGTGTATAACACTAACCTCTGCTGAATAATGCACTAACTAGTCAAAAGTCCTTTCTTCACACAGCCAGAGGCTAATTGCCAACCAGCTTCATTGACCTTCATCAACACTGATCTTTGTTAAGCAGTGACATTTGTCAGTGTTAAATCTTTGTCTTCCTCTTTTTGCCGGTCTCTGTCGTGTTCACTTACTCTCTCTCTAACAACATGCACAAAACTCTTCCTGGTTTGAGAAAAAGTCTGCTGATAGCTACAAACCTCTAGCACCATGCTGCATTTTAACAGCTGAGCAGGATCTGTTTATGATACGACTAGTGCTCTGGGAGATGCGCAGATAACACTGGACCCCACAGCAGCCCTATACTGGCTACTCAGGGATGAAAAGTGCACACAGTTGGGTACTTCCACTCCCACTACTGGTCGACCCGGTCCCCAGAGAAGATGCTTCGATTGCAACTGCCTCCTTTTGCAGTTGTACCTGTTTGCCCAGATTCCTCTGCTCCCCAAGGCGAAGCTGACTCATTAGGAAGCTGGCAGGTTTCAATCCATCATCCTCAGTTCAAGCCTGAAAGCTGAAAACATATAACAAACAAATAGTGGCTTATGGCATTATAATTGCAAATATTTCTGCTTTGTTTTCATCTCAAGGAGGAGAGGTTTGGAATAAAAGGACAGCAGAGCCTTGCCAATGCATGAAGTTTTATGGGCTTATGTCCCAAAATCATGGGATCTAAGTCAGTCAGTTAAGAGCTACATCAGTGCTTAAAGCTGCTTTAAGCAGCTACATGCTGCTTAAAACCAAAGGAATTTTCAAATAGAAAATAATTGGTCTCTTAACTAAATAACTAGCACTAGAATAGACAATATCAAAATTACCATAATTAATATCCATGTAAAATGAAGAAGTAACAGAAATTAAAACAGTATGATATCCATACCTTAGTGGAAGTGTGATCATTTGTATATGAGCCTCAAAATTCTGTCAAAGATTCGTTAAGCCAAACTCTCAACAATTAAGAAAGTCAGGCTGCCCATGACCTTATAAAATATTATCTAACTTTTTTATTCACTTAACTATAAAGGTAGTAGTTCAGAATTAGTTTCAACAGCTCCTGAGGCAGACTGAGTTGTCAGCTCCCCTGCTTTTGCCACAGTCTTCTTTTTTCCTTTGAATTCCCCAGCTCATGTATTCAAGCACCATGGGAGAAGTTCAGATGTCCCTTTTCTTCTCTTATTGAATATGGATAGCATTTTTGGAGCTTGAACCCAAAAGGTTTAAAGAAAGACTTTAAAATGTCCAAATTCAATATTTCAAAACATCTTGTCATTTATAAGACAGTTGTTTTGAGGTACATCTTATATCTTTTTAAGATGAACATTGCCTTAAGCATTAGGAAAATTAGGTACTAAATCCAGTGGGCACTATGCAAGCACCAGAATAACAGTGCTGATTTTTCGCACTGATTTTTCAGTGTAGTGAGAATTTGTAACTTCCATTAACTCAGTAAACTTATAAAAGGAAGCCTGAAGCTATGTTTTTTTTTTTTTTTTTTTTTTTTTTTTTTTTTTTTTTTTTTTTTTAATGGAATACAGGTCGATATCTTGATGTAGTAAGGCTCATTAAATCTATATAATACTGAGGTATCAAGATAGCTAACTGGAGAGCTAACTTTGTAAAAACACCCAATATTTGCAGTGAGGGCATATATGGTAAGGTCAAGATGGGAACTCAAATCCCTTGAGATGCTGACCAAGGCTGCTTGCCATCAATTCAAGCTAAAAACTCTATGCTTCTGTCACCAGCCCATGAGATGAAGCTTTGCAAACTGCCAACTCAAATCTTTCCAAACAAGCAATAGTTTAAGTTCAGAGGAACAGAAACAATCTTTATTTGAAATGTCCGATAGCTCCAATAACCTCAGAAGAATTCAGCCTGAGTTCTGGGTTCACTTTGCTGCAAGGGGGCAAAATTGCAAACAGTATAAATTAAAAGTGGTAAAAATATTTATTGGCAACCTAAATTTTTAGGAGCACAATTTTATATGTCTCTGTTTGCATAGCTTCAGCATAAATGGGGTAATATTAATACCACAAAAAGGTCTGTTTACATGCTGCTCCAAGAATTTTCTTGCAAAGGAAAAAACCCTTGCCTTTGTCATTATTCTTTATGACCACAAATCCTGGATAGCTTAAAAAATTAAAGTCTCTTTTCATGTTTATAAGTTTCTGGCTTTTTGATCATAGAAATGAAATATAATTACTTGGAACATCTGATGAAGGTGTTTATTAAGATGATCACATTATTGCTTCTTATCTATGAAGGATGCGCTTCCTGAGCTTGCTTTGCTGTGGAAGAACAACACTTATCACACGTTCCTGGGCTCACAGTGCAGTTGTAATTCTCCTCTTGGCAGAAAAGAGATGGAAATGTCTCCTGTTCGGACACAAAACTTTGCATTTGTCCCTGACTAGCTAGGAACAGCCTATACTGTCACCGAAGAAACTGTCAGACTAATTAATTTGTTGTTCCCAGCAGTTCCTTCACTTACACTGAAAGTGCTGTGCATGCAGTTATATTACAGCACAAGCCTTTCCTTGTGCAAAGGACACTCATCCAGTCATCCTTGTTCTACCACAGGCATTCCCTGTCTTGCATCTTTGTCCCAGCATCCCATTTCCCCCCATGGAGCTCACATTTTTGTCTGTTCCTGTGGCCTGGCAACACACAGCACTTATCGTGCCACCACCACCGTACGTGGGAGTTTCTCTCACTAAAGCAAGTTCCAAGTCCACCTCTTCAGCGATACCCGAGTTCAAAATAGTATGAGGGCAAGGTAAGACACCTGCTAAACTTTCAGTGAGAGCTCTCCTTTCTGTGCAGGACCCGTATACAAAAATGTATTAACAAAGCAGGGCTGCTGGGTCAGGAAATGGGGTTTTCCTCCCTCTGCTTCAGTGTCTTGTTCAGAAGTAGAAAAGATGGAAGAAGACTCAGTTTTATGCTAATAGGCATAATATTACTGCCTCCCATGACTGCTACACACTTTTCTCACATAAGACTCTCTCTGTTTAAATGGAAAATAAAATTATTTGATTTTGAGAAGTGCTGAGAATGCACTTCTCTGGCTGATGCATCTAAGGAAGTTTATTGCAGAGCTAATAACTGCACACAGGCCTGCTACACTGACCGCTTTCAAACTTTTTCCTTGCCTATTTCACTGCCACTAGGAAAAAATATATCTTTCTTCAGCCTACACAATCATGCAACCTGAAAATAAAACTACTGAGTTAGAAGAGGTTAGTACATATTTAGGTAAAAAGTTGGGACAGAGTTAAGAGGGAAAAGATGGAGAAAACTGAGGGCAGGCAGAAAAAAAAATGGGGCGAATGCAGAAAGGAAGAACTGAAGTTTATTCAATCAGACAAAATCTGGAGTGGAAAGGATGCAACAACAGCGGCTGAGGCACATTGGCTGAAACACATCAGCTGAGAAAGTCTTTAGAGGAAACATCTTTGAGATTAACCTTGCTTTGTGTTCAAACAGTGTGTCTACAGTGGAGTTATACAGCTTCAGCTAGCTTGTGGTATTGCCCTCATGCAGATGGAAGCAGAGAAGGAAAGGGTGAGAAGCTGGGACTGTATTGCTGGAGCAGATCAGCCATGAAGTCCCAGCCAACCCCAAATCCACCACTCCTTGTCCTCAGTGTTTCGTGGTGAGCCAGGGAAGAAACACAAATGGCCCAGATACTTTCTTGGCTTTTGGAGACTGCATTAGGAACTGGGAAATGAGTGCTAATAAAGAAACAGAAAAAAAAATAAATCAGCTGGCTGGAAGCTTATCAGCAATACTTTTAATACATCTAATGCTTTTTGCCTTAGATGAGATTTACAAATATCTGAGGTTCCTGAGGAGCTTGGGAGGAGTTCAGCCTGTGGGTGGAGGGCTGATGCTTTGCTTATGGTCCTCCTTGGCTGTGTTGTGGCCAAGGGAGTGGGATGCTTGATTTTTCTGAGCAGTGAGGCCGGAACAGCACAGGGTTGGGCTGATGAAAATAGGGCAATGCTGTTAGCCTCCTGTGTGCCGATGTCTGGGAGGGGAGGTAGTAGCAAGCTGAAGCCTCCGAACCACAGGATGATGGAAAGCCTTAAGGTACGTCTGACCTGCCTGCCAGGACCTTCGCTGGTGAGAACAGAGCCCAGGTGTTCAAGAAACCATGCCGTGCGTCTATCCAGCTGTTCCTGTGTTGTAACAGCCATTTAATTCACTTCAGTTTTAAGTTTTCCAGTTGTGAGATTGCACAGCAAATGGTAGCCTAGGAAGGATTATAGTTCCTGTCAGTACTCGTACCCAAATAATATAGTGTTTTGTACTGGCCACAAAGAGAGATGTATCTATGATGCAACCAATTTAGATTTGTCTTAATGTGATCTGCATGGATTTTTCTTAGTATTTAGGAAGAAAAAGTAACGTGTTTTACTTAGGTCAAGATAAATCAATGGCCTTGAAATTTGGAAACAATATATATTCGACCACACAAACTAATAAGGCACCAGTGTTTTAGCAGACATTATAAAACATAAAATTAGATGGAAAATTGCCTTAAGCCCCTGTAAATTAAAATTGCTCTTTTTATAGCAAAAATAAGCCTTATATAGCAACAAACAATTTTGTGATCTTCATTTAACTGGCCAATTTCATATGGCAAACAGTATTTATTCATCCTGCTCCAGTGACCTAACTAACAATTTACAATGTGATGCCTTGCATATTTTCACAGCATTGTAAAAAAATGAGGTTCTGTAGATTTATTTGATCCCCATTGAAAAATTATTTTTTTACCTCCTCCTAACCAGTGTAAACTGGAAATTGTTCTTATTGTAATTCTCTTGCTTACCATCCACTTATTAATCAGGAAACTAATTAGAGCCAGTTTGCTTACTCTAATTTGAAAAAGTGAAAGTAACATATGTTGACAGTTAATTTGAATTTTTTTTTTTGTTAACAAGCACACAAGTTTTTATAATGAAATAATATTTGATACTGATACAGAAGAACACGGGTTAATAAATTGCAACAGGCTGGGAAAATGCAGTATGTTAATCACTATGGGAATAATAACATAGATCATTTAGTACTCTAGTTTTTCTGTTGATGATTTTCCATTTTAGCTATTTTTATATGGTATTACAGTGACTTGATTTGGAACTTCTCAAACACACGTCAATACAAGTTTTCAGCATTTTGCAAGTTTGTACAGGCCCAGTGCAATTTC
This sequence comes from Pedionomus torquatus, assembly GCA_013398155.1. Lineage (NCBI taxonomy): Eukaryota > Metazoa > Chordata > Aves > Charadriiformes > Pedionomidae > Pedionomus > Pedionomus torquatus. The sequence goes on from VZRU01013525.1 coordinate 353,625, forward strand.
TGAGACCGAGTTACAAGAAAAATATTATGCATCTAGGCTACATTTCAAAAACTTCTGTTGTCTTGGCTTTTAAAATACGTCAATATGCCTAAAAAGGTGCCAGCTGACAGCCTGCAAGGCTCTCGGTTAAAGCTTCACCTGAAGCCCACCCAGATCATTTGCAGTCTTTCTTCTGAGCTACTTTGTCACTGGGGCAGATGACTGGCAGCAGCGGCATGAGCATCCCCACCTGAGCCACCTGGGAGCTGGAGACTGACCGTTACCCAGCTGGGAGGGAGTTTGGTTGCAGTAAAGGTGTCCCAAGATGTGCAATCTTGAGTCTAGTAAATGCAAGTGATGACAGCAGTGGTGACTTCAGCCTGAGAAAGCAGCGATGCCACCAGAGATCTCAAGAAGTGGTTGAGTATGGTAGATATTTAAAAGACATGTTGATGTAGTGCTGAGGGACATCGTTTAGTGGTAACTTGACAGTGTTAAGTTAACGGTTGAACTTCAGATCTTAAAAGTCTCTTCCAGTCAAAATGATTCTATGAATCCAGGATCTGAAGTATGTACTCCATTCACAGTGCCTTGCTTTAATTGCATCCAGACAGAAAGCATAAACCAATAGAGCAGGGAAGGAAACATTTAACTCTTCAGATTGGCTTGTAGCATAAATTCTATGTTTTTGGCATCTCCCTTTTGAATCACTATGTTACGATGCCAAGTGATAAAGCTGGAAACAGCAGAGACACCCTTGAGTGCCTCAGCTTCTCAGCTGCTTTAATAATAGTAATTAACTTTCCCTAAAAGGCTCTGCTTGTGTCCTGAGACAATGATCCTGAGACCATCACAGCTGCACTACTGTGCTGTTTGTTGGTGTGATATGTTTTGAAGAAAAAAGGGGAAACACGCAAAATCTCTAAGTTCAACCTCTGTTTGGAGAAGACATTAAAAAGTCTTTTCAACTTAGAAGACTACTTTTTTTTTTTTTTTCTTCAATGCAGGGTTTGTTAGTTACTTACATTGAAGTTACTGCTTTCTATTGGCCTTATGTGAGGAGAGGTCCCACCTCAGGTGTGGACAATAAGCTGAGCTATTGCTTTCTGTTACAGCTGCTTTATGCTCACCTGGGTGCGAGTAGGGAGAATGGAGGCTGGACCTGTTGGTTTGAAACACTGTTTGAAGCTGAGGTAGTGTGAATTTGGAGGGGATGTCCGTGGCCAGGCTCATTCCTCTCTTGTGCCTAGAGCTTGCACTCACCACTCTGTCATGCTGCAGAAGTGATGCTACTGGTCCCCACTGAAGTAAGAAAGACAGACGGAACAAAAATTCTCCATGTAAGTATTTTCCAAGGAGCAAGGGAGGTTTTTATGAAGAAAACCGTCCCATCACCAAGAAGAATGTGGGTGCTTTAAGGTTTTGTTTCTAAATGAATGGTTGAACAGAGACAACTCAGACACGCTATATGGTCTGGACTATTTTTGATATAGGGTTTTCCCCAGCTTTCAAGAAAACTTGGGGAAGGGAGGAAACACTGTAACTACAAACATTTGTGTATATATCTACATGTATATATGTTTTGGTTTTTTTTTTCACGTTCACTGCTATACATAAAATTTTCAAAGCTTTAATGGAAAAAAATAGTAAAGCCTCCTTATAAGAAATATTTGGCAAATATAATATTAGCCCTAGCAACAAACATTCAGGTTTTTATTGAAAAACTACTTTTTAACTCTGCAATTTTATGTAATACTTGGTAAGCTAAAACTGTGCAAGACAAATTTCTGTCAAATATTCAACTTGTTTTGAGTAAAATGGACTTCATCTTTTAAAAATATGTTTGGCAAAAACTAGAAACTTACACTTAAAATTTGTTTTAAAGCAACTGAAATATTTGAGTTTACAATTTTTTATCTTTGTTGCAAAAATCTTGGATGCTATCTATCTGGAGAAGGCCTGGAATTGGCAGAGAAATACAGGAGGAAAAGGAGAAGAGACAAAAAATGCCTCTGAATGCAGACTGAAGGCTTCATTAGAAAAAAAAAATATATATTTTTTTCTCATTCATGGAGTATTCGAAGAACTTTAATTTTTACAAGCTGCCACTAGAGGTCAGCTGTGTTTTTAATTTAACAGAATTATTACTATGTTCCCTTCCATTTTATCCTATTTCTGTGTCTTTCTAGTTTTTGGATCAAAATTAAACTCACAAATAAAATAACTGCTGGACATTGTTTTTAAAAAATAAATCTAAGAACCTACCATACACTGGAAATTATAGGAAGCAGCAAAATGTGATAGTCAAATAAGGTACTTCTACAGAGGTAGCTTTCAATGCTGAAAACTGTGTTGTACACTGATGAGCTACGCGATCAGCCGGCAGATACTAACGTAGGTCCATTCATATCAAATAAATGATGGTAGAGCCCAACTATGATACGCAACACTAGTTTACTCTCTGCCAAGGATTTAGGTCTCTATTTTGAAAGCAGTCTGACTCTGTGACAAATTTTAAATTTCAAATCTTTACATTCCTAAATTTTGTTTTATTTTAGATTTGATGTTTTGAATGGCCAGGATGTGTCTGAGTGTTTTTTTTTTTTTTTTTTTTTTTTTTTTTTTTTTTTTTAAGGCTTTCAGTTCAAATGAGATGAACTAATCCCCTCTCTTGCATTTCAAGGTCCAAGTGATTTCTTAACAGTTCTGTGTAAATCCACAAACTGCCCACACTTTCATTCAAAAAGTCTTGCCATTCCTCTCCTCCTGGACAGGAAATCAGGCCAGTGTTGGGATGCTGAAGTGCTATCTATCTAGGTGGTTTTTTTCCACTATTGCTTCCAAAGATTTATCCTTTTAACTGTCCACTCTAAAATAATTTTTGAAATTATTTAAAAAAAATAAAGGAAGCAAGTTAGGAGTTTCTAATGAGCTGTCAGTCTTTTCAAAGGGTAGAAATACTGGCTTTCCTCTAGCTTCAAAATCTGGATTTTTACTTCAGTGCAGTATCAGAGTGACCACACACTGGTTGATGTAGCACAACCACAACTGACAGTAGAATTTGGGCCAAACCTTGTAAAATAATTTTTCAATGTAATGTACTTTAATCCTGAACCATTCAGTCTTAAGCACAGCAAGACAATGGCTCAGTGAGGATTTAATGGCTGCCCCTATCCCACCCCCAGGAAAGGCATGCTAGCAGGTACTGATTCATTTATATTAGACACTGCTGTGAAACATCTTGCAGACAAAACTCAGATGAATTACTGTACTTAATAGGATTTATGTCACTTATTCATAGCTCAGATGCATTATTCTGAATCTGCTCCCTGGCAGTTTTCCCGGTTAACTGGTGGGGCAGTTATTAGGCTACTGAGAAACACGAGCTTTCCTGCCTGCTCCGGCCAGAGGATTGCCTGTGGTTGCTGCCTTCATCCTCTCCTTTCCTATGCTGGATGACGGATCCATGTTTTACCATGTACCCACTTAATTTAAGGGCTCGGAGGGTTAAATGTTCAGCAGGACAAATATCTGTAACAGCACAGTGAAGGAACCAACAGCACAGTGGGAGCTTTCCATTCTGAATGATTCAAGGATGGAGTGGTGTGAAGAAGGCTTTGGTCCTCTCAGCTTGTGCTGGTCAGTATTTGACTGACGGAGATTTTCAATCCTTTCTAGTGTGCCAGTAGCATTTGCAACTTTGCTTCAGCCTCTCTAATGTTCTGCCACCTTTCTACTTCCAGTTCTCATCCCTTGGCTGGGCTGGAAACCCAAGTGCATGTACCATGTGTTTATGCATCACTAGTTCTGAGGAGAGGCAAAGCTTGTGGCTGCCTTCAAATGAGCCCCCTGAAGAGGGCTTTTCTGAGCTAGGAATGGAGAGGACAGTGGGAGAGAGTGTTCCTATTGTGCTTCCACCAGCTGTGCTTGGTGGCAGGGCTGGCCAGCTGAGGACCTGAGTCAGCTCCTCAGAAGAAGTGGGGCCAGAGCCACCAAGCAGAGATTTTGGATCAAGGCAAGGTCTCATCTGCCCTCATTCAGTGAAGCAGTACTCTGCATATTAGATTAAATGACTCCAATAACCCACTTGATTTATAGTCCCTTGTTTCTTAGTCTAATCAAAACCACTTTATGAGGCCACAAACACTGGCTCAGTGGCTGGGAGAGGGGAAACACCAATAAAACAATATTGAGCATGAAATGAAAATTCATCGGTAGGAACAATCCTGTACCAGTGTTTTGAGCAAAATGTTCAATCTAAAAAGTGCAATTAACAGCACAATTGATTTTATGTCTGAAAATCATGAAGGCAGAACAGGAAGAACCGGCCAGGGAAAGAAGGTGAAATAAATTCTAATCATTCCCATTCCTACCTTCTCTGTGCTCTTGTGTACAATGCTGCATCCAAAGGCAAGATGCTTGACTAGATCTAAGATCCAAAATTCTTTAACTCTTTTATGATATTATTTTTGTGACAAAAATCCAGGCCTGTCTGGCCAGCCTGAGACTGTGGTGCTGCTTCACATACGTATGTAAAATGATCTCCAGCCACATCCCTGGGATTCATGCTGAGTCTAAAGAAGAAATAAGACTTTGTTCACTCCAGATGTATTGTAAATGGTATGGTAAAATCATATAGTAAGTAATACATCATTGCAATATCAGCAGCAGCAGCATCATCCCCTGATGAAAGCTCATGGCCTAGGTTGTCTCTAGCGTTGGTATTTGATTAAAGAGATCCTGACACAATCATGCCAGGATTGTGCAGCAAGGGTTGGAAAAGTGCAAGTTGGAGGAAAAAGTAAGTTATGGAAGTTTTTTTTACGTGATAAATTTGGTAGTACCTACAGCATAATCCTTTCTAGCAGAAGCTTTTTCATTGACTCCTGCCTGACTTTTTCTGCCACTTTTTTTTCAAGCTTCAAGGAGCTGAGCTTTCCCATGCCAGAACGGCTTTCAACTCATACACTTCCCCACAATTTCTGCTCTGCTCTGACCTGCTTTCCCATGTCCATGTGACACGGCTGGGGTACAAAGTGAAGGGTATGTTGATTTACATGCCTCCAGAACAATCACCCTGCTGCTCATTATCAAAACAGATGTTTATCCTGGACTTGAAATGCTGTTCTTCTGCTTAATTATATCTCGTGGCAGAGCCAGTGTTACACAGTAGCTCATCTTCAGATGCACATTTTCAGCAGACTGATTAAGAGACACTACATCTCCAAACTGTTTTCCTACCCAGTGCTGAAGCAGTGCAAAGAAAAGCAGCTTGTTTCATTTCCCGGAGAACATACCAAGGTCAGCTTGTATTTCTTTCAATTCACAGCTCTCCTTTCTCTTTCTTGGTTAATTAGTTTTTGCACTTTGCTTTGCTTTGAAGACACGGCCATGGGAGCAGTACAAATACCTTGCACAGAGCGTGGAATGAGTTTTGTGAAGGAGTTCAGAGAAATTGAGGACATTGAGAGAGCAACAGTTAATAGAAAAGGATTAGGCTCCGTAAATTCAGTTGTTATATAAAACTGTTTCCAAGTGAAAATTATATCCTCATCATGTACTGCTACATGAGTGGGAGAGAGAAGAACTTGTGGCAAACAATGGCTCATACAGTATATTTAATATCCAAGAAAAAAGCAGAAGCCTGTATTAAGACAGGTTGCAGGATAATGTCAGATTGATGACTGGTGGCTGTTACAGTAATACAGATAAAGAGTCTGAACCCAGGTTTGAGAAATGACAGTGGTCCAATATTCTGTCACATATTCAATTTAAGACATCCTAATTTTTAATATCTGACCACTAACTAAGTTCAATTGTCATCTGGTGCTTTTCAGGTCATGTATGTGGGAGTTTTCCACAAATAACTTTATTATTCTTTTCAGTGGAATGAAGATGAGTACCTCCAACTGAATGACTTCCCGATTACAAGTAATTTTTTTTCTCTCTCTGAACCAGAGCACAGAAGGGCTCTTCAGATATTCTTGCTGTTGGTAATGGTTAGGCAAAGCAGAAATCATCTCAGCTGACACTCACATTTTTGCTGTGAGGGTGAGCAGGTTGTCCAGGGAGGTTGTGAAGTCCTTATCCTTGGAGTTATTCAAAAGCCAAGATATGGTTCTGGGCTCCTGACCTGGTGGCCTTGCTTAAGCAATGATACTCATTGATTCTTATCCTGTGACACAGGTGACCCACCGTTTAAGAGGAGCCCACTGTTCCTTCAAGGAGCCGTACTCAAAGGAAGAGATATCTGTAACCTCTCTTCTACCAGGTAAACTTCTCCACTGTTCCTAACAAGAATTAATTTATCTCTGCAAATCAGCTTCTCATTTCATCTTCCCTAAGATGGGGGCTAAGGGCTAGATTGACCTCCTTGGTCCAAAGGAAAATATTTTCATGAATTATTCTTCGTGAATAGTAAAATGTACAGTCTATGAAGTACACTTGAAAATGGGTCTGTTTTACGGAGTACTTTATTTTGACTTGTGTCGGCTACTTAAGGGGAATAAATATATTATAGTCACAGATTCCGTTGCCGCATCAGAGATGTTTAGCGTTGCTAAACCAGTTGCACCTGGGATACTTCATTCCCACTACCAACCGTCTGCGGTTCTACCACTAGATAGCAGTATGTGGCAATGAATGCTGCTTCCAAAGATGACTTGAAATAGCCGGCAACTAAATGGGCAGCATCCACCCGGGCTCTGGGAGCAGTCAGGGAAGAAATGGAAGAAGGAGAAAGCAGTGAAAATACTTCCTTTTTCTTTTTTAAATCTCAGCCGCTTTTCTCCTGACACAATTCTTGCTTCATAAATGTTGAATTACCCACACTTGCTGAAAAAGAAAGTGCTCACAAAATCAAGCCACAAAGTGAAGGTAAAACAAGGAGTCCTTTGTTCTCTGCTACAGGAATGTACACAGGGGTGTAGAAAGACTTTTCAGGGGTATCTCAGGGCTTGCCCCAAAGGGCACAGGAGAGTTCACACTAGATACTGTTTCCTACAGCAGCTTACTGAACGAAAGGGTTGATGCTGGAGGTGGGAGAAACTGCAAAGGCTGCTGCTGGTGGCACTGGCCTCAGGTTGTGGCCATTGCCACTAACGCCATCATGTCCTTACATCTGCTGTGTCCCTGCTTTGCTGTCTCCTCTATGATAATCCATTATAATCTAGTCCATAGTGGAGATAATGGAGTTGTTTTTCCAGAGAAATACAGAGATTTGCATCAGATGTGCATCTATCTTAATTTACAAGTAATTAATTCATCTCACCTTGGCTAGCGATCAGGTTAGACTGATGGGTGGAATTTATTTGTGTAGTGAAAATTGAGCAGGGATTTGAATTCAAAATTAAGCCAGTCCAGCAAGAGTTGCTAGACAGAGTAACAACTAGTTAACACCAGGACTGTTGAGTTCAAAAGCAGGTCTTAAATCTAAGGAGAAGGGGAGAAAGTGTGGCTGATTATATGTCTCTCTTTACAGAGGAAAAAAACCTTCTATGTGTATTCTAAGAAATGCTCACAGGAAAAACTGAGGAAGTGTTCATGTTCTTTAAGTCCTCTTCTTGCTGAGGACAACCATGTACAATAAATGGCATTTTGTTCCTTGCTGTCAACTTAAAAAAAGAGCTGTTAAAGTATTTTTTCTTAAGTGTTCTTTTGATTTTCAGAATTTTTCTGTTTCTACGAAGGTCTCTGCTCTTTAGGTCATGGGTGCAGAGAGGTGTTGAAACTAGGAAGGAGCAAAAACCATTTAAGAACTGGGAAGGAGCTGAGTTACAGCACTGCTTTGGAGGTGTAGTGACACTTTGCAATGAAGACACTCACATTTCCTAGGAGGGGCCATTTTCACCCCATTCCCTCCCTGGGAGACTTTGTGCAGTTCCCACAACCTTCCCGACACCCCAATGGCTACAGCACGTTCCCTTCCCTATTCCTCCCTGTCACCATGGCTGTCCCTGGCAGCCCACGATGTGGCAAGGCTGGATGTGACACAGACCTTGTGTTACAGTTTTACATCTCCTGGTTGTCTGTCAGTGTGTCTTGAGATAGTTATCTCTGTAAGATGCCAGAGTGAATAACCCTGCTAGCTTACAGCACACGAGCTCACTGGTGGTATTTTTTCCCTTGCCACAATGACATCATTATGTCCATCATACTGAGACTGCACAAATACATTGCTACTTTTTAATAAGATTTTAAATCATGGCTATAAGAATTATTTTTTTTTTCTTTTATTCACCCTCTCTTAAAGTGAAAAGGCTTTGGTGGAAAAGATGTATTTTTTCAAAACTTCTAGCAGGTACTACAGGATACTCATTGAGATTTTGAGTTCCAACCATCTTGCCCATGGGAATTGTTAATTTCTCTGAAAACTTGCCAGAGAATTTAATATTTTTCTCAATGGACATTTCACAGACTTTTTGAAGGAGAGGACCATTGGGCTGCTCTCAGATGGACTTAGAACCACCTCACAGCTTATGCTCTGCATATCTGCAAGAATATGTCAAAGCTGTTGCTAGACGCTGTCTTAAAGGATGGCATTCACTGCCCTGGCCTTGGGAAGATTTTGGCAACTCGTCATGTAAAAGTCTTCCATGTTGTTGCTTGCTGTTTGCAAGGAGAGAGAGAACAAATAAGCTGCTTCCCAAAAGGCACAGTAAGGGTGACTGGCAATGACTCCAGGCTGCAGCAGGTATCGCTCAGAAATCCTTATGGAATCACAGCATTGTCAGAGTTGGAAATGACCTCTAGAGATCTTCTAGTTTAACTCCCCCTTGCCTGAGGGCCAGCAAAGCTTGTGCATTGCAAGTTCAAAGGAGGAAGGTGATACAAGTTGGAGGGAGAGGATGTAAGTCTCCACAAGGAGAATCTCCCATGGTGGGGAAGCCCTGATTGACCCTTCTTTTCTTGCATAGCTCTGAGCTTACTGTTGTAGGGGGCAAGGACAGTTCACAGTTCTTCAAGATGTTACCCCTCGTTATCTGTAAACTCAACGAGACATCTTGGCACTGCTTAGATTTTTACATTTTTACTGGGTGCTAATACCAAGGACTTTGTTCCCACGTCTGTCTTGCTTTAACCTCTGTGTAAGTGGTTGTACTACTGTGCTTTCAGCGTGGTCACAGACATATGATCTATACCTAACTAAGCAAGGATGAAGGTGGGTTGTCTTCTAATATTTGAAATTGGATGCAGGGGAAAAATAAATAGCAACATTTCAAATTCCTGCTGTTCCCTCAGATCTGTGCCCCTTTGAGATCCCAGTCTTGCCATGGCTGGTTGGAGGAGCTGGCTAGCGTGAAGAAAGGGTAGTGGCTGATGACAGGCAAAGCAGAAGTCAGATGAGAGCTGATACTGTGACACTAGTGTATTTTTAGAAAACCAACACATTTTATGTCTGTTCATGCAGGAAGCTTGAATCCCTATAGAAAAAAGATTTTGTCCTCAAAGGGGATACTATAAGAATGCCTTCCTGTTTTCTACATTAACGTATGGCTTGTAAAACAGAGATACATCTCATTGGTGGCAATGGTGTGAATCAAAGTGGTTGCGTGCTCTCTTCTGTCAGTTTGTTTCTGTAAAAGGCAGGAGAGGGATTTCAGGTCTGACAAAGAGGCTTTGAGAAGAAATATTACTCATAGATATTTCTGTGAAATAGATTGCTCTCCTACACCACGGAGAAAGGACACCTGTTTGCTGCGGGCTGCACTAACTGCACTGACTCAGCTATGTTGAAAATTGGGGTTAAGGCTCAGGGACTCACAAAGCCACTGTCAGTGGTCACCCTCCTGCCTGGGGAAGGGATTAATGACAGACCTTCTGCTTAGCATGGCCAAGTTCTTGGTAACAGGAACTTATTTATTTCACTTTATATCCCTGCATGAAATACCTTTTAGCTTTATGTAGTTTATGCCTCTTGGTTATTGTCAATTTGGGATAAATCTGAAGTGCTGTTACAAAGGTCATTTAATATCAAAGACATAAAATACGCTTGTATTTGGAGAGAGGAGGACAACTTCATGAATTCAGGTTCCCTTTTCTCAGGAGCATCTGTCTTCTTAGATTGCAGATGCCATAATGCATCAAGGAAGAGGAATTTCCTGAATAACTGAAGCAAAACGGCTTCACTGCTTTATGGAGAGCACTCACTGCTCTCAGCCCTACTATGGGATCCTGCTAGTTCTGGGGGCAAGGAAGTGCGTAGTTAGAATTTCCTCTAAACTCCTGTGCTTTAAAGCAGCAGCAAAATCCTGCAGCTCTTAATTTATGTCTTCTTTCCTCTTTCTTCCTCCTTCTCATTCCTGAATCATTGCTATGGATTACATGGGATTTGCTGTAGCATGGATCCTTGAGCTTTACAGAAGTACACGGTATTGATGGTCCCTGGTACCTCTCCGGACAGGGCCAGGTTATCCAGCCCCACCTGACCATGTCCTGGGGTGCAGGCAGGTTTCTAAATGCTGCCAGGCATGGTGAGAAGTGAGGAACACCCTCCTGCAATAATTTAAAAGTCATGGCATTTGCTTCGCTTTTGCTTGTGTAGACAACTGTGATGTTCAAATTGAGCTTTGAGTATTTGGGCAGGTTTGTAGAGGGAAAAGCCTCTTGAGCCAGACTTTTTCTTCTATGGGCAAAGACATGGGCTTTGTCTCCAGCTGCCTTCGTGAGTCCTGAACATCTGGTACATAAGATAAGGCCTAGCTCTACATACTCCCAAGATGGGAGCAGTTTGTATTATCAAGTGCAATGCCATTAATGACAGAGGAAATAAGGGTTTATGGGTATTGGCTCTAAAGCAGCAAAAGCCATTTCACGTCTAAGCATCTGCCATGCTGAAATCAACAGGCATTTAAGCGTCAATGGGAGCAATACCAGAGTGTTTAGCATAAACTGATTGCTTCTGGGTCTCAGATCTCTGGAGGTCCCTTCTGTTTACAACACTGTAGATGCCAGTTCCTCTGAAGCACAGGATAAGGATTATTACCAAACATGAGTGGCTAGGTCAGATGGACTAAAAGTTAAATCCAGTATTTTAAAGGTTTTGGATGAGGTTTGCTAATAAACAGCAGCTGTAACAGTGACTCTATTTCTTGAGAACTGGACATTGATGTTTAATTTGGGCCTCAAATATGTATCCGCTTTTCTAATGACGTATTATCTTCAAGCAAATTTGTAGATTTTGTTTGATGAGGTGAATTCCACTTTTCGTTACTGGCAGCCTGCATGCAGCAGACATGGTAATGAAGCTAATGTGCTGGCTGGAATGCTATTTTAAGTACTTATGTGGAATTTTTCTCTGGCCTGGTTTGATGAATAAGACCATTGAGGAGAAAAGTTAAAAACTTGGGTACATAAACCAGCAATTTGTTTGCCTGTTTACTAGCTTTTAGCTAGAATATTAGTGTGAGTTCATCACAGTTCAAATTATATGGAAGGGAGGAAATCCTTTGGGAAAAATACAGTCATCGCCATTGGGGATTTAGGTAAGCTTTATGCAGATATGATCCCATCGACATCTTCTATCTACTTTCAGGGACTGTGTAAATGCAAAGGTATCTAGTTCATAACTATCTTGGCCTGGTTACTATAGTTACTCTCTGGAAAGTCTCCTTCATGAAGAAAACCACTCTTGAAACAAAAGCAAACCCCACTAATGGAAGAGAAGACCAAGACTAAGAATTCCTCCTAAACAAGAGTCAGACACCTACAATGTTGATGGGTTAATGCTTCAGTGACTTAAATTACATACACTATTTTCCACCCATTGGGCCCATTTCAAAGGGGAAATGGGGTTCCAAATGCTGAATTGCTGGAAACCCCCATAGGAATGGACATTTCAAAATCACAGTCACAAAAATATTGGTTAGTTTGTTTTTAAGGGTTCTTTTCCAGTTATTATCAAAGGCTTTTAAGTCTTCTAGACTGTGCTCAAGAAAAAGCTCTGAAAAGCTGAACTGTGGACTCTCTGCTGCATGTACCAGAAAAAATAACCCCTACCCTCTTGGATGATGCTTTCTGTTCCTGCAGAAGTAGAAGGGAGCTGAGTGGCTGGTTTTGTATTGCTCTGTTTAATGGATTTCTCAGTACAACCCTGATAGGGTCAGTCTTCAGGTCTTGTTTTACTCAGAGATGCTGTAACCCTCAGGGTCGGTCAGGGCAGGATGGATCCATGACAATGACTGGTCTGCCAAGCTGATCTGGTGAGTGGGTCTAATTTGGACACATGTAGGGGCATGAGAGTGCTTGAAGAGCGCAAGATGTGCTGCAGAAAGAAGCTACACTTTGTATCAGCAGTGTACATAGTACATATAGTACCCATATCTACACAAGCTTTGGCAGACAGCCTGAGAGTGCTCTGCTCAAGTGGACACGTTTGCCCTGACTGCATGTAAGTCATGCATCCCCATCAGCTCAACCTCAGTCAAGCTCCAGCCTATTCCAGCTTTTACTGAGGCTTGCTGCTTCCTTCTGAGTGCAGCTCCACATCTCCTGCTTTGAGGCAGCTTGTAGCAGAGGCAAGAGCATGATTCCCCATCAACTCATCCCAATTGAAGCTGGACTCTCCTCTCCCCACCAGCTGTGGGATTTTGCCTCCTGCCCTGCCACTAGCACACAAGCAATTGTGGGGTGAGGTAGTGCAGGAAAGGAGTTATCTGAAAATGAACACCATTTGCAAAGGATGGGGTGGGTATGTCTGCCCAGGTGGAAAGCAGGAGTGCAGAAGCCCCACTAAATCTGGTGAGGCTGCTTTGGAGCCTTTCACTTGGCTGAAATAGATGGAGGAGATGACTGCAGGGCCCTGCTGCCTGGATGGCATGGATGGAGAAGGAGTTGTGCACGTCTGTCACCCCCATACCTAACCCTGGAGTGAGGAAGGTAAGGATCCCATCTGCAGGACAGATACATTAGATGGGACAACGACTTATCCGAGAGATTGCTCTTTCAATGCTTAACTCACTGCATCAGCCTCTAACGCATACGGTGGGCAGGGGGAAATGGCTTAGGGAGCCTGCGAGCTGGCTGCTAGCCAGGAAGAGAGCCCTTGAATGAATAAAATATGCTTACATTATAGCTTCAGCTTCTTGTTAAACACTCACCAGATGGTTCTAAGTGCTGGCCTATAAACCCCTTCCCACAACAAAATCCACTGCACATGGGAATACTTGTTTGTGAAAGGAGGGAATTTACAAGTCCGGTGGTGCTCAGCTCCTGAACTGATGTGAAACATCGGAGGCGGGGTATTCAATCTTGGCTGTGGCAGCATTTCACCCGCAGTGCTATTTCCACTGAACCATGAGTGAAATGACGTGCTCCACCTGGTATCAGCAAGTAACCAGCCACTAGTCATATTCACCCCATATACACTTCTGTTTTAATTGCCCAGCATCTGTGCTGTCACCTTATTCCCTGTAGCCTGACAAGGAGTTAAATTACTTCACATTGTAAAATGAGGCAAAGTATCATGTACAAAGTTAATACGGCATTCTCCCTTTAAGGTCTCAAGGTGGGCTCACTTTCCTGGGGAAAACCTACTCCATAAATGCTTGTGGAAATCTTTTCTCATCTGTAAGACTGTGGATCAGACTTTGTGCTTTCTCTGAATAAGTCAGCAACAACTCTTGGGCAGTTGCCTTACGTCTGTACTGATGTTTTTAGCGGTGTGTTTTGCCATACTTCACAAAATGGGTCAGTGCAGACTTGAAGCAGTGCCTCAGTCCATCCCACCCAGGAAATCCTCATTGCTGAGTTGCTTATTCAACGGAACAGACACCTAAGCTTTGGAAAACGGAAAAGCCAGCAGACCACGTGAGCATCAAAGTGAGATTAAATGCTGCCAAGAAGGTGAAAATCTTCTACCTGAAATGATGTATGCATCCTTGCTGACAGCGTTTAATCTCCCTTTGTCTCCCAACAAAGGGAGAAAAAAAGAACTTTTCAGTTGCTAAATCTTTAACAAGCAGATCTAGTGGGAAAAGAGGGGAGAGAACTGGAGAAGTAAAAGTGAGAAAACTCATGGGTTGAGATAAAGATAGTTCAACGGGTAAAACAAAAGCAGACAAAACAAAGAAATCACTCACTGCTTCCCATGGGCAAGAAGGTGTTCAGTTCGGCCATCTCCAGGAAAGCAGGGCTCCAGCGTGTAATGGTTACTTGGAAAGACAAACATCATCACTCCAAATGTCTCCCCACCTTCTTCTTCTTCCCTCAGGCTGATATACTGAGCATGATCTCACAGGGTATTGAATATCTCTTTGGCCAGTTTGGGTCAACTATCCAGGCTGTGCCCCCTCCCAGCTTCTTGTGCCCTCACCCCCAGCTCACTGACAGGGAGGTGTGAGGAGCAGAAAAGGCATTCCTTGACTCTATGTATGCACTGCTCAGCAATAGCAAAACCATCCCTATATTATCAACCCCGTTTTCAACACAGATCCAAAACATAGCCCTGTACTATCTGCCACAAAGAACATTAGCTCTCTCCCAGCCAAAACCAGCACACAGAAAAGACTCTTGAGGTGGTCAAGGAGAGAGGGGAAAGCAAAACTGTGGCTGCTTCACTTGTGTCTGCCTGCCAGTGTTGTACCAAGATCAAGTGAGTCATTTGGTTTGAAGGGAAATAAAAGCTTGGATATTTTATTTAAGAATAACAAGTTTTCAATGGCCTATGCTAATGAACAACGTGAAGGGCTGAAATCCTAATTCCAATACAGCAGGAAAAAGTCATCTCTTTCACTTCACTGAGGCCTAAATGTCACTCCAACATTCAAGAAAACCAGAGAATTACTTTATTGCGAAGACACCGCCTTTTTTCGATACATTTCAAATAGAGCAGCTGTGAGGTTTTCCTTGATGCTAAAGGTCTGTATAGCATTAATCTCCCTTGAATCCTTTCCCAAACAAACTAGCTAAGAAAAAGCTTAAATCCTTCCAATTTCAAAGAGTTTTCTTCATCAACTTAGAAGTTAAGCTTTAGGAGGGGTGGGAGAAGTAGTGAGAACAGAGAACTCAGCATCTTCAAAGATCAATTCCATAGAATGCATGCACCAAAAGGAAAAAATAAACAACCTGCTGACTAAGGATGAAATAGAATATGCCTCTTTTTTTTCTTTGTTCTTTTTTTTTTTTTTTTTTTTTTTTTTTTTTTTTTTTTTTTTTTTTCTTTTAATCTCAAGACGTCTTATGAATTTGATAATGCAGAAAGGACTGGATGTTCTTTGCAAGAGATGGGTTAAACTTCAAAACCAGGCTGGCTTGTGAATACAATTAAAACACCCTATTTCAGGTTTAATAGGATTCATTGCTTCTTTCCACATTTCTTTCTGGCCTGAATCCATTTTGAGAAAACGCAGTCTGAACCTGGTGATAACAGGAGGATATAAATCTATTTTAATTAAAAATAGAATCACAGTCCCCTAAAGCAAGAAAATAAACTATTCTCTTGCATTGAACATAAGCTGACCAGATTTCTGGATGACAAATCTAGGGTATTGTGAAGCAGGTGCTGCGATGTCTTATCAGAGATTGGAGGAAGAATGTTACACTGACAAGAGAAGGTTTATTATGGCTTTACATACAAGTAAGCAGAAATATCTGAACACAGCATGGCTTTATGGTAAATAATTACGTCTCAGATTCTGAAATCCAAGGGGAAAAATAGAAACTTCAGTTTCCACAGACATCTCTCTGAACAGTATTAGAGACATAGCTCATTTAGAGATCTACTAATGTTAATATATTTTATAAATACGCCAAATAAAAATCACGGTGAAAGCCACCCATGGTGCTAGGAAACTTGATGTGCTATGACTGTTTTGACAACATCTCTCAAGCTAGAAACCCTTGGGTCTTAAAACTGTGTTAACCAGGAAGGAATGTGGCCATTGCAAAGTGTGACTGTGCCCAGACCAGGTTTATTAACATTGCTATTTTTATGAATTATCCTTCTTGTAACTTGAAAGCATGTGTGTCTGCACAGTGAGGATGTTACTGTGGGGAATACTCCTTTCACAAAGGTATGTGTAGGGGAAATAGGAGGGAAAACTTGCCAATTCATGTGTCGAATGGGAGTATGTGTGGAGAGAACTGTTTAATATCCTTCCCTGCCCACTCAGTGCTTTTGATCCTGGTGTTGCCACAACAGAACAAAGCCACCACACGGTTTGGTTCTCCCCCACTGCCAGATTCTGCCAACTTGCACTGCAGCCACTGCCACTCCATGGCAGCTGCTGGAAGTGGGGCTTCAGCTGTGTTAGTGTTGTGCCTGTTTGCTCTGGATCCAGCGGGCATTTGCACGTGTGCCGGAGTGTGGCTGGTGAGAAATCCCACCAAAGTCAATTGGATGCACGTGCTTAAAGCCCATCACCCACACAAACACTCTTCCTTGGGATTGATGCCTGCTGACAAATGAAATGTATTAATCCCATTACTGCTCAGTATCAGCACACAGAAGTTCTCCTGCTGCTGGTTCTTGGAGAACTGGCTAAATTCTCTGTATGACGCTGCTGTGATCTCTTAAGCACTGTTTCTCCAGCAGCAGTCTCTGTGAGTTGTGCTGCCCAAGCTGCTGGTGGGAAGGGGAGAAGTACGGGGGGTGGCATGGGGAGATGTAGGAGACCTTACTGGTGGCTTTTCCCACTGTCCTTAGAAGGAGGTGGAAAAAGGGGCCTGACAAAGGAAGAGCTGGAGCCTGAAATAAACAACAGGAAAAGGGAGCTAGCTCTGGGAAAGGAAAAATGGAATAGTGGGAGGGAGGCTAGGGAAAAGAGAACTGAAAGAAGTGGAAACAAAGCAATTTGGAGAAAAAGACCACTGATGTGGGCTGGAAGATGACCCAGCAATAGAGAGCATGATAGGAATGAGACTGAAGGGTGAGACAGAAATGAAGGGGGTCTGTATAAGACTTTTGAAGGGAGCTTCAGTTTGATACTGCCTGAGGTGTGCTCCCCGGTGCAGGAGAAGAGAGCGTACCTTTGACTCGAGGGAAAAGTTGCAGAAAGACAGAGACTGGGTGGGAGAGCAAAGCAGAATAACTTGCTTCAGGCCATACAAGAGCTGAGTGACAGCTGAATATCCCAAGAATCTATAAACATGCACGTCCTGCCTCTCCTCTCTGTAGGGGCGATGAGGGCTCTTGGTTCTCTCTATCAATAACGCTTTGTTTTCTTGGCAGAAAAGGGATGATAAGGAAGTCAGAGAGCAAGCAGGGGCTTTCTTCCCCCCTGATGGTTCTGAGCTAGTAAAAATTTGCAGCTGGATCTGAAATTAGGTCCAAGGAAGCCTGAAAGGAGAATGTTGTTGTGAGTTGCTTTTTCTCTGTTATTCCTTTTTTTGTGGCTTTTTTTTTGTTTGTTTGTTTGTTTGGTTGGTTGGTTTTTGTTGATGTTGTTGTTGTTGTTGTTTTCATTCATACTTCATGAGGGGAAAATGCAATGCTTTATGGCACCAAGAAGTCATCACATTCAAAGTGACCAAAGAACAGAAATTCTTGCTTCTGTTACTATGAAGCATTTAGTTTTGCCTATATCCATGCCAGGTGCTTGAGATAAGGAGGTACCACACAGGTCTTCACAGCAACAGGGAGCAGAGCTGATATATGTTCAGTGTGTGGGAGAGTGGAGGCACAGGAGGGGTGTGAGGTGGCAATTGGAGGTGGGAAGACGGCACAGACACGTTTGCCTGGTCCAGGCAGGAATGAATCCTCAAAGGCTATCCAGGATCTGATTGATGGCCATAAGAAAGTTTGACCACAGATCCTGCTGGACTGAGTCCCTGTCACTCACATGAGGAGGACAGTGCTGGTCCCATACATGGACATGTCAGTAAGGGCATCTTCTCCTCTCTCCAGGCAGAGAAGGGTTGCAGACCCGCTTCCTCCACAGCCTGGCAGTTTTCTGAGCTTAAGCCTGTCTTGTTGGAATTGGTTTTCTTCTCTACCAAACTTTAGTTTTAGATAAGTCTTCCCCCTTCCAAATCTCAGGTTTTATCCCTATCATCTGTTACTTAGCACAAAGGTACTGCTAACATAACCTGCTCTTCTTTGTTTTGCCCAGCATTTGGCACTCTGAGTTAGCCAACAATTATACATATCTCCCTTTTTCTCTCAGACAAGTGCACTGGACTGCAAGCCCTGACAATTTTCATCCAAATTGCTAAAACAATCATTTCACAGATAAACATAACCAGTCCTTAATGAAGTGTATGATTTCATTAATTCAGTAATTCGAATAGGATGATTTCAAGTCACTCTTTGGGAGAAGAAAAAGAAAACAGGAATTTTTAAATGGCAGAAATAAAGTCATTCAATAACCATCCTTTATCCTAGAATCAGGTTCTCCATCTTGCCACTAGTGTGCTGTCTACAAAGCAGAATTAATCTCTGCAAAATCCTTATCGGAAGCCGAAACCAATTAGTGGAGACAAGAGTAATGGTTTAACAGAAGACTGCTGCGGTGCACAGGAATCCATATACTGTCTTCACTTCAGTTCTTGCAACTTAAACTTTGCAAAGTTTATCTTTAATAATCAGATTTGAAGGAACTTCAAGTTACTCAGCTTTATCCGCATTGATTTGATTTATTAAGGGTCAAGATTTTTTTTGTGAAAAAACATTTCAGTGCGTCCATCTAAATCGTGCTATTGCCAGGCTCATTCATACTTTGACCCAGTCTTACTTGGGAGCTTTGAACACTGGCCAGACCCAAAGGACACAGTAACACTCCAGGTCAGGTGGGCATGATGCCCACAAAATGCCAGCTTGAAAAGAACTAAAGCAAGAAGAAGACAGGATGGCCTCCTGGCTCTGACTTTTCATAGTTTAACTTGGGTTCCTCTTGCCTTCTGTGACGCTGAATAAAGCGCGTCTGTTTGTTTTTTTTCCCCCTCTGTTGTGTTCTGACTTTATTTTCCTCTGTGGTCTCTACCTTTGGGATGCCTGACTCACTGAGGTGACTGGATGTCGCCTTTATGGTTGTAGTAACAGACTGTGAATGCAGGGGAAAAATAATAATAAAAAGAAGATATATACACCTATGTATGTACACATTTTGCTTCCAGAAGTTGGGCGTTTATTAGCACCAGTAGACTGAGAGGAGTGTCTGGGGTGGGGGAGAGTAGAATAGGGAGGGAGAGCTGTTGCACCTGTGTTGTAGGAGCATTGAGTTATCCTGTTCTTTTGTATGTGACCGTTCAGAACTAGAATTTCTAATTTTCAGAAATCACACCTGTCTCAGAAAGCTCTAAAGCGGAAGTCAATCCATCCATTAGTTTTTTTGTTGGATGTGCTGTTTAGGCCACAAGTTAATTTGATAGGCACAGTGGGACTCTCATTTCTGTCAGTGATTGCAGAACCTATCTGACAGAGTAACAGTTGTGGAAATGCTCTATTTCTTGCCTCACTTATAAATATATATATATAGACACACAAAATATTCTCTAAATCTTTTAAAGTTGTTTCCATTCTATTACAGTGAGTATCAATTCTATTCCTTTCCTGTTTCTATCACTTTGATACTATTTTTGGAACACTTGTGCCCAATCTCTGTCAAGGTATTTGAGTGTTTAACCTTTGAAGAGTTTGGTGCTTAGGTACACTGAATAACTTTTCTGTTCAGAATAATCTCCTGAATTCAAATAGACTAACCAAGTAATGTTGTCCATGCCCATGTATCTGCCAGCTATCATTCAGTTGTGCAATTCTTCTAATATATTGGCTTACAAGGTATTGCTAGTACTCAAAAAGGTTAATTTCTGAGTATGTCCCTGTATGATTTCAGTTAGTATTTATGCACTTGGTGAAATGAGACTTCTATTTCCCTAGATAAAAAGAGATTCATATCCTTCAGATCAACACCTTATGTAAGTTTGCTGTTGTTATTCTCCTACTGGAACAGCATGAACCACTGGTTTTAATAAGGGGATTAAGTAAAATGGGCACACTTTAGTTTGCTACATTGCCGGGGATCACTTTTCTACACAAAATTGTTCTGGAAGACACAGTTCATATGTGGTGTGTGTTTAAGTACAGCATAACACTTCAGTAAAGATTTAACAAGTGCCTGATTTGCTGAACTGAGCCCACAGTTATTAAACTAGTTGGTAACAGGTGGCAGCAATTTGTCTGGTGGGCCATCAAGTCCTTGCATTCCCCATGGAGCCAGGGAATACTTACTTATCAACAAAATGTTCATCTTGATGAGGGAAAGATACAATGTGGGGTTTAGGAGCATCAGAAGGCTTTTCACATCTCTTCACATCATCCTACGCTGTCAAGAGGTGGTGATGGTTCTACTTTTGATATCTCAGATCTCTTCTTTGTAGAGACTCAATTACAAATTTAATTAAAAAGGGAGACAAAAGGAAATAGCGTGTCTTCCTTAGAGGAATATTCCCAACACTGAGTGTGTGGTCACAGAACAGAAGGGAAAAGGAAGCAACGGAGCATGGGAAGGCAGCAGCTACTGGAACGACTGCCAGGGTACGGCCTGTTCCATACTGTCAAGTGCTGCTCAGTTCTGTGCCCTTGCACAATACTTGGGATTTTTTTGTTTGCTTTTCCTTCCTCAAGGAAAATGACTGTCCTCCAAATAAAGATATTATCCATGTTTTCCCCCCTCCCCTATTCTATGACAGAAGCAACTGTTTCTGCTGTTGGAAGCTGGACTTAACAAAGAACTATTTGCAAATGTAAAAATTAGCAAACGCCTCTTGTAAATGGAAAATCCCAGGGGGACTATTTAAAAAGGTTGTCCCTCCTTACCACTGAAACTATTCTTCTGACCAAGTCTATACTTAACTCTTCTGTCAGAGAAACTAATAATTTGAGAGAAAAAGTTGCAAGAATAAAAACTGCGTTAGTGGAGTCTGTTATAGACTAGCTTATATTAGAGACCTTTCCCTGCTGAGAATCTATTAAACCTTTCAGATACCTCTGGTAAAGCTACACTAACCTATATTTCTTAGTACTGCTCAAAAGGAACACAAGCCCACAAAAGCACATGGATGTAATTGCACAATTACAGAAAGGTTCAGATTTGGAGGAAGTCTAACCTACCCCACATGCTTGAAAAAATTACTCTGGACCTTTGCATTTCAAGTGTCTAGTTGCATTTCAAGTGTCTACAAAGGTGGAAACTCCTCAACTCTCTGGGCAACCTGTTCTGGTGTCTGACCATCCTCACTTTAAGAATGAGTGGGGGAAGCAGAGGGGCAGGATCACTTCCCTTGACCTGCTGGCAACACTCTTCCTAATGTAGCTTACAATTACCATTTTGCCACAAGGGCACATTGTTGGTTCATATTTAATTTGGTGTCCACCAGGATCTCCATGTCCTTTTCTGCAAAACTGCTTTCCAGTCTCAGGCTCCAGGGCGTGCTTGTTCCTGGGATTACTTCTCTCTAGGTGCAGGACTTGTAGGTGCAACAGGCCAAAAATGTTGGCCCCCAATGTCAAACTTTGAAGTCCATCACTAGTGACTGGCCTCCAACTGAACTTCATGGTACTGATCACAATCTTTTGAACCTGACGTTTTGTCCAGTTTTTGATCCACCTCACTGTTTACTTCTCTAGTTTATACTCAGTTTGTCTTTGATGATATTATGGAAAACAGTGTTGAAAATCTTTCTGAAGTTGGAATAAACAACATCCACTGCTGTCCCTTCATCCACCATTCTCATTATCTGGTTGTAGAAGTCTATCAGGTTGGTTAAGCATGATTTTGCCCTTCATAAGTCCATACCAACTACCCCAAATCAACTTCTATCCTTCATATGTTTGGAAATGATTACCAGGAGGACTTGCTCAGGGATCAAGGTGAGGTTGACCAGCCTACAATTCCTCAAATCCTTCTTACCCTACTTGAAGATAGGAGTGACCTTTGCTTTCTTCTAGTTGTTCAGAACATCTCATAATCACCATGACCGTTCAAAGATAATTGAAGATGGCCTCGCAATGACATCAACCCTCAGCATTTGTGAGTGAAACCAGTCAGGCTGCTGGACTTGAGTTATTATTTAACTCCATTATTATTATCCAGATTATTTTAATGTTCCTTACATGATTCTTGCCCACCCAGGGTAAGTTTCCTTTGCTCCAGACTTTCTTACTGATCTTGGGGGCCTAGGATTTCTGAAAGCCAATCTTATCAGTAAGGATGGAGATAAAAAAGGCAGTGAATGCCTTTGCTACATCCTTTGTCACCAGCTTCCTCTTCTCTTTCAGCACTGGGTCCCTGATGCTGTGGAATGTAGGTCCATGTATCTGCAGAAGCCATTACAGCTTCTTGTCAGATTCAAATCCGGGTGGGCTTTGACTTGCCTAACCCTGCCCCAGCATGCTCATACAGTCTCTTCATAATCCTCCTGGGTCTTCTGGCCCCAGTTCCACCTCATGTGAGCTTTCTTTTTATACTTGAGTATACTGTGTCAGGAGCCACCTATGCTGGCCTTCCTTGGTGGTCTTCCTTTAATAAGTGGAAAGATACCCTCTTTGAAAAGCATGGAGCACAGGGAATGTAATTTCAAGGGGAATAGATCTACTATCTGCAACTTCCATAATAAAATAGTGGAAGTATAGATTTTGTTCTGGGGGTTTGATTTATGGGAATTGACTGAAAGGATAAATGAACACAGTTTTTATGAGGTGCACTTTTTTCTGCACATTTGGGACAAATTTATCTCTTAGTTCATGTGTCTTCCAGCAAAGATAAATTAAACCTGGCAATAAACTTCTCACACTCCAGACTTACAGAGACAAAGCTGGTCCTCTTGCCTTCTTGTATTACAGCAATTTTCCTCCAATTTATCCAAGACTATCTGCAGCATCGAGTAGTACCAAAATGTGTCTGGCTATTGTTAATAATAAACCCTGAGTCAGCCTTAGAGAGGCAGATTTCAAAATCAATGAAGCTAAGTGGAGTAGAGAAGAGAAAAATATTCCACACAGCAGCTTTTTGATTTTGCAAGCTGACTTGGTGAGTAGAAGTCATAAATTTGTGGACAGATGAAAAGCAAAAATGGTGAAATGTCAAAAGCTTGATTGTGCAGCCTGTTTTAACCCACCATCACACAGTCTCTTAAGGGAGAGCCTAAGTTTACAAAAAAGCTAAGACGAAAGGTGAGAGTTATTGTTGCGAACTTCCCTGTTTTCACTGTAAACGTGCTGTTAGAACTTATGTAGTACTCAGTTGGTTTCAAAAGCTGATAGCTGTGTTTCTGCTGGATTTTTTGGGTCTACCTCAGCGATTCAGATGCTGAGACAGTGTCTATTTTCAAGACTGAATCAGTGAACACGGGTTACTTATAGCTTAACAGATCAACTTGCTTCAAATATCAGTAATAAAAGGCTACAAATATATCTTTTAAAAGAATCTATTACCCATCTAGGCTGCATGCATAAGTTTTAGCATGGTGCCAGCT
Source organism: Pedionomus torquatus (assembly GCA_013398155.1). Lineage (NCBI taxonomy): Eukaryota > Metazoa > Chordata > Aves > Charadriiformes > Pedionomidae > Pedionomus > Pedionomus torquatus. The sequence goes on from VZRU01013525.1 coordinate 377,013, forward strand.
CATGCAAGAATGCCTGTGATGGGGAAGCTGCAGGATGTTTGTCAGTGTCTCGTCCTGGGGGTCTCCTATTCAGTGCAGAGCCCTGTGAGATGGCACAGTCCCTGCCACAGTATCATGCCGTGGTTGATAGCTGCTCTGAGATCTGTGGTCAGATATCTGTGATCACTGGAGTCAGGGCTTTTGATCTGATCTGTACCTTGAACTGTTGATAACATAACCTGACAGTCAGTAGGAATCCCACTTAAAATGCTAGTGCTTCTAACACTACAGTTAACATTTCTTGAAAACATTGATTCCTTTCCCTTAATTTTTGATTAGAATTGCGGACTTCGATCCTGGTAGGCCTCTTTGACTTTCACCAGCTTGTTCAGTGGGGTTATGGTATGAAATATCAATCGATTGCCCAGATGAAAAAGAGACGAGGCGTGGGGCCTTATCACACACTTCAGTTTGTGTCTGACTGTGAACAAGGAGGGTATGGAGACACTTGTAACATATGATCTCAGTGGTGATGGCTGCAGAATTGACTTTTGGAGATATTAGTAACAAATCACTGTGCTTTTAGGGATCCATGCGAAACAGTTTGTTAATATTCTGCAGGATTTCAGCATTCAATTGTTTGTTGTTGAATTTTGGATGATGTTCTTTCTAAAAAGCAATTTTTGATGTACTTTTTTCTGTGGCTGTCAGGTTTTGCTTTTCAATATCACACATCCCATAGAAGCCACTGAGAGATACATATTAAGGAGAATAGACTGGTCTTTCATTGGCTTGACAAAAGTCTTAATGGAGGAAATATTTCTTCAAACCTGTTCTGGCATATGTAATAAGAATCCATTTTAAATTTGGACTACAAACCTAGCTTTTGTCAAAAGCTTGCCAGACACAATGAAATAGTAATCTATATGATTACTGTGTAAAATTCGGGTCGTCGGTAAATACAAGAGCCTCTCCTGGACTATGTGAGGACGTGTGGCTGAAGGCAGCGCTCAGAGTGCTGGAGGAGGAGGCTCAAAATGTGTATGCTTTATTTTTGGCACAGTCATTAATTTGCTGTCTGATCCTAGGCAAACTGTTTATGCCACAGTGTTCATACACAGATCCTCAAAACTGCATTTAAATAACTAAATAAGCAGTCTGATTTAGAGGCATCAATGCCTAAATTTAATAATCTCTTTCTGAGTTGTCAGAGGTATTATGAGGTATGATTAATGTACATAAAGCACTTCATGATCTTTTCTTTACCTGTCTACATTTTTATCCAGATTTTTCTGCTATGCTGATGAAAGATTCTAAGTTGAAAGTAATTACTGTATGTATGAAGAGATGACTGAGAAAGCCTAATAACATAATTGCTCTTATCAATAGATTTTCTTGAGAGCAACTCTTTGTTGTCTTCCTTTCAAGACAGTGATGATTAGAAATGATTTTATTTGCATAATTTCTCTTCTGAATAAGACTGTTTTGTGAGGACGTAAGTGATAAAATGCCATTACAGGAGATTGGAACAAGGCTGATGCATTTGCAGTTGATTGAGGAAAATACTTTTGTGGAAACTGAAACATCTTTCTTTGAATAAAGGAGCAGGATGCTCTTACCTGGCTCTTCTTCCTTCCCATTCACATCCTCTGCCCTATGTTCAAAATGACCAAGTAATTTTTAGTTAAAAACTGTTGACTCTGAAGGTCACGGCAAAAAGACAAGGCTCATGTCAAGTTTATCTTTGGCAACTGGAGAAGCCCATTTGTTCTCCCATGTGCTGAGCAGTGAGTTGAGGAGCGGGAGAAGATGTGGCTCTGACCTTCTGCTTGCTCTTTGTGGACATAGTGGAAGTTTGCCCAACTTTGCTCCTCTTGCAGACTGTCATGCTGTGTCAATCTTCCTTTTTTCATCTATCCTTCATGACATTTTTTACCTTCAATACAGAGGATTTTAGGGATGGCATATGTACCCCATGCTGCAAGCTATTTGTCCATAGACTTTCTCCTAGTATGTATACAAAGCTCCAATGACTTCTCCAGTGTTACACATTCAGATACTTAATAAAAATGAGATAGTAACATTTAAAGTGTAACAGTGCTGAATGAAGAAAGATGCTGCATAAATGCAACTGTCTGCTGTACCCCCAGAAGCGACTGTGGCTTGGTCCAGCTCCAAACTCCACTGGTCAGTCATGGACCAGGCCCAGACTATACAACCTAGAGCTGCGTAAAGACTGAAAAAAAATACTCATGCATCCTTTAGTCCACAACTGAGTTCATAGGTCTTCTTAAAAATATATAAATATTAAAAAATTATGGTTTCAGAGGAAGACTCTAAGGTAAGTAAAAAACTTTACAAAAATTAGACAAACAGAACTGCTCGGGGGCATAAAATGCAAAATAATTCCCAGATGTGTGGCTAATGACTGGGGTCATAAACCAAGAGACAGTTCCTATTCACTAGAAGAGGGAGTCTATAGAAGAGCCTGAGTGTATTTCTTTACTTCCTTGACCTGGCTTCTGTGCCCTGCTCAAGAAAGTTTTTGATTAACAGCTTGCTTTCCCAGCTCACATCTTCTGGCTGTCTAGCTGTCATGAGAAGGCAACAACAGCCAAACACTTACTGGACCTTAGAGAACTCACAGTGAGAAAAACAGCTTAAATTCTGCAACTGCAGAGAAAGCTTCTTCTGCATTAAACAGTGGAAAATAAACACAGAAAAAAAGTTGTGATCTCCAAATAACATGTTTTTCCCTTCCTAGGTCATTAGAAGTGCTTCTGTCTGACCTTGGTTTACTAAAAATTAAGTACTTGCTTTCCTTTCTCTGTCGATAAGAATAACACATTTCTGAGTAATTTCCCTGATTCTTATCTTATGGGAAAGTCATACAGAAACTGGGCAGGTTTGGGGTCTATTCCCTGGACTACTTCAAGGTTTGTGTTTTAATTCAATAATAATATGAAATGTGTTAACAGTCTGGAAAGCACGGCTCTTCTCCCAGGAGAAACAACAGAGACGCTGCTCTCCAAAATCAGTCTTCTATTTATTTCCTCACTGTTAGAAACAATTCCAGGTATTGAAGCACGCCTGGCTATACCTGGAAATTGATATAATAGTTCTGTGCAGAGTTTTTACATGGGGCAGATGCCACTCATCCAAACAAGTTTTGGATGTGGTCTGGAAGATAGCATAGACCCGAAATTATTGCCAGAGGGCAACTTGGCTGCAGCCACCCAGAGTAGGAAGGCAAGAGTTTAGTAGTTAGGACATGAACTGTTTCATGTCAGAGAGTGCCAGAGAAAGGCACACAGACATTTAATTTAGGGGTCTAGAAGTAACCTGACATCCTCAGCTGAGCCATAGCTCAGTGTCATGGTTTAACCCCAGCTGGCCCCGAGGAACATGCAGCTGCTCACTCACGCCCCCGGCCCCCGGTAGGATAGGGAGAAACAGGAGAAAAGGGGAGGAAAGAAAACACCCTTAGTGACTGAGATAAAGACAGTTTAGTAGAACAGTAATGGAAGAGGAAAATAATAATGCTACCGGTAAAAGGATATACAAAATAAAGTGATACAACACAAGTTGCTCTCAGCACCTGATGGCTGATTGCCGATCCCATCCCAAGCAGTGACTGTGGATTCCAGTCCCCCAGCCAGCCTCCATTTATATCCTGAATGTGATGCCTATGGTACGGAATATTTCTTTGGGCAGCTTGTCCTGTCTGTGCTTCCTCTCAGCTTCTGTGTGAAGATGAAAAAATCTAGTAATGTAAATAATACTTTGCAACAACTAAACCAATATGTGTTATCAACAGTCTTCAACATTCTCTTCATAATAAATCCAAAACACAGCAGCTACTAGAAAGAAAATGAACTCTATCCCAGGTGATATTGGGATGTTCAGCTCTGACTGGATTCAACAGCCTGGGAGCTGGAAGAATGTGCTGGGAAGGAGGAGGTGTGGATCACTTTGTAGAGTCTGTAGAAATTTAAAAAAATGTGATTGCTCATTGCATAATCTATTCAAAAACTGGCACTGTCTCTAGTATACTTTATATCTACCTGTGCAACAAATGGAGCCATTGTGTTGAAATATCTGTTGGTGACCTCCCCCACCCCAAAATGTTTTCTTCATTACAGAGTAGTGAGGCCAATTTGTGTTCTAACTTTCTACATTCATCTTAAAATTAAAATAAAAATGTGTCTCAGTGTCTCCAGATTCTTGGAGATTATTTTTCATTTGTAATCTACTGTTGTCAGATACACTATTTTACATTGATAAAGCCTTAACTGGATGTCTGTATTTAACCTTGTGCACTGTGCTTCAAAAAGGATGGGAATCAAGTGGATAGAGCTAGAAAAAAGGCAACAAGAGGGTCATGTGTTCTAGACCTTTGATTAGTGAAGAAAGATTGAAAAAATTGGATTTGGAGGGTAGGGAGAGAGAGACAAAAGTCTTCAAATGTGCTAGCGTCTGTTGCAAAGACAAAAAAGGAACAATCCAATCCCTATTTCTGTGCTGAATAAAGCAGGAAGAAATGGGGTTAAATTCTGAGAAGGCAAATTTAGTGCCAGAGAAAACTTTGTAACAAAAGTAGAGTCTGGAATGGATTAATTTGAACTGCCTTGGGCTTTACAGCATAAACTTTTTCTTAAAATCTTTCAGGCAAACTTCTATCAGAAATGACCTTGGATAGCCAGGCTAGTCTTGGGCTCAAGGGATGCGTTAGGAGGTCTCAAGCTTCTTTCTTGTTCTATGACTTTGTTTTTTTTTTCTTCTGCAAGGATTGAATATTAATGAAGTAATGTCAATATAGTTCAATCTATTGCAAAACACCTTTGGAGAGGTTTTTCTTCCCCCCTGCATCTATTTGGCTTCAAAATCCTCTTATCTGTCTGAACACACCCTCTTTACAGACCTGCAAACATAAAACAAGATTTCAGGGTATATATGTATGTAGTTATCTGTCCTCAAAAGACAGATCTTTTAAATGGTTTTCTGTTCATTGCCATATTACTTATCTGAAGATATACCGTCACCCTATGATGAGGAAACATAGACTATAATAAATCTTTTGTTAATGGGATCATGGCCTTTCTCCAGACATTGTCTCTGAATTTGGACTTAGCTACCAACAGGTCCCTTGCAAAATGTTGTGGGTTTTTTTTTATTATTTTTTAAAATTTATTTTTATTCTGGCAGGCTAACAGTAAAATCTTGGGTGGCACAAAGTTCCTGGCTGTAGCAAGTCTAAAAGAAAATTGTGAGCCCTGAAAGTTGCACAAATGAAGTTGGTGGAACTTGTCCATTGAAATTTTTACTTGCCTTACCATGCACTCCAAAAATGAGAATATTTTAATGTGGAAAAAAAGTGCTGGTTAAACTACAGTGGTTAAATGTTTGTAAGGTAGCAATATTTACAAGATCTTAGCATTGTAGTAAAGCTTTGGAAAATCTCTGTCAAGATCCCATTAGCACAACCCACAGCTCCACTCCAAAGTATACAGCCTGAAAGTTCAGATTCCTCCCCAGTGCTGCATTACTGTTCTTTCTTTGCTTAAAAAAACCCCACCACCCAAACCAAAAACCCCCAAAACAATTTCATAAGACCATATTTAATTTGTACCCTATTATTTAGTAGCAAGTCATATGTTGTCCAGTGGAACCATGTCACTATGAATGATTTAATTATCTGTTCAAAGGCTGCCATCTTTCCTGAGCTGGGGTTGTGGCTGGGGATTAGACATTTGCTAACCTCACCCCTAGCCTGGTTTCACCACCAGAATGCCTTTTTAAGGAAAGCCCATGTCACAGAGACTAGAACAAAAGAGTTGGGAACAGAGCTGGTTCTAGAAAAATCTATTATGTAACTTTTTGGCAAAATCAGGAATGGATGTCTTTGAATAATTTTGCAGAGGCACTCCCCAAGACCTACCTTTTTTACTATCTTGGGATTACACATGAGAATATGAGAGAAAGTCTACCAGTCCTCTGGCTGCTCTTTAGTGTGGCTTCTTGCAGATAAAGAGAAGTCTGCAAGAGAAATCTTAGTCCTAGAATTGACTGTTCCTTCCAACAAACTTCTTTCAACAGGCAAGAAAACAGAACAGATGCTTTGTTTTTCTACAATTCTTTCCTAATGATCATACAAATAGAGTGCAATTTCTTAATGATGTGTTTTTAGCAATATTCTGTAATATCTAGGCGAGATGCCAGTTGACAAATTACAACAAATATGTCCTTCCTAATCCCTTCACGGTCTCCCTGTTGGCTGGGACCTTAATGAGCATGGGATGCTGTGTTGCAGGAATAAATGCTCAGCTGCATGAATGGCTCCACCGCTCCTACTATAATGGTAAAATAAAAAGTTCGTAAATTTACTGTCCTACTGAAAGGGAGAAGTGGATGATTTCTCAGCAAATTAGAAGTGGATTAGATCTCTTTATCAGTATTTTTTCACCCCTGGACTGTGACAACCTGGAAAAAGATGCTGTTCATAAAAAGGGTTCAGCTAATCACAAATCTCATTAAGACAGTCTGAGTGACAGCAGGTTACTTTGAATTGAAAGAGCATAGCTTTGCTTTCAGCACACTTTCCATTAGAAATGACATATGAGATGTGAAGAGAGTCACAGCACAAACCATAGGGAATATACTTGGTGTAAAAGCGCACCAGAATCAGACAAATCTGATTCTGGGAATAAAATATATAGCATCTGCAAATGGAGGTTTGGCTTTTAAAGTCCATTCAAGTATGTACAGTCCCCAAAGCATCAATTGCTTTTCTCAGCTTCTGCAGAAGTAGGATGTAATAGCACAGAACTGAGTAACCATTGCAGACAGAGCATGTCCTTGTCAGTCATGAAAAGGCTAAAGTTACTAACAAAACCAATGCAAATAAAGTAATGATTCCTACTCTATTTCCAATTCCAAAGACTCTTTGCAAGATGTTTTTTTTTTCTTTTTCCTCATGAATGTTATCAGCCTAAAGCAGGAGAAAATATATGTAGAAGGTGGTTGAAAGAATGGGAACATTACAGGAGAAACCTGGACTTAGGATCACAAGTTCCATCAAAATGGGATAGAAAAGGCTTATTTACTTCAATAATGCAGCTGAAGAGGAGTTATGAGAAGGTCCACAAGAAAACCCTTATGAGGGTTATATACTCTGTCAAATACTCCTGTACTCCATTTCAGAAAGTATGTGTCCATATGGCAGGAAAGAAGCAGGAGCAAAAGGGCCACAGTTATCTGCACAGACTATACCTGAAGCCCAGTTCTAGGGACAGAGCTGCATGAGCTTCTGTGGGAAAGGAGACATGTCTTGCTCTGCAGTTTGCTTGCCAAGTCACAACATGAGCTTCACAACAGGCCTGTGTTTAAACCCCGTGACATTGGAGGTGGAAAAAACAACCAAAATTTAACAACTGCTGCTGCCGGCTTCCAAGCACATGTACCACCAGCTCTGCAAACACCATGACCTGTGGTGACCATACCACAGTTTTCTGCAAGGTACGCCCATGGCTGTCTTTGTATAAAAGTATGAGAAGCAGGGGCTGTGATGTGGTTTTGGTACTTGTATATCCCTTGATGTTATCCCAGCACTACTTGCTTCTTCATGCAGTGGCTGAGCCCCTGGTTAGAGGGAGGAAAAACCTGGATGCAGTCTGGCAGAAATGATTCAACTTCACCTGCATTTCTCCTTGATCCAGGCAGCTGCCAGTGCTTATATACTCCCTAAGTAGGTACCAAGTTCCTGTCAGTATGCTAATAGGTGGCTTTCTTCCAGGGTATGGCTCAGGTTGAAGGAGATGGCCTTGGTTATGCGCTGGTGATGCAGGAAAACAATGGTACTGGTATCTCTAGGTTGTGTGGGATCTTGTACAGAGGTTGCTGGCTTGGAAAGGAGAAGTATTCTAAAAGACAAACTAAGCGATGATTTTGCTGATAGTAAGACTATCTGAGCTGCATTGTTTTGGGTTCAGCCTGGTACTAAATCAGATTTCTGAGCGGTTACTGTCCCTACCAGATGCCCATAGAGACACCTGGGTGGAATCCTTCTGAGCAGCCTGTGGGCAGCATAGTTCATCTAGAGGATTAGTAGCATTAACACATGAGGACCTCATTTTCAGGAGAGAATTACAAGGTCTGATAGGCACACTGCTTGAAGGTATACTTGGGATTGAAACACACTGGAAAGCAAGCATTTGTTTACTCTCTTCCCTCCATATCTCTCCTGGGTTCAGTTTCCCACCCTTATTCTGTGGTTCAATGGGACAGTCAAATTTTCTACAGCTAAAGTCAGATGAATAGTCTCTGCAGGATGAGGTAATTCCAAAATAATGAAAAAGCCTTGTTTTCCCCTGCACATTTTTTTCTCTTGAATGAATGTCATGATTCACTTATTTCCATAACAGCTGTCAATCATTTTGGTTCACACCATGAGATAGTCACTGGGATGACAGCACAGAAGATGGGACTTTTATAGAACATGGTGAGACCACCAGGATTGGCAGTGTTGCAGGTGAAGGGCCAGTAAATACTATACAGGAGAGAGAGGAACCACTTACACAGAGTGAAAGAAGGGACCCTCTGAGGTAATAACAGCTACTTCCAAGAATTTGGGGAAGATTCTGTCTATTCTTGGCACCAAAGAGTTGTTGGGTGTGAAGGTCTCATGTCCTGCAGATACTGAAGGGACCCGTGACACTGAAACTATTATCTAGCAATTTTATTAATCTCAGTAGCTCACTGTGTGGGCTGTGTCTTAACAACTTGTCCAAACCTTTAATTGGCTTTTTGAGCCACTGCATCACAACTTGCATTCTTGCAACACAGAAATTGTATTTAAAAAAAAAAACCACACAAAACCCTCTAATTTTATCAAAGATATTACAGTATGGAAAAATTTTCCTAGTAGAAACTTGCACATTGTCAAATCATGCAGACACAGCAAAGTTTGCATTGCTATGGAAACAAAGCTAAAGATGGCTTATGCTGTGAAAAACAACTTGCAAGTAACTGTGAAAAGTAAGTTTATAAGAATGACACCTTTTGGGTTGATCTTGAAAGACATGAGGTAATACAAACATCTTGGGTTAGAAGGCTGTTTTTATTAAGTTTTCCACAGAGACAGGTTATTTTACCTCTATTCTTACAGGTCTGACATCAAAAAGTATTAGGGTATATATATGAGCTATCCAGGTAGAGACACATCTGCCAGTACAGAGTTACATTTCTCCTATCAAACACTTTAAGAAAAACAAATATGGTCCCTTCCATGCCCATCTAATAAAAGAACTGCTAAATCAGGATAGAATATTTATCGTAATGTAGTTTCTTTTTATAAAGTGAGTTATTCATAAAAGTAAAAAAATGTCTAGTATCTAATGTTTAAACAAAACATACTTTATACATCTGGCTAAGCTGAAATATCATACCTTGCCAAATAAAAAAATGCTCTCTAAGTGTAGTTTCCCTAGCAGCTCAGTAGGTATGCAAGGCATGCAGTTCATTTCCTGCCAAGGCAGAGAAAAATGGGTAGGTCTGAGATAATATTGCTAGTGTGCTTGGAAAAGATCTTGGTTAACGTTGTAGTTCACAATGTATACGTATTTTGACTCTTCATCTCCTTGAAAATTTCCCAGGTTCAACCTTTGGGCTGACTCCATTTTAGCTCTCAATGATGGAGGGCTCAATGGGAGGCAGAACAGGATTTTCCAGAGCGTTACAGTCATCAGTCAGAAACACCAAATCCTGGAGAAACAAAAGAGAAGGTTAACATTTAAAACGGGGAAGGCAGAAGATACCACAATATTGGAAAGCTCCAGTTTTGCTGGTCAGGGGACAGAGTGGAGACAGAGAAGGCTAAAATCAGAGACAGTGTCCCTGTTGGTGCCTCTCAACCTACCCTTCTGCAGTAGGAGATCATGATGGTGTACAGGCTCCGGGCTTTTTCCTTCAGCTCACTCACTTCAAGCACTCTCTCACATCTGGGGTAGGCCACAAAGTCACGGAGTTTTGCCAACACACAGTAATTCTGCAAAGCACGCAAAAAAGGTATTTGCAACCCTGGACAAACGCAGATTTATGTTTCTTGTCCATCACTTACAAAATTCTTGCTGCCTCTGTGGGAACCTTGAATTCCTACCTCTATGTATGGGTAATTTATGTAACCGTCAGTTAGGAAAATTCATCATCAATATTACATGAAGAAGATGTTTGGTCCAGATAAGTGCTTGGAAAACTGCAAAGGTGCAGTTTTGTTCTGCCAGCTTCTTTCCCACATGCTTTAGGAGATAGCAGTGCCAATACAGTCAAATCTGTTCCTGTAGTAGGTGGGGTTACCTATAGAATAGGTGCACCATTTCCCTTTTAAGAGACTATCTGATTTCCCTGGCGAATTGACAAACAAGATCTCACAGACATGATTCCTCTGTTCCTGTACAATAGGCAATATTGGGAGCACCAGTTAAATTTTATTTTCAGAGTAATTTTTACTTCAGACTTTTCATTATCAAAATAAAGCACAGCCAACATGAATTTCACAATGTCCTCGTGAAGCAGGTAAATAAATATTCCAGCTCTTGCTTCAAAGCAAGGGAAACTGAGGCACTGGATGCACATTGCTTGCCTTTGCAATGAAGTGAGGCACCAGCAAATCTGGGATTGGGATCTGTAGGGTCCTGACTTGCAAGACTTGATGGTGTAGTTGCTCTGGCAAAATGCGTCAGACACCTCTTGCTTTGTCTGATATTTTCTACTTTTTAGTTACTAAGGGAAGCACTGGGAAAAGAAGCAAAATATGTCAGAAATCCCAGGGCAGAACACTGTGACACAAACTCTGTGCGCAGGAGGTGTTGTTTTGTTTTTCCTGGGAGACCAGTGCTCTGACCACTGCTGCCTTTCCTCAGTATCACACTTCCATAACCTCAGCCATATTTTTTCTTTCTGGATTCAACAAGTGGCTTTTTAAAACAAGAAAAGCCAGAGAGGTATTTCTGCACTTCTTTTTATTAAAACCACAGTGCCAGAAGGCATTTAAGATATAAAATGAAGTAGTTTCAAGTGAGGAAAATTTAGTCTGCATTTGTTCTTTTAAACTATTATTCAAAGTTTTGTTGCACATATTTAACTTCTGAAAAGGTTCTGTCACAATAAATTAATAATGTACACATGGTACATTTTGAAGTTTCAAAATAATGATTTCCTCATTTTTGAATTTTTAAAGAAGTAAAATCTCAGAAGCTCCACAGGGTTTTTAATAAGGTTCTAAATTATTTTGGGGTGGTTTTTTTTGTTTTGTTTTGTTTTGTTTTGTTTGTTTGTTTGTTTGTTTTTGTTTTTGTTTTTTTTTTGTCACTCATCTCTCTAGTGAATTAAGCTTTTAAAAAATCGTTTCAAACCACTCTTCTGGGGTACAATCTTAAGACTTATCCTCTCTTTTCATTAGCTGCTTTTACTGCTCAGAGATAAGAAAGAAGCATGAAAACTTACGTGTATGTCCAAGTACAGCCTGGGCAGCGACTCCACACACGAGTCCTGTGGGAAAGAAGAAAGACCCAATGCAGTTTGGATTTGAGAGAAACGTGTGTCAAAAGCAAGCAACCCTCAGCGATTTTGCAGGAGCAGTTTTTAGGCAGACTTACCACAGCTTTGGAGGTCTGTAACTCCTTAAAAGACTCTGTGATTTCTTTGCTCAGGGACAACACTCGGGAGTAGCAAGTTGGAGGGGCCGCGTTGGAGAGCAGGGCAGCAGATAGCAGAGCAATCAGGCTCAGAAGCATCTTCATTGTGGGGAGCTTGTCCAAAGGAGGAGGCACGGAGAAAAACAGTCACCGTTACTGGTCAGGCAGCTACTGGTAAGCGTCAGTGAGTAAGTTTGACAAGTCAGCCCCCAATTAAATAGTCTCCTGCATCAAGGGGGAAAAAAATAAATGCCTGGGGGTGGTCCATGCAGCAGCTTGCTGCTGGTTTAAATTTCCTGCCAGCCTATGAGGCAGAGCTGCTGGCGCTTTCCTGACGGAGCAGGGAAAGGAGGAAAACGAAAACAAACACTACTGGCACTTTTCATTCTAGAAAGAAAACAACCTACTGAGCACCTCAAGCAACAGAAATATGTATGAGAAATGGCACAGGATTATCAAAGTGTAGGCCCTGCTCCTGTACACGCTTTGGCACATACATCTCTTTCTTGGGAACATAACATACAGCTGTGGGACTGCATGGGCTGCAAACAAAGAGAAATCCTTCCAGGATTGGTATCATGTGTTGGCAGTACCAATCAGACTTGCTTATCACCCGTAGCAGGTCAAAAATGTTACCACTATAAAGTAAACCTGCCAGGTTTCATTTTCTTTTTTAACCTGTGTAGATGCTCACAATTTCTTAATCAAGCAGTTCTTGTTATGGATGCTTGGGAAGACCCACATATTTACACACTTGTGCTCTAAAGTAGAATAAATACCTCTCTATATGGCTGTCATAAATGTATAAAAATCATTTTGCTTTCTGAGTTAAATTTATGAAGCTCTATTCTTCTACTGGATGCCAGATGGAGCTTAAAAATCCAGATGCTGGGACGCAGGTGTGAGGTTGAACATATGTTGCTCATATACGATAACTGTCCTGTGAAATGGAGGCACCCCAGAATGAAGAACTGGTTACTTCACAAGTCAGCACCTCAAGAAAACCCCCCACATCCCCTTTCAAATTCAGATTCTAGCTAGGTATTAAGCAAAATAGTCAAGTAGCTGATGAAATGCTGGCATTTCAGTAACCAGGAAGGTTCATCCGAAGGTGGGAGAAAGGGAAATAACTGTACACTTCTAAAAGAAAGGGATTTCCCACCAGCCATTTTAAAGAGAAAATCAGGGTCTTGAAAACTATTCTATATACTGCAGAGGACTCTGACTTAAATCCATCAAAACACCTGGAGGAAACAGGGAAAGAGAGCTGCATACTACTGTCTTGTTATACATTGCTTTCATAAAGAATTAGTTTAGTAACATCATGTGCTTGTGAAGGTTAAGGATTTAGGTACTCAGAGAAGAAGGGAAAGTTAGGAGTCCTGGCTGTGGGGAATTTAGGACTGGCCTTGGCAAATGGGTTGCTGGGTCTTATTTTCAGGACAGGGAGTTACCTAGACAAGTGAAGGAAGAGGCCAGAGGAAGACAGGAAACCTTCTCAGATAGCTCCAAGCAGCTGGATCATAGATCTGAGCACAGGTATCTAGTGTGTGTCCAAGGAAAGGATGCTACTGACTGTGAGCCTTGCCGGTAAAAAAACAGATTCTTAATCACCATCTCATTACTGTAAGGAGTAGCTGAGGGTAGAAGTGAAATATTATCCTTCTATCAGATTCCCATTTGGCAAGCTGCTAAAATGTAGTTGCTCTGCCAGAAGCACAGTCTTTTGAACAGCATAAATGCTCTCCCAATGCAAGAAGTCAGCAATCCAGCTGCTGATAAAGGATGCCTTCAAAATGAACCATTTGATTTTTTTTTTTTAATTTGGAGCAATATTCTTTTTCTGAGTTACTTGTATTAAGGTGAAAGCAATAACTCCATTCAAACTATAATTAAATACTATGGATCATGTTCTAAAAGATAACTAGATGTCAAAGTGACTGTGACAAACGTTCCATCATGGAGACTTTTTGTCTGGCATGAAACACAGGCAAAACAGCTCTCTGATTCCCGTGTCCTTGCCATATTCAGGCAGTTGAAAGCTATTTAAAAGTATCTCTTTAGGATGGGATAATGTTAAAGGTGTTGATGCTGATCTGGAATTACAATATGAACTGAGCTATATGTTAGTTACCTCAGGCCAGAGAGGCAAGTGGGTAGCTTTCTATAGTCTAATGCCATACCCTGTCTCCCATGCCACAGAAGCCTCACTCTGTAGCCACTTCTGAGGGTTAAGTGCCAAATGCCACCTGCTGCAGTCTCACTTCCAAGAAGACAGCCAGGGGAGGAAATGCCCAACACTTCCATAGCACTGAGGGCTTATATTTTTTGCCCCAGAAGTCAGAGACCTAGAATTCCTTTCTTTTTCTGTTTCTGAAGGTGCAGGCTGTTGGGTTGGATGGCCATGTTCTGAGGTATTGACAAAGGGAAGGAGGAGGAAAGGACTGCAACTCACCATTCATGCCTTTGCACTTGATGTCTGGCTGCCCCCACACCTTCAGCCTGCAAACCCACCACTCTTGTCCTAAGAGGTGGGATTTGCTGACCTTCACACTCCTGCACAGATGCTTTGCCACTGATAGGCAGGGAAATGATCCACTCATTTAGTTTCTTTTGCAGACTGGGGAAATGCAAGGACTTGCTGAGTGAGCAAGCTCTTCTTGGCCCAGAGAGCAAAGTAAAGGCCTCATCAAAATGTTTAACCAAAGAAAAAGATGACTCTCTGGTTTGTGAGGGGGCAAAATTGCTGAAGTAATTTGCTCTGAAGTTTTTGCTCAGTTGCAGTATTCCTGCCTTGTGGTTTCTCTTTGATCTCATATAAACTAACTCAAGGAAAGCTACTTGTGATGGATGTCTACTCAAATAGTAAAAAAAAAAATTAGCTGCCCTCAGAAATACTAGGAAAAAGTATTTTTTTTTTTTTTCAGAAAAAAAGGGGGGACTGGAATTTAATTTCCTCACCTAAATCTTCTGCTCCCTGGGCCAGATTACATGCATAGTTGACTCTAAACCAGATGGATATTTTCCAATGCCTACTGGCTCATCAACACTTCTGCACATCTCAGCATGCAGAATATGCAATTCAATCCAAAAAAGGCCAATACTCACTTCTCAGTTGTTTTCTATTTGTAGCTCATCAGCAAGATTATCCTCGAGCTCTGAATACATTCAACTTATGTTATAGATATGAGAAAATAACTTACTTTTCTCTAAGAATCTCACAGGTGACTTCAGAAGAACCTGCTAGTGACACCAGGCACTGGGAGTCCTTTCAGTCCAAGGCACCTGGCACAACTCTGAACCAAGTACAGTTATCAAAGCCCATGAAACTCCAGACTCTCCTTTCAATGACTGTTTTTGTCCAGTCACTTCTGCAAAGCCACTTACTAATTCTGGTACATACCATGCCTTGGGCAGAGAAGGTCTTTAACAGGGAGAACAGCTGTTCTTCACAAAGGCTAATAGCATCTTAGAGGCAATATTCAAAATGGACGTGGAAATAGTCTTTAGAGCTACAGGAGGGGAAGGGGCAAAGATCAAAACATGTTAGAGTCAAAACTTGCTGAAGGGTTGCCTCTATGGAGAAGCTGCTATTTACAGCCCTTCCAGTCAGTGGGACAGTGCTCAGGCTGCTGCTAGAAGGGAGTTGGTCAGTACCACCATATCTGTGACAATCATCATAGCATGGACATCTCCACCACAGACACGTCTTTACCATGCCTCTCAATTCAGTGAACATAGAAGGGTTCTGAGGGTTCAGGACACACACTCGCTGAGTTTTGCACCTACTCTTGAGGCTGATGATGTTACTGCCTCCCCCAGTGTTATTCACAGTGCATTTATTTACTCTTTTATAAGTAATATTCCAGAGCAAAAGCAGACACATGGGCTGAGAGGAAAATTTGAAACCTATCATGACATAATTTTGTATATTTTTTTTTTAAATTTTCAGCTATGTTGTCTTTTTGCTTCCAAGTTACTGAAAACTCAAACAACAATATTTTTCTAAAAGTCAAAGGACTCACTATGAAGGCAGAAATTCCTCCCATGTTTCAACAGTCCACCAGGAACTCCACCAACTTTTGACAGAAGCCCTTTCAGGATGCTGACTTCCTAATACCAAAATCCACTTGTTTAATGAAAATATTTATTATAAAGTAGTTGGGGGCTGCCATGAGACACCTCATGAAATAAATTTCTGATTGTATTGAAAAATAGGAAAAGAAAAGTAAAACAACAATTTATGGAGAAAGCCCTGTGTATTTATGAGGCAATTTGCCTCGTGACTCAGCTGGCTGTTGTGGCAAAGGTGTCACTCCTTGCTTCAGAGTAGAACTAAGCTGGCCTGCAGGCTTCAATCTCAACACAAAAGAGGTGTTCACAGACTTTTTGGAAACCCTGGCTTTTGGGTTAAGGTCTTTTCTGGTTGTCTTGCTTTCTTCACTGTGCAGCAGTGTACTTTGTTGAGTGCTTTTGTAGACATCAGCACTGAATTTTAGGGTAGGGGTTCTACATCTTGGGGGTGCTGGTACACAATGCTACCAGCTGCCCTGCTATAGAAGGGGAGGTGGGTAGAGCAGCACAGGGTGCTGCATTTGAAGCTGGGGTGATCCAACCTGTCTCTTTTTCACTTTCACACTAGTGATAAGTCTCTGCTGGTGATCTGCATGGCTTGGCCAAGCTGTGGGCAGTGGACACGGCAGGCAGGACCTGTCACTGGGCTAGTGTTGCAAGGCCATGTCCCCATGAGAGTTAAGCAAAAGTACTCTTTGCTTACTCAGTGGTATGGGGTTCTTTTTTCTACACTGCTGTTGTTATTTTTAAAAATTTACATATATATTGAGGAAACAGATGTTACTGCTCAAAAGCCTGTTCTTAGATAAAATGGTTATAGAAGCAGCTCAGCCATCTGGGTCAGAAAAAGAAACAAGATGTTCTGAAGTCTGGAGGTCTTGCCAGCACAAACCTGGCACCAGACACTTTCCCTGCAGGAAAACATATGGAAATGGGGAGTCCTGTGGTCCAGGAAAGAAACAGGACAACCCAGCAGGGCTGGGGATCAGGAATAATTTCCCTGTGCTGCCTTGGACCAGTGACCAAATCACTGACATTGGCTATGATTGATAGCCCTCTCCATGGGCGGTGTGTCCAGCCTCCTGTTGCCGTGGGACAAGGGCTGGGGCAGCAGGCTCCTGAGTCCCCTGGGTTATATGGGGCTCAGCATGATGTCAGTCCCAGGAAGGCTTGGAGATGTTCACACAAGTGTCTGTCGCTGTGGTGCAGACGTAACCTGGCTTGTCTGTGTCTTGGCTGCTATCTGTGTAATGGGAATAATGGTATTTCCCACGGACGCTGTGGGAATGCAGCCATCAACACCAGGGAGACGGGAGATTACGCGGTTTTAGCCCCGTCACCGCTAGTCTTTTCAGAGACTGCAAGGCTTATTGATTCAAGTAATGCAGGATTTAGAGTCTTAAGCCTTCCCCGCCTGGCTAAGAAAAAGGCAATTTTACCTCAGAATAGCTCACAGACCTCTCTGGTGTAATAACAGCAGTGCTTTCAGTGGGTTTGAGCAGAGCTGCCTCCTCTCCTCCTGGCAGCACACAAGCCCCTTGTCTGCGCTCCATCTAGGCTTCGAGACCACTCACATGTGTTAGTTATCCATCCGTCCATCCATCCATCCATCCATCCATCCATCCATCCATCCATCCATCCATCCATCCATCCATCCATCCAATAATGCCACTCTTTATTAAACCTGAAGTCAAGGCCTGAATAACAGGGTTTGGGGGAGACAGCCTTGCTTCAGTTTAGAGCAGCACTCAGCAGTAAGAGCCAGTCATTCATGCTTTCCTGCCCTCTTTTGCCCTTGCTCTCCCTCTCTCTCCACATGCTCATGCAAATGTGGCAGATAGCTCCAGGTCTTATCATTGCTGGTCACCGTCCTGAATTACACTTGGTGATGAAAAGTTATGTCAGCCCGTCAGGAATGTATCAGAGTTGATACAAATATATGCATTCATCTACCAAATTTGTCCCAAATACAAGCCCACTGGGGAATTCAAGGACTGAAAAAAAGCAAGGACTGAGCTATGTGGTCGCAGAGGTTGTCCCTCCAAGGAGCTCTTGTCTATGCTGTGGTTAATCTGCAAGGAAATGAGGGACCTAATTTTCTAGGACTGGTATTCCCACACCTTTCAGAAGTATTATGTCACTAAAAGAAAATAAGTGGATAAGACTGGAAGTGCAGCTCTATATAACAACACGGTCTGAGCCAAGGAGGAAGCTGAAAGGCTTCTCTGCTGAACTACAGCCTGCACAGGAGCTCTTTAGGAGATGCTTAGCATGCTAGCAGGCTCACTTTTCTATTTATTCTTGCCTAGAAACCTGCAAATGTCAAAGCTTATGTTGTCATGTATATTTCTGAATACAAACAAGAGTTCTTCCAGCAGGCTATCACAACCACAAGCTAAAATAAATTCTCATCTCAGCTGGCTGAGACAGTAAAATATAGGTCCATGTAATACCTTATATCTCCATAGTTCTACTTTCTTTTCTATACACTGCTTTTCATGTTTTATATTTAATCATAGTGGAAGAAATCCTGCCATCACTGAAATCAATGACATGAGTGACAGACTTCTGCAGATCCACATTCTCACTCAGATCAAAACTTGTGTTCAGTTCATTGGCCTTAGTACCACAAAAGCTCTGAAGTCAAAGCAAGAGTAGATCAGATGCATTATTTCTTGTTTCTCACAGACAGCATTAGATACATTAGTTTGCAGTTATTTAATTTGGGTGACTAAGAAAATAATTAGTTGTAGATAACATGAAATGCAGCTGTGTACATACATAACATAGTTGACAGAGCCACAAAGATGATTAGAGGGATGGAGCACCTCTCCTATGAGGACAGGCTGAGAGAGCTGGGGCTGTTCAGCCTGGAGAAGAGAAGGCTCCGGGGAGACCTTCTAGCAGCCTTCCAGTATCTGAAGGGAGCTACAGGAGAGCAGGAGAGGGACTCTTTGTCAGGAAGTGTAGTGACAGGACAAGGGGTAACGGTTTTAAACCGGAAGAGGGGAGATTTAGGTCAGATATTAGGAAGAAATTCTTTCCTGTGAGGGTGGTGAGGCACTGGAACAGGTTGCCCAGAGAAGTTGTGGGTGCCCCATCCCCAGAAGTATTTAAGGCCAGGTTTGATGGGGCTTTGAGCAACCTGCTCTACTGGGAGGTGTCCCTGCCCATAGCAGGGGGTTTGGAACTGAATGATCTTCAAGGTCCCTTCTAATTCTAACCATTCTATGATTCTATGATTCTATGGTAATAAGACCATAGCTTGCAGCAGGCTCCTGTGTACACCAGGAGGTTGCCCTCCCATCCCAACAGAGGCAAAGCAGTAGCAGAGTTGTTCCCATCCATCTGATCTAGCTGCAGACAGCATTCAACAGGTAGTTTTGAGAACATGCACAAGGATGAGGTGCCAAACAGGCCCCCTCCTGCCTGCAGCACTTGTTCTCAGGCAGCTTCCCAGAGAGCACCCAGTGGAGTGTTAACCCTCAGCCCACCTTGGCCTGGGTGTTCATGGTCACCAGCTGGGTGAAAGGTGAGTCAGATCCAAGGGTGGCTTGGGGGGCTTTCTCAGCAACACTGGGTCTACTTACTCTCTTGGTTTTAGAACGTTTCATTTTACCCTTCTAGTTATTCCCCAAAGGAAAGAGAAATAATGACACAAAACTGAGACAACATTACAGCTGGGTAATGTACTGAGGAAAGCACTGAGGAATAGCACGAATATTTTGAGTGAAGAATCACCCCAGTTGCAGCATTATGCCTTTCACGTGTAGAACAAGCCAAGGTCTTTAACGTCTACACTTTTAACTTTGGACCATTAAGCTAATTTCCATTAGAAGGCTAATCAAATGAACATTTATTTTCCTCCTTTCTGTTTGGCTGCAGCTTTTCTTGTTTTGTTTTGTTTTGTTTGTTTGTTTGTTTGATGTTTTAAAAGGGTTGTGGCTAGGGAAGTGAGAACTTGGCTTGATTTAAAATGTAAATGTGATTCTATCAATCTTCCCCTTCACTAATAGGCTGCCTGGGCATTTTAAGGGCATATAGTGAAAAGGAAACTGTGACTACTAAAGAAAAGCCAGCCCCCTGCTGTTCCTGTTCATATTTATTTCACAATCAGCCCATTGAAATGGTGTGATTCACACTCTGATGCTGTCGTTGTCTAGCTGGCAAAGTCACTGGTGAATTTAAAGAAGTTTCCCAAGCTGAAAAGCAGGCAAACTGCATTTGGGGCAAAAAGCAATCTTATCAGCAATGAGAGCTAGTGAGTCACTGTCGTGATCTCTCTTGCTGAGAGCCGAGGCTACCCTTGCAAATGAGAAGCTCTCTTGAAATAAGAAGCTGCCTTCAAAAACCTGTGAGAAGCGTGTTGCTTTTGAAATGTAAAGTGTCCTTCTGATATACATATACATAGAGTACACAAGAGTAAAGTCATGCTAAAGTTTGCAGAGGCAATTTAAATGTTCTTTGTTAAAACATTGTTCCCCAAATAAATGGCCCCAAAAGGGTAAACGCATGTGTGAGTGCACAAGAGGGAAAGAGGCTGCTCAATTCACCAATAATTTTGGGTAAATACTAAATGAAAACCCCATCTGTTCATCTTAAATTATCCAGAATTAATATATTCATCATCTACCTTATAATCAAGCGGTTTGTATGAAATAATGACTTCCTGGCAACACACACACACAGGGCCAAAGCATTATATTTACTATATTAATTACAATCTATCTTTGTGATAGTATCACCATATACCCTTCCACTGACATAGCTTAAAACAAAAGTTTAGGAACCAGTATCAACGCAGAACATAAGAATAGCCTAAAGAAATAAATTCAATAATTAAATCCAACAGTATTATGTGTTTGGCTATGAGTTTTTACACAAAATTTCTACTGTAACGTGAGACCTCATTATATGGCAATGACAGAGGATCCAAAAAATGTACCATTTATTACTATGTATTTTCTCATTAATCATGGGATAAATATTAGCTACTTGTGAAAAAGGTGAATGTAATCTTAGGATGTGTCAGAAGAGTTAAAGCCAGAAGGGACAAGGAGACATTGACACCATTGTAAAAGCAGGGATCTGCTCATCTGGCATACTACATACAGCTTTGGTCACCTGTGGTTGAGGCGGATGAATTCAGACTGCATATGGTGCAGAAAGAACAGCAAGAATATTCAGTGAATGGGAGAGATGGGACAATATGGACATTCTACCTCCCTCTCCTTGTTGCCCCAGTTACTTTTCCAACAGCTGGGTCTTTGTCCCGCTCTCCTGGCAAAGCTGGCTGTCAGCTCTGAGGCTCAGGGCATTCCAGCCCCATCTCAGCCTCTATTATTTGTACCCCATTTTCCCACAGCTGTCACCAGGAAGTTCTGTAGTAGGTATGGAAAGGGAGGTGGTCATCCAGACACTGCCTCTACACACGCACCTACCAGCCACTCAAGAAGCTGGAAATCCAGGCAGACAAAGACTGCAGAGCCCAGGCAAACTGGAAAATCTGCTTCTGTGCTGTCCTTTGGATTGGGCACCACCTTGAATGCTGACCAGCAGCCCTCGCTTTGACTGATATGAGAACTGGAAGCCGCAGAGGCATAGTCCATGGCTTTCTAGGAGAGAGCCCACGGCTCCTTGCAATAGAGGCTGGAGGCCTCAGCATCCAGCCCAGAGGACATGGTAACGCATTGACCAGAGAAGTACAGTTGCCCCACTGGACTCTAGTCTGAAAACAGCATTAAAACTGCTGTGCAAGCAGCATTACACAGCTACGTGGTGCTCTCAGAAAGGCTGTGCTTGCTCCTGGGGGATGTGAAAAGCACACGTACAGGCAGCACAGCAGCTGCCACGCTATGAACCCCACGCAGACCATCAACCCGCTTTATTCATTAGTTGTATACTAACAAAAAAAAAAGGTTGGCATCAACTTCATTCACGTCAAAAAGGCACAGTTTCAATTCTTTCTATTGCATAATTTAGGTACATGAGCTTCTGTAATAAAACAATGTGCCGGGTGGAGAATGATAGCATTGTCCACAACATTTTCCCTCTGACACCAAAGAGAAATGGAGCGAATAAATTCAAAGAAACCCAACAACATTCAGGAAAGTATCAAAGTGATCAAAGCAGCCTCTTTGATTCTGCTTTACAGATACTTTTGAAAGAAGGGTTACATTTCCAAACAGTGCATCAGTTCTTGGTGCCAATAAACCAGCTCTGTTTAGCGTCGTACTTTGATAGGAGTAGGAACAACAACAACAAAAATTTTTAGTGAGATGCATTTTCTAAGCCTGCTATTGAGTGTTGAACTTGCTAGGAAAAGGATAAATGTATTTGTTGCTCTCTGGGGATGCCGAGTCCTCATTGAGAGACCTAGTGTCAGGCCTGAGTAACCCTGTAGAGGAATCAGCATTTGCAAGCATGAGGAAAAGCTCTGAGCTGATCATTTTGTTCATCTGTATTTAATACACCTCTTTGTTAACGGACGAAGCCTCAGGAGAAAAGAATGACTTGCAAAGCATGTGGAACACGTTTAAAGAGCAGATTGGAAAAGGTGCCTGGTTGTAGTCCTTTATAGCTAGAAAATATTGATTATTTCAATGTATTTGTCTCCCATACTTTTCCCAAAGAGATAGACAAGGTTTTAAGGCTCCTGATCTAAATGCACTGGAGTAAAATATTATTTTTTGATGTTATAATTTGACCATTAATGATGTCAAGCATGAAGCTTTTCTTATACCCTGGTAGGATGTACTCCATTTCTGTCTTTGTAAAATTTGATTTTCTTTCTGTGCTGCAGCAACTGTAAAGCACAAGCTGCCCCCAGGGAGGTATTTTGTTTAGCTGTACGGACACATTCCTCCAGGAAATATTGAAGCCAAACCACACACACACACACACATACGCACACAGAGGCACTGTATTAGAAGAATTCAAACCTTGAACAGAAAACAACCCACTGTTTGGTCTGAACTCTGAACAGCAGCACATGTTGGATTGTGTTTTTCACATTTTTCTTTGTTTTTACCAGCTGGGGCTGTGGACCAATATAGACACTTTCCAAACACCAAGAGCACTGCCCAAGGACAGCCTTGTATCCTCTGTCATGGAAAAAAAAAAAAAAAGCCATATCCAGCACTTACTCATTTTTCTCATCTGAGAGACTGACATGGGCAGTAGCAATTGTTGAAACTCAGAATTTGCTGCAATCCAAGCATCCAGCATGTGACTATGGAGGAAAATATCACACAACACAGATATGTGTTTACTCGTTTATGCATTCTTTTCTTTCTGCTTACTGAAGATAAACCTATGAAAAAAGTCAAGGTCTATTTTCTCCTGGCACCCTCCTTGGCAGCTATTGTCAGGAACAGGACGACAGATGCAGTACATGATTAAAACTATTAGAGTTCAGCCCTTGCTTAGGACATGGCTTCTGCTTTGAAATGGAGCTAGTAATAGGCCAGAGCTGTTCTTAAACTGAATGACATTCTAGGGTTTTCTTTTTTCAGCCTTCTTTCTTTAACACATTTCCTTGGTTATTATCTTCTTCTTATTGAACATGTATTTATCAAGCTTTTTATTTATTTAACTCTATTTATTTTGTGGGTTCTGACCACAGGAAGGAAAGACAATGGGTAGTTGTGAGCTGGATGCAGCTCAGATGGGGAAAAGTGAGGCTAAACCATACAAGGTGATTCTGCAGCCAGGCCCAGTGGTGGGTGTCCCACCTCTGCTGCCCAAGAAAAGCCCATAAGAATCATAGCTCTTCATGCCAGTGAGCTCAAGGACTCTCTCAGTGCTCCCTCTATTACCAACTGCTCCATGAAGCAGCAGACAAAAGGAAGAGACAGAAGGTGGATGGTCCTGTCTTAAGTGGACAAAAAGAATGAGAGGTGCCAGTGTTTGATGCTGGAATGGCACAGGAAAATGCCTTGCTCAGAGACAAAAACATCACAAGCCTGGCAATGGATTTTGCAGCTCATTTTGCTCAAAGGCACTGCTGGGTAGGGACTAAGTTTTCATGAGTGTTTTGGACAGTGTTGAACATACAGTCATTCCTTAGCAAATGATTCTAGTAATTTGAAAGCAGATACTTAAAAAATAGGGGAAAACTAATGTGAACGGGGGTGTTTCTTCCCCTTCAGATTGTTCTGCTGCTTATGCTGATATTAAACAGTAGGTGTGACAATTATATTCTTGGAAGAAATACAAGGTAATTCTGGATTAGACTGTTGATGCTGAAAGATTCTTCATATAGAACTATGTATAAATTGTTTGAGTTTTCAGTGCAATACACAAAGGAGTTTCAGCTGTGTTAGATATCAGCCCCTGATGCTGACCTCTTTTATAAAGAAAGAGCTGGTTAAAAGAAAAAGATTATGTTCTTCTTGGGGAGAAATCTAAGGTCTGCATCTAGCAATACTCTTAAGAACATCTGAATTTAGGCATGTTTCTGAATGTAGTAAGAGCACTCTTCTGCTAGAAACTGTGTGCACACACGTGCGTGGAGCATATATGGAAAGAAAAAACACCCAGAAAAAGTTTTTGGCAAGTACTTGTGTGCAACTGTCTAGTTCAGTGAGCTATGCTTTGGTTGGCTCTGTGTTGGAGTTTTTACTACATAATTCAGAATCATCTTTAATAAAACATGTGGCCATTGGTCCTTCTGAAGCATAGATGCCTTGGGGAATGTAATGGTTTTTTTTTTGCTTTTTGTGTTTATGCATGCTTTATTTTCTTAATTCCTTTCATCTTTTGGCTCACAGCCTCTAGCAAGGGAATGAAGTCTACTATTCATGTAACTTACTGGAGGATGTTTGAAGCACAAAATAGGAAGACGCTAGATGTGATTATCTACTACGCTGCTGAGAGTTGGAGACTAATTTATAGATGACATATGTTGTTAGCACTGCTATATGGATTACAGCTTAGGGGGAAAAGTCATAGATCAAGACTTCCACTGAGCTAGAAGCTGTGCAAATGTGGTGAAAAGATGATCTCTAGGTCATGGAAGTTTGTTATAACCTCTGCACACTTCAGTATTCAACCTACTGCCATTTTTCTCCCAAGATTCTTTCCTTACACCCATTAATAACAATATTTTTTTCTTCCTTATCTAGCAATTGCATGACTTGTTTAGTATTTGTTTCATGAAATCAAAGCATGGAAAATGTCTGTATTAACTGGTGGATTCCTTGCTGTTGTGTCTACCAGCATCAATGAATCATTCCCACCTGAGACAGCAGATTTAGAAGGTAATCAAATTTCAGTCAGCATCCTAGAACAGTCTACCATCTCTGGTGTTAACCCATCACACAGGCAGAGAACAAACACACATCTGAAAAAGCCAGTCTCTGTTTAGGGGCTGCTGCTGACAGGTTTGGGCTATTTGTGCACATGGGATGCTCATGCTGACCAGCTTTTCCTCCAACAGTTCTCCTTAGAAGAACAAATGCTACTTACATAGTTTATTTTATCTGGCAACATTTGATGGATGAATAGCACATTCCCTGTGTGTCAGCCTTTCGGCACAGTTCCTCCTGTTTGGGTCTAAATCTGAAAAACAAATTCTTCTGTCTTATTGCTACCTTGGTACCTGGTCCAGAGAAGAGAGAGCTTTCTCATCACCTCAGTGCAGAGCTTGGCTGTCCTGCTCCAGCTTGTGTATTCAGCTTCAGAAGGCTCAGTCCCTGCTGTGGGTGAGCAGTTAATGAGGTGAGGTTAATGACCACAATTCCACAATTCTCTAATGGAGTTTCATTTGACGTTGGACAGGAAAAGCCAGCCACTGGACTGTGTATACCACATACTTGAGAGATGTTATCTTCTCTGTGGTGTCTTCCATCTTGATGACACCAAGCATTGAAAATGGAATACTGTGAGCTGGTGCCTTGCCGAGAGTTAAGCTAAACTGCCTAAAGGCATGAGGAAGAGGGGGAGTACAGAACGAACTGGGAGTGAGCAGCCATGCTGGTAAATGACCAGCAAGTTCTTCACTGACATGAGTAAAGCAAGCCAGCATTAGCTATATGTTCAATGCTGTCTAATGAAAATACATTGTCTTTTTGGCAAGAGAATTAATGATTGCATGAAATACAGGAAGAAAACACATATTAAGATGTATTTCAAGCATGCACAGCTCCACTGCTTTAGAATTTACCTATTTAGTAACTGAACATACCACAGCTTTTTAGGGTTGGGTAGCATGTACAGCAGAAATCAGAATAAATGTGTTGCTTGTTTAACCATATTTTACTCTGATTTTTACTATTCAGACCATTTTTCTTTCCTGTCTAATCACTGATTTCAAAGGCAGCTTTTAAAGCATCTTTAGTAATTGGGCTATATTCAGTGCTTCAGCAGAGATGTCTTGGTGGATAGAGTTTACACCCAGAACAGACACTGCTGAGATCCATTTTTCTCTTAGTCCATGCAGTGCAGAAGGTTTGCTGTGACTGCTCTGGGCGTGTTACTTTCCAAACAGCACCTGTAGCACCCTTCTTAAGAAAATCAGCAGCTTTCTGGTCTATTAGCTTTCAGTGATCAACTGAAACTAAATTGCTTTGAAAACAGTTAAGAAGCTTGAGTACCCAGCTCTTTGAAAAAAAGGAGGTTTTGAATGTTTTTGTGCTGGATTTCAAGAGGTGACATTTTCTATCATAACCACTACTATGGTTGTTGTTAGTGTTTATGTAAGACGAGCATGCAAGCACTCCAGTGAAGGAGGCACCATGTAGTTAGTGACCTGAAGAGATCAGAAGCAATGGGAAAAGAAGGGAAACAGAAATTGTGATATGGTCAACTGTGGGAGAGCAGGGAATATTATTTGCTCACAAATTACTGCCATGCCCATGGACTGTAGTAGACCATCACAAGCCAGGGTGGTTTGCTCCCTTGCACCCTTGCTGCTACCTTGTTCTTGGGAGGTGACTCAGATGGAAACTGCCAGGACTTTTGCAAAAATCCTCACTTATTAGCACACTCACAAATACTTTCCTTGCCTGGAACGAGCTCCACTGCCCTATGTGAGAAAAGGTCACAGCTGGGCTCATAGCAGGAGCAGTTTATGTAAACAACAAGCTTCACCACCAACATAATTTTACCTTAACATTTTCCCTTCTGTGTTTTTATCCCCCTCTAAGGGCTGTCGGTCGCTCTATTGAAGATTCCTGTAATTTCAGCAGTAAGCCACAGCAGGCTCCTTTCAATCAACAGCAGCAGCGTCACAGCAAGCAACACCAGCAACACATTTCCCTCCAAGCAAGCACACTCTGACTTCATTCAGGCACACAAATGTGCTCCAAATCCCAAATCACCATCTCCCAGCCCAGCAAGACAAAGGCTGCAAACTGAGTTGAAACAAAACAGATAAGCAAGTAGAAACATTTTCTCCCTGCAGAAAAATAATCCAAATATTTGCACTTTGCTACCTGTGGGAACCTTCGTTCCGTCCCATGGTCCTGCTGCAGCAGTTCTTCTCTCTGGGCTGAGGTCCCAAGCCCTTTGGGTGGGAAACATGATCCTCCTTTGACCCACAGTTGAAAATTTCTCACATTTCTCAGGAGACATGAAGAGACTCTGACTTTTAGGAACCTTGGTACCATATGAAGCAGTTTTAAAAAGCTGCCTTCAGCTTTTATTAATTATATTTCAGCTTCAGAACAATGGAAACAGGAACCACATTTCCTTCAGCTTCGTTTCTTTAGTTTCCAGTTCATCATTTGAATAACCCCTTTTCAAGCCACAATGGGGCTTTCGTTAGAGGAAATAAACAAATAGACAGAAGAATAGGTGCTGCTGATTGCAGTCAATACTGAGCATTGGTGTTCACTGAGCAATGAGGCCATTTGTAACTCTCTACTCATAAATGTTTGCTGAGAAACACAAGAGACAATCACGTTTACATGCACTGAAAAAAAGATCCTATTGGAAACTGGTGCCATTTCTACGGTTCTAGTGTCATCATTTTCACAAATGCAGTCTAAAGTTTTTTTAAAAACACTATCCTTAAAGGAGGTAAAATTACAAAATTCATATAAAAATAGCACTTTATATTATGTCACCAGTTGTGGAAAATGCTTTCAAATGTAGAGCTGCACTACTTTCCCTCCTCCATTCTTGTTTATGGAAGAGTAGAGAAAGATAAAAAAGAAAGTCAGGACAGATATGAAATAAGTAGTCTTAAAAGGTGATAAGGACAACTGTGAAAGTTGCAGTACATCTAAAAACTGTTAAAATCCAGACCAAGTTGTCATCAATCTCATTTCTCTATCAGAGGTAGAGAAATTGGGCATTGGACCATTGTTTGTTGTGCGTCTTTTTCCTCCACTCTTTTGTCTAGTTCTCTCCTGAAGAATCAGAAGAATAGGAGATATATAAAATGACACTTTAATAGATTTATACTTATTTAAAAGTTTAATTGCTTTTTCATTTCAAAATTATTGTAAGGGCATTTAAGAATGTTGAAATCAAAATATTTTTAAGCAAAAGTATAAATTAAATGTGAATTTAAACCTTGACAGTACCTTCTTTTCTCAATTAAAATATGTCATCACGGATTTCTCAGGTGAAAACAGCGCTATAATGTCCAAATAGAGACGTGGCAGAATGATGGGGAACTTCTTCCCATAATAAGGACTTACAAAAGCATCAAATCAATAGCATCTACTGGGCTGCAAATGCGAGGGAACCTAGAAAACTGCAGTTGCAATGAGCATAACTGTTTTTTCACTCTGTGTTGTCTCGTCTGTGTGGAAGGAGTTCCTTCGCTTTCGTAACCAAGCATGACTATTCCAAACTGAGTGTTCAGTTGTACTCTAACAACAGAAAAATCACTGTTGCGAATGTATGTTATCCTGCAGGTTTACCTCCAGGAGCCAGGCTCATTTCTCACAGCTGACTGGTTGCTAAGGACAGCTGTATACGGCTGTCGTCTGCTCACTGCCTGCACATATGCACTGCGCTGAGGACTTCTAACAGGATGCCTCTTCTGCTACTTTTACACATTTTTCTGTTTGAATCACTGCTTGAATATAAATGAGATAAGCTGGAGTGTAATACAGAACTAAATGCTGAGATGTCTGTACATAGCAGAGACCCTTCTTCACCAACTGTTTTTTCCATGAACTATGATTTTGGATTATTTTTTATTTTTTTTTCAAAGGAAGAAGGAAAGAGCAGGTAAATTCTACAATAAGTCTAATGATAGAATGATAGAATCATAGGATTTGCTTAGGTTGAGAGGGACCTTTCAGATCATCTAGTTCAATCATCAACCCAACAGTGACAAAACCATATCGTTATGCACTGCTACGGTATTTGGCCCAGTTCTCTTTAACATCTTTATCAGTGATCTGGATGAGGGGATTGAGTGCACCCTCGGTAAGTTTGCAGATGACACCAATTTAGGTGGGAGTGTTGTCTTCCTTGAGGGTAGAAAGGCATTGCAGATCTGGACAGGCTGGATTGATGGGCCGAGGCCAATGGGATGAAGTCCAACAAGGCAAAGTGCTGGGTCCTGCACTTGGGTCACAACAACCCCATGCAGTGTTACAGGCTTGTGGAAGAGGGGCTGGAGAGCTGCCTGGCAGAAAAGGACCTTGGGGGGTTTGTTGACTGTCAGCTGAATACAAGCCAGCAGCGTGCCCAAGCCAACAGTATCCAGGCCTGTGTGGGGAACAGGACTTGGGAGGTGATCATCCCCCTCTACTCAGCACTGGTGAGGCCCCATCTTGAATACTGTGTCCAGATTTGGGACCCTTACCACAAAAAAAAACACATTAAGGTGCTGAAGCAGGTCCAGAGAAGGGCAATGAAGATGGTGAGGGGTCTGGAGAATAAGTCTTATGAGGAGAGGCCGAGGGAGCTGCGGTTGTTCAATCTAGAGAAAAGGAGGCTGAGGGGAGACCTTCTCACTCTCTACAACTGCCTGGAAGGAGGACAGAGAGGCAGGGAGTCGATCTCTTCTCCCAAGTCACAGGTGATAGGACAAGATGAAATGGCCTCGAGTTGTGCCAGGAGAGGTTCAGATTGGATATCAGGAAAAGGGTCATCAATCAAAATCATCAAAAGATGGGTTGACATGGTTTAGTGATGGTATTTTATCAGTTAGGTCGACGGTTGGATTAGATGATCTTAAAGGTTGCTTCCAACCTAGACAATTCTATGATACTATGGTTCCGTGATTCTACATCTACCTGTATTTGAAATACCTCCAACAATATGCTGCTGTCCATAATATAATAGCAGAAATTTCAGCACATTGTAAAAAAAAAAAGCATGAAACATGAGCTATAGCCTCTCTAGAGGTCAGGGAGTAAGAAGCCTGGAGATGTCTTCTTCAGCTATCTTAGCACTTGGTTCAGTGCAATGGGAGCAGATCTAGAATGGGAAAGAGCAGATGCTGAGTCTGTAGCCATGGGAGCAGATCTAGAATGGGAAAGAGCAGATGCTGAGTCTGTAATGTCCACATGGCATATGATTTGGGGGTTTCAGCTCTAGTCTGATTGCCCAGTACCAGACAGGGTGCATCAGGTGCACTCCTATAGAGCACCTTACGGTTTTGATTCATCCCAAAGGAACCCAAATTATATCCTCAGACTGCTTCATGATGCAAAGCACAGCACAATAAATTGACTCAATTGTGAGATTTGCTTTAAAAGTGCACTTGTGTCAAACCAAACCAATAATGTAGATGTAGCCAGAGCTGGAGGAAAATAAAAAAGCATCTGGTTATAGATTTGTTCAGGGCATCTTTGAAGTAGTTTCACTCTAGAGAGATCCTAGAGCTGAAAAAATACACATAACTTCATGGAAAGTTTTACCAGTCTAATTTTTTCCCTCAACTAACGCATGATCTGGAGGCAAAGGAGGCTAATTAGTTCATGGAAATATACTTTATAGAGATTGGTGGTGACTTTGGCTGTATAACAAACGTTCTGCCAGATAACTGGGCTCTTGAATTAGTTGCATGTGATTCCAGTAAATCCAATACCAATGAGCAGCAGAATGCTTCCTCATACTTCTGCGTGACCAACAGTAAATCACAAGGTGCCAGAGGCGTAACTCCTGCTGTTTTTCACAAGGTTTAACTTTCCAGAGCCATGTGACTCTCAAACACCATTAGATTTCACCCTCAAAGCACCCCTAAAACTACCCTTCCTACTTTGTGTCTTCTACCATTGCAACGGAGACCGGCTTCTGGGCAGGTAAGACCGTGTCGGGGAAGGGCTCTGGGGCGACAAAAGCCGGACGACGAGTCCTTTTTGGCCGCTTTCTGAAGCCGGGCGAAGCCCCAGGGTAGTGCGGAGGGCGGGCGGCTGGCGGGCGGGGAGTCAGCCTGGGGGGAGCTGGCCCCGGGGTATAAGAAGGCTCCGGGAGGACGGGGACTGGTCCTGCCCGCACAGCGGCGAGCGAGGAGGGGTGCTTGTGGACAAGGTAAGCTGAGTCCCTCT
>VZRU01013526.1:0-63489 GCA_013398155.1 Pedionomus torquatus
AAATTGGTTCATTTTACCCTAAACCAGGACACTATGAAAATATAACCCTTCAGCCAGGTTCAGCCCTGCCTAAATTGGAATTTCTTCA
The DNA here is from genome assembly GCA_013398155.1 of Pedionomus torquatus. Taxonomy (NCBI): domain Eukaryota; kingdom Metazoa; phylum Chordata; class Aves; order Charadriiformes; family Pedionomidae; genus Pedionomus; species Pedionomus torquatus. The sequence continues at coordinate 89 of VZRU01013526.1, forward strand.
TTATTTACAATCTTGAAAAGTAAATATACAGAAGCTGTAACTCTTGAATCCTGTAAACATGAATGGACAAAATAGACAGGTCAAGGTACAAATGAGCCAGGATTGGTTCTTGAGATCAAAAATTTGATCCTTGACAGAAACTATTTTAGCAGTTAGAAAGAATAATATTTTGTTGCTCAGTCAGATTGCCAGAAAAAAAAAACAAAAAACAAACAAACAAAGAAACAAAAAACACCCCATCACCAAACCTTTAAAGAAGGTGTGCTTCAGTAGAAACATCTGATACGTGGGAAACAGGAGTATTTTTTCTCATCTTACTTATTTGAATTAATATTAAACAACATGGTCTTATTTGTATATGCTATATAGACACACATTTCATTCATTCATATAAAACTGTGTGATCTTGTTTATATACATTGTATAAACACATAAACTATAGCTAAACTCAATAATTTTTTTTTAATTTTTTTTTTTAAACCAAACAGTAAAGAAGAATTGAAGGCCTTGAGGGTGACACTGTAAGAGAAAAACTCAATGACTGGAGTAATCTATATTGCAGTCCATTTACAGAAATGCACAAAAGTAATTTTACTTTTTTCATTGTTATGAACAAACAATAAACAGATTTTTGCAAAAAACCTGAGGCAAAGATCCTATCCTAGTGTCAGGAGACTGCTGTCTCATATTGTTTTATACCCACAGACTAAGCTGTCCCCTGAAGCATAACAAAGAATTTCTTGTTCGTGGCTTAGTTCACACTTTCAAATACATCTCAGTCTTTTTCTTTATTGTAGAAAGCAATTTCAGCTGTGAATTAACCTCCCCTGAACACCACATAAGCTACTTAATACCTGAGTTTATATATGGAAATATAAGTACTTTATATATAATATAATTTTAAGNATTTCAGTTTTATTTACCAAAGTGGACAAATTGCTGAGATGTATAGACTGCAACTCTGTATTGTTCTCTGTGTACTGTGTAAACATATTCACCTTTTATTTCTTTAACTCAGAGCTCTCTAGTCATGTCACGCTACACAAATATAGCATATATTGTTATATAATGCCAAAAATACCAAACAAATATAATTTAGAATTTTTTTTAAGATGTTGAACTCTAGTTGAATACATATTCAGAGAAACTGAGAACAATGAGTGACAATTAAGGAAGAAACTGACATTCATTATATCTATTGCAGATAAACTTTTCCACAAATCATATGAATATCCCTTTCTGGTACAAACAGCACTTGTAATGAATGGCCCTGACATTTTCATTATTCTTAAGCTAAACATTCATGTTAATTGACAGCAAGTATCCCTCATATGATGTGTTCTTCACATAAATTAGGTGTTTTTCATTCCTCCTCCTGGGATGTCTTTCTAGCTCAGTTTGTTGTAAACCCTAATCATATAGGAAATGTTAAGATGTTTTGTGTGTTCATTTTTGGTTTGTTTGGGTTTTTTTGGTTTTTTTTTTTTTTTATTGGAAAGCACAGATGGAATATAAAAAGTCCTAGTATCTGGTGTGGGCATAAACTTTTTTTTGTGTGCTTAAAATTAAAAGAGTTTCCTTGTAAAGATGGTTATTATTTAACCCGTGTAGACTCTTTACTTGTATTCCCCAATTCAGCCAACTAAATTTAAGCAAGTAATCTGGTCTTCTGCAAGAATATCAATGTCATCATTTGATTCTCCTTTTTTTTTTTTTTTTTTTTTTAATCTGAAGAAAAGGCTGCTGAAAATAGATTAATAGTTTCAACANGAAGCTTACTTTGAGGAGTACACAGATTTACGTGCAGGATAGATCTTAGAAGTAAGATTCATCTAATACATTAAACAAACCCATGAAATCCAAATTGATAATTGACTAAATTTTGGAAATAAATAAAAAAAAAATAAATACTTATAGCAACAAAAAATGGTGCATTATGACCTAACTTCCAATGAAATACTGTTCCAATCAGTTGTCTTGACAATGTGTGTTAAACACTAGGAAATGGAAGCTATAACTTTATGGACAAAGAAGAATATCAGTCCAGAGGACGATAGAAGAATGCTCAGTGTTTCAATCTTGCTATTGCTACATATTTTTCTGTGGAGTATAATTCCACAACAGTTAGCAAGGTGCAAGCCAGGGGAAATCACAGTAATCAGTTACATCTCCAGGAGAGTCTAGAGAAAGGGCCTACCTCATTACCATTTCCCATACTGCAGTTGCCTGCAATCTAAGCCAACTGTTTTAAATAATGTAGGTTGAAACTTTTGAAAACTGCTTAGAACTCCATTATCAAGATTAAATTAAGCTACTTCAAACACTGCAGATGAATTATGTATTAAAAAAAAAAATGCATTCACCATGATATTTTACTAAATAATGATATAAAGCCATATTAGGAAAACTAGAAAAAATAGTATAACAAATTTGTTTATAACGTAGCTTTCGTCCACATTAACCAGTTCCAGTATTAGCAATGGCTGTAAAAACAGAATTTTGTTTAATCAAGAAGTTCAAGGTTTTGAAAGCTGAGATGTCTTTTCAGAATTTCTGAAGAATAAGGGAAATAAGTATGAAAATATGAAAGGGAAAACCACTGTCTAAGTAGGCTACAATATAGGTACACTTATTGCAGTTCTGATTTTACCAGGAGACTTAAACTTAAGTCATCTGTAAACTAGAGACTATTCTAAATCACTATTATACAGTTACTATCTCCTTTAAACCCGTTGTATTTGGTATAAGTAAGAAGCAGCTACTGCACACATCATTAGATTGGAGGGAGGTGGTCTGGAAGCACTTCACAGGTCCAGAAACAATTTCCAGTAAGAGAATCATAGAATCATAAGATTGTCTAGGTTGGAAGTGACCTTTAAGATCATAATTTCTCAACTTCATTTCCAGCTGCTCAGTTTATGCAGGAAAAAAATCAAAATGCAGATTATGCATGCTCTGGAAGTGAGGGCTGTGTTCCCCTTGGTTCAGATTTTAAACAATATGGGTCAAGAGTGTGGGCTACTGTGAAGAGTGCCCCCACTAGACAGTATGGGCCACTTTGAAAAGTGCCTCAGTCTCATTATTTATATGCAGTCAGAGACAACGATGCTATAGTTTAGGATTGACTGCAGCCTTTGAGGATAGACTAAGATTACCAAACATGTCCCACTTGTTTGGCCAAATATAAATCATGTTTATTCTATGGCATATTGATGTGTTAACATCAAGAAAACAAATGGAAACATAAATCAAAAAGTGAGGACACTTTCCTCACTGTAAAACTTCATAAAATTTATGTAAGGCTCAGAGTTCTGAATACAGTGATTTCAACCTCAGAATGAAAATATTATTAAAATATTTGAAAATTTATTAAAAAGGCAGTAAAGAAGGGAGGACAATCATAAAATATCATAATGTAAAAAATAAGTCTGCTAAAATTTTCACACTATTTTTCATTCATTTTTGTATTTTCATGGATCTGTGTGTCTATATAAAGAGACTAGTGAGAGTTTGAACTGTCTGGTAGACATTTTTTTTTCTCATGTAGGGAAAAAAAAGTAGTAATTAAAACATTGTGATTATTTTAGATATAATATTCTTATAATTGACAAAAAAAAAAAAAAGATTTTTTTTTTTTTTAATGAGGTGTGGGAAAGCTACATCTGCTTATTTGTAAATATTACATTTCTCAGCTGTGAAACTGGGAAGCACAACCTGTTCTGGAGCACAAGTGTATAGCTGGCTTGTGTTCTGCCTGTAGAACATCACCTAAGGCTTTTTCTTACTTGTCTTATCACTTTTCCTCTCGCAAATTTATTTAAGGTTGCTGGTGGAAGAAAATCTTGGCACATAGGCAGAAATGAGGCTATGCTATACTTGCAACAAGTCTGGAACCTGAGAACTAGGTCTGTGTCAAGCACCATAAATTCTGCTTCTCCTCAGATTTTGCTACCATCCCAAAACTTGAAGTACACAATTCCTTGGAAAAGAACAATGTATTAGTGTGAGTTTTTTCACACATTAACAACAAAGATCTCAAAACCAGCACTTATGGCTCCTTTCTTTTTAAAATGCTGTTGCCATCCATCTTTAACAGATGTTTCTTTTGAGTTTCTTGCCTTACTGAGTATACTTAAATGCATTTCCTAAAAGCTTTGTCTATGTCATTGTATTATCTTTATACTTTATTGAGGATAAGCTATTGAGACTATTAGACTTAAAGTTTCCAAGTTGCTTCAGGAAACAAATAGTAAAAATATGATTCTTCAAGCTAAACATGAGACTGCTCAACTTCTAAGGGGAGTTCTACATTCCAGCCTTTTTTTGTCATGGCAGTATAAAACCAATATGTAATGCTAAATACAGTATTCTTCTTCCTATTTTGTTGATGGGAAAAATCACATCGTGCAAGGTGAGTTAGCCTTGATCAGAGAGTGCATTGTAAGCTACCCTAGAAAATAGAATTCCAAATTCTCATGTTTTGATATATCTTCCTAATTAACTTCATATTTATTAAGATTTTGCTCACATATCATTATGTGTAAATGAAAATTGTATTTTTACTCCTTTTAGTGCATTTTGTCAATGTTTAGGAATAATGCATTATCAACAATTAGATTGTTAGTATAACCTATCTCTGTCATTGCAAGTAGTTTTAGTAAATTTTACAATTTAAGTTAAGGTCAAAAAAGTACTTAAGAATGTTTATTATCCATCTAAGTATTTGCTAGCTTTCTGCTTTGTTGACTGAAAGATAAATTTAATTTCTGAATTTATGAAACAATCTAACCTAAAATACAGTAATTCAATAGCTTAGAATATATTTGTTTATTTATCTCAAAGAAGTAATTGTGCATTCGGTTGAAACTATCTTGATTCTGGAAAATAATAAATTATGGAAACCAATGGTGAAATCTCTGAGACAACTTATCACCTGTGTGAATAAATAGCAAAGTTCTTTGTATGGACTGTTAAACAGCTGTCTGTGAAGACAGCAATATAAACAGACACTTCTGAAGAAGAAATATCAAGGCTAACTTCAGACTCTTAATAAATGACACTGATCATTCCATTCCCTCCCCTCCTGCCCTTCCTACTGGATGTTATACAAAGTAGCAATTATTTCATAGGAATTGTTTGTTAGTATCTTCTTGTATGTATTTATGACCTGACATTTGGTGTTGACATCTATTTTCCGTGGTTTATTTTCCATAAGCTGCCAGCAGTCTGTGGCTGAGAGAGCAAAGGTTTCCTCTGGTGCTGTTGGTAGCTGCAAAACCTTCTTCTGGAGCAGTTACAATGTTAGCCATCTCCACAAAAGCAAACTCATTCCCGTAGAGCCAAAACCATGATACCAATAGGGCATATGAAGAGTAAAACTAATAGTCAGAAATCTCCAGGTTTGTCATAAAACTATCCACAAACCCCAGATTGTGGAAATTAGAATATCATAAAGGAAATCTAGTTTCTGGGGATCTTGTCATGTGCCAGTCAAGTGCATTCAAGTCAAAGTGCTTACGAAAATTAGGTTTATAATAACAGGATAATAACAAGATTAGCTACATATTTATAACTCACCAAGGTGGTAATTTATTATTTTCTGAAATCCTTCATCACTGATACAATGCTGCAGGGTTTACTAAGCTTTCAAAGTTACTGAGTCTAATAGCTTTCATTTATTTGCCAATTTTTCTTGCTATTTTCTATTTTTCTAGGAAGGTATGACAACCCCAAAAATCTATATTTATTATCTATTATCTATTCTTTGTATCAAGTAAATAGGTTAGACTGTGGAGGTTAATATATTTGCTATCAGCTAAAAAAGTTTGCAGACCCATTAAAATCTCCTGTGCTGTTTTCCTATCTGTATTGGGTTTCTGAAACTTCACATGGTGGAGAAGGAAGTAACAAGGAAACAATGACAAAGCTTTCCTATCAGAAAGAAATGGCCATTGGTCCTGAAAGGTCTCCCTCTTAAGGTTGAGTGATGGAGAATGACTAAGGGACTGAGTGGAGGCTGATGTATTCCTGTCTCTCACTCCTGAACTCATAAATTATTCTTCTACCTGCTGGCTAAACTCAGAATGCAGGAGTTTATTTTGCTTATTTCTTGCTTGTTTGATATTTTATGACATTGATGGATTACTTTTCCTAAGACTAGAGAGGAATTTTCCTGAGTTTCAGACTGATTTTGCAGTGGTATGAGGAGGTACTCTGTCTTCTCATGGAAGAATTCTGGATTTAGTATATACTAAATCCAACCCAATGATTTAGGAAGTGTCAGGTTCTAATTGCAAAATGGAGAAATTCCCTAATAGCAATCAGAAGTGTTGAGTCAATAGTGTTTCACAGAAACAGCAAGGAGTGGTCTAGTAACTCAGGTGTGCAGTGTCCATTTTCCTGTATGTGGAGAAAGTTAATATATCCTAAGAACAGGCTTAGGGTAGTCTTTCTCAAAAAAGAAGAAGTAAGGAAAGGAGTGGAAATCTGCATTACTAAATAATTCCAAGATTCATTGGTGAGGTCACAGTTAAACCGAACAACACCCCTCAACGTGTTTTCTTTTGACTTGCAAATCACACATAGTACTGGCAAAAAAGCCGAAGTAGTTCTCAAGCATTTGGAAAATAGAAATGTTTGGGCAGATTTGAAATCACTCCCTAAAATAGCGAAAAGACTTTCTGAAGGGTATCATTTTCTTATTTGAAAATGATATGTATTCTCAAACCAGCAAATCAAAAGGTTGATATCCCATCAGATCATGTTTGATTACCTGCCCAGAGTGTAACAAAAAGATAGGCCTGGAATTCTTTTATTTTCACAGACTAAAGAGACAAAGTTACTGAGGAGCTGAGTGCTTTACTTAATGTATTTAAAAATGTCTTGGGAGAAAATCCTATCCTTTAAAATTTGGGCTCTGAGGGCAAGTCGGAGGACAATAGTACTAATAAGAATGTAAGAGACTTCGTCGTATCTATTTGTGTGGAATTTCACATCTCATTGTTAGTGCAAATGAAAAGTAGGATTTTGATCCAGCTTAGTGTGTTCTTATCAAATGACAGTTAAAAAGATGTGTTTATATTAAGGTACTTTCTTTGTCTCTTTTGAGCAGGGAAATCTAATCTTACTTGCTTATTTATGGAGTGATACAAGAGTATTCCTCTGTGAATTACACAGATGAGGCTGGGCATTTTGCCAAAGAGTACAGGTAGACCTTCTGAGTGGAAATGTATTTATTTTTTATAATGCACATCTACTTTTGGTGAGACTCTCCTTGCTCTTGAAAGGTTACACTTATTCAAAGAATCTTCTTGCCCCCACGTTTGTCCCATATACTAACATCCAAATGCAAGTGGCTAAGAAGCTTGTACTTTGGACCAACACTGAATGTACGTGAACTTATTAAAACAACAGTATTAAAAAAGATAATATGAAGAAAACTTAATAAACAAGTCACAAAATATATAGTGAGATATTTCAAGGTAATTTACACCATTACACCTTCTAGTGCTTGATAAAGAGACAATGATAAATGAGTTATGAGGAACAAAATAGGTGCTTCAAGCAAGAGCAAACAAAAACAATTTTAAAACAAAAATAAAGTGGTCTTGGGAAATATGAACTTTTTACATGTATAATATTATTTCCTTTTTTTTTTTTTTTACAGTGTACATCTAATTTTGGAGATAAATGTATGGTTGGGTTAGGTTTTTTTTTGTTTGTTTTCTACGTTCAACTGTTTTAGTTGGAAGTGTTTTGTAAAATGAAAGAGAAAAAAAAATAGTGATCTCTGTGTGAATATTCTCATGCACATTTGAGAATTGAAGCTCTGCATCTACGGTAATTGTTTGGCTAACATATAAAGACAGAATGCCACATTATTGCTTATTATCCAGAACTTGTATTTACAGTAAACTTCAAACCTATATGTAACTTCAAAAAATTGAAAAATTTGGGGTGCATATGTATGTATATAGATACATATATATGAAAAGGATAGCAGGGCTAGAGCATCTTCTCTGTGTGGAAAGAACAAGGGAGTCAGGGTTGTTTAACCTGGAGAAGAGAAGGTATATACAGAATAACAAGCTAATCAGGCCCAGTCAGCATGTGTTTATGAAAGGCAGGTCCTTCTTGACAAACCAAATTTCCTTCTATGAAAAGGTGACCTGCTTAGCAAATGAAAGTAACTCTGTGGATGTTGCCTGCCTAGACTTTAGTAAAGCCTTTAACATTGTTTTCCACATCATTGTCATGGAGAAACTGTCTGCCCATGGCTCAAAGAGTTGCGGTGAATGGAGTTCAATCCAGTTGGTGGCCAGTCACAAACAGAGTTCCTTAGAGCTCAGTATTGGAGCCAGTTCTGTTTAATTTCTTTATTAATGATCTGGATGAGGGGATCAAATGCACCTTCAGTAAGTTTGCCAAGACATCACGTTAGACTGGAGCATTGATCTACTTGTGGCTAGGAAGGCTCTACAGAGGGATCTGGACAAGCTGGATTGATGGGCTGAGGACAGTGATATAAGATTCAACAAGGTCAAGTGACAGGTCCTGTACTTGGGTCACAACAACCCCATGCAATCCTACAAGCCTGGGGAAGAGTGACTGGAATGCTATTGTCAGAAATGGACCTGGGGCCAACTGCTGGTTGAATACAAGTCAGCAGTCTGCCCAGGTGGCCAAGAAGGCCGAGAGCATCCTGATCTGTACCAGGGAAGTGATTATCCCCCTGTACTCACCCCTGGTAAAGCTGTACTTTATACTTCCAGCAAGGCTTTTGATAGTCTCCCACAGCATCCTTATGGGTAGATTTAAGAAGTGTGGATTAGATTAATAGGCAGTGAGGCAGATGGAAAACTGGCTGAAAGACAGAGCTCAGAGGGTCATGATCAGTGGTGCAAAATCTAGTTGGAGGTCCAAAACAAATGGGGTCTCCCAAGGGTCAGTACTAGGTCCACTCTTCAATATTTTCATCAACAACCTGGATGAGGGGAGAGAGTGTACCCTCAGCAAGTTTGCTAATGACACAAAACTGGGAAGGCTGGCTGACACATCAGAAGGCTGTGCTGCCATTCCGTGAAATCTGGACAGGCTGGAGAGTTGGGCAGGGAGAAACCTGATGAAATTCCACAAGGGCAAGTGTAGGCTCCTGAACCTGAAGAGGAATAAACCCCTGCACCAGTACAGATTGGGAGCTGACTTATTGGAGAGCAGTTCTGAGAAAAAAGACCTGGGTCTTTTTTAGTCTGGAGAAGAGAAGAGAAGGCTGAGGGGGAATCTGATCAACGCCAATAAATACTTACAGGGTGGGTGTCAAAAGGAAGGGGCCAGTCTTTTTTCAGCAGTGCCCAGTGAGGGCACAAACTTGAATATAACAAGTTCCATCTAAACATGAGAAGAAACGTCTTTACTTAGAGGGATGGCAGAACACTGGAAGAGGCTGCCCAGAGAGGTGATGGAATCTCTGTCTCTGGAGATATTTAAAATCTGCCTGGACACATTTCCATGTAACCTGCTCTGAGTAGATCTGCTTTGGTAGGGGAGTTAGGCTAGATGATTTCCAGAGTTCACTTCCAACCCTGTGTCATTCTGTGTTTCCGTGAATATTCTGTTCAGTTTTGGGTCCCTTACCCAAAAAAAAAAAAAAAAAAAAAAAAANCTGGAGCATGTCCAGAGAAGGACAACAAAACTGTTGAGGGGTCCGGAGAACAGATCTTATGAGTAGTGGCTGAGGGAGCTAGGAATGCCTAGGCTAGAGAAAAGGAGGCTGAGGGGAGACCTTATCACTCTCTTCAATTGCCTGTCCCTTCTCCCAAGTAACAGGGATTAGGACAAGAGAAAATGGCCTCAAGTTGCACCAGCAGAAGTTTAGATTAGATATGAGGAATATTTTTTACACTGAAAGCATTATCATGTATTAGAACATGCTGCCCAATGAATGGGCTGAGTCACTATCCCTGAAGATATTTGAAAGACACATAGATGTAGGGCTTAGGGACATGGTTTAGTGATGGATTTTGCAGTGTTAAGTTTATGGTTAGACTAAATGATTTCAAAGGTCTTTTCCATCCTAAATGACTCTATGATTCAAAGGCTTTGGTCAACTTTATAGCAGCCTTCCATTCCCTAAATGGGGTCTACACAAAAGATGGGAAGGGACTCTATCAGGGTGTGTAGTGATAGGACAAGGGGTAGTGGCTTCAAACTGGAAGAGGGTAGATTTAGATTTGATATTAGGAAGAAATTTTTTACTACTATAGTGATGCAGCACTGAAACATGTTCCCCAGAGAAGCTGCAGATGCCCAGTCGATTGAAGTGTTCAAGGCCAGGTTGGACTCATCTTTGGGTCCTCATCTAGTGGAAGGTATTCCTGCCTAAGGCAGGGGGCTTGGAACTAGATGATCTTTAAAGTTCTTTCCAACCCAAACAATTCTATAATTCTATGATATGTACTTTCTTATAAAGTAAGGAACATCTTATATGTGTATTCTCAATTGTATTATTTACATTTTTCCACCACACAAGCTAAACTGGAGGGAAATACGTATTTCCTCTCGTTATAGCTAAAAGACTTTTAGGGTTATGGCTGACATTCTTTCTCATTCATTATAATTTTTTCATCTGAAAATGTTACAAGAAATCAACATTAGCATGAAACAATAAAATCTAATCATAATAATTTTTTCTGCCGGTAAGGGATGACAGATAAAGGTTTTATCATTTCTAATCTTAACAAGATCTGTCTCAGTGCTAACACACAACTCAATGCATACAAGTTCATGCAACTTCTGTAGCTTCAGATGGGTAAATGAATGATGAAAAACTACTGCTGACTTAAGTAGAAGCATGTTTATGCTTCCTTTTAATATTCAATCATGGTTTTTGATAATAATGACAATAATAAACTGCATAATATAAATAGTGACACGATAAATAATTTTGGAATCTTTCTTTCAAACTTACTTTAAAGCTTTTTCTGTTGTTAAATAAATTCAGCTATTTATGTATGCAGTCTTACTCAGTTCATTGTCTTTGAACATTTCACTAATAAATCAAGGAAGAGTTTTCAAATGGCTGATTTTTATAATTATTTTTCCTATAATATTAAAAAAAAAAATATTTTGTTAACAACTAAAGATTGTTTTGCAAACATGTGTATTGTAATAGGTACTGTAAACCACCAGAGTGATACCCATGCAGGAACTCAGCATAGCGTTTGAACTTCATTAACAATCTGGAAACATGAGTTACATCATCATAATTTACAGATTCTTTAATCAACGTAATGACCACAGTGCAGCCTCCATTACCTGAACTAAAAGACAAATCAACAAAGTCCTATAAAGAAAAACTTCAGTGCAGTCTTTAGCACTGTATACCGTCTTCTCAAAGGAAGATTTTTGCTCACATCACAAAAATACATGTCATAATCAGTGGAAGTTGCCTGGGAGAACTTTCGTTTAGGCTATTGCTGTAACCTTGTTTGGGATACCAAACCTATGGGTGTAAACATTTATGCACTGGCTTGGATTTCCAGACTGAGTCTGGGGCATTCTGGTGTCTGGATTAAAAATCCCCCAAAACCTAGGTAATTTTTATTTTTACAAAATTCAGAGAGAAGAAAAGAAATACTTATGGGGTTAAAAAAACCCAACAAAACAGAAACAACCAACCAACCCCAAACACCCCAAAAAATGGTGAAAACTGGAATTATTTTTTATTACACCCTTCTTCTCCACTTCACAGCTGGAATGAAGGACTAGAATTTATACTGTTGTTCGTGAAAATATAAACATAGCTGTCACTTCACTCCTGCATGAAAGCAAAACTGAAGCGTCAAGAAGAAAAACTTGTCTCTTATGTACTCTACCAGCTCTTTCTTGGATGTAACTGTCTGTGAAGATGTGTTGATTTTTATTTATTTATTTATTTGTTTGTTTGCTTATTTATTTATTTTTAAGAGAGAGTGAGAGAGAGTAAAATAAAACCTATAAAGCAAATATACCCCTTGATGGCTAAGAAATAAATGAGAAAATAACATGTTGAAACAAACACATTTTTTATCTTGGAAATTTTTACAAGAATCTAAACTTTAGAAGAGCTGATGATACCATCTAGCACTTGGATTTTTCATTCCTTTTTGTAAAACCAAGATGAAATAAGATACCATATAAAAAACAGAGAAGGCTGAGTAGGATTCAGGAGATCCTGAGATTATGTTATTCTGTATCAAGAACTTTATTGCCTATGTTTCACAGAGTAGTCAGCAGTTATCTATTTTTTTTTCTCTCAGAGCACAATCTTGTCAAAGCAAAATAAAACAGATAATTAGATGTCTTGTTATACTACTAAATAATTAGAAAACCAAAACAGTAAAACTGATATGACTAAAATACAGTGGTGTCAGAGACTTTGAGATCGAAGTCTGTATAGAATAAGCTACTATTCATTGAATCAATATTTCTTTCTAGGTTAGCTTTCAAGCTTTAATGCCTTAATCTGTTGTAATATTCTTTAAAATATTCAGTCTTCATGATAAATATCACTGGCATGTTTAGAAGAGTGGCAAGATATAATATTGTTACCCAAACTCCATCATTTATCATGTTTATTATGGGTAAAGTGTTTTTTTTTCTTAATTTTCTTCAGAAGGAATGTTTTTCCTTGCCATAACACTGAACAATATAATAAGAACTAATATGGGACCAGGGCAGAGATACTCATCAGAGAGAGACTACACTCTAGGTCATACTTCGATACTAATTCAACTATTGACACTTGTAAGCTTTGAATACCTTCTAGGATACTTTATATCACTACCCAACCGTATAGGGTGTGATTTCACTATTAACTTTTTTTTATCTTGAAACTCCTCCAGGCACTATAACTTTGTAAATGTGAAAAAGAAATCCTGTTTCTCCTTGTACCTACCATGTTACTGTTTTCCAGGTTTAAGTGTGTATCCATTTATGCTCTGTTTGAGTTCTTCCCAAACCTTCTACAAGCGGTTAGTTGCCACAGTTAATAACTTTACTGGTGGTAACTTAAGTTCAAAACCTTCATTTCAGGCTCTTATCCACAATACTATGATCCACTATGAATCGATTCCCTGAATACTCAGCAAGATTGTTTCTTATTTTTAATGTGCATTTTTTTGTTTCTTAGGCCCCTGCTTGATAGTAGCTCATCTCTGACAGGAAGAGAGATGATAGCTGCCTGGCATTCAGGACCACCTGTCAATCTTGTAATGTCAAAGATCCCATCAGACTTTAATAGGTATTGAAACATCTCAATCTCCTACATACCCATAAATGTTTTTATCAAGGGAACAAAATAATTAAAACTACATAAAACTATTATCACCATTTTTCCACCTCTAGAGGTAAGACAAACAGACAAGCAGATAGAACACCCAGGGGTGGACTTGTTGTTTTTCTACAGAGTAAACAGAAGTAAAATTGTCATAGAATGTCATAGAATTAGACACCTATAAGCCTTCTGTGAATATTCAGAGCCTCTTGTATTCCTCCAACTAAGGTAGTCAGGCATGACATCAGTGTGTCAATGATTAAGTCAGGCATTGACTAAGTTAGGCAATGACTAATATAGGCCACTAAGTGGTCTAATGGCCTATATTAGGCCATTTTTTTTACCTTTCACTTCCTTGAGTTATAAGATTCAGGAATATGAGGACATTGAAGTCAACCGAGTGCTGAAAAGAACAATGAAATACTAACAAAAGCAAAGTAAGGTATTTCAGTTTTTCTTCTGCATCTCCATTTTGTGTTCAACAGCTAGTTCTTTTTTTCTCTTTTTGTGAGGAGAAAGGTGTTTCCATCTTCATCTATAAAATACAATAGCTGCACTCTACATCTGCTTAAGAGTAATAGTTGCATCCACCTTGTGACTACCTGGAACTCAAAGGTCCTCATTTAACTTCCTTATATCTGTCTTTTTTGCAACCTCACAAGCTAGAGCCAGAGCAGTCAGATCTTTGGAGAAAGTCATGTATTTATTCTGACTGAAGACTAACTGAAGGAAGGCACTTAATTCTTGTCAGAAAGTAAAATACTTTTGTTGATAACCATCAAAAGTCATTCTCAAGGGTATCTTCTGAGAAATGTTTGCTTTGGGGTTTGGTTTGTTTTTTAAAGAATGTCTAAATTCTTTCTTTACATATGACTAAATTTACAGTTACAAATTTCCCTCTCTACCTGTCCATTATTTATCTCCCTGATGGATTTTAAAAATCTAGCTGACATCTTTATTTCTTTAATAATACATAAGTTCATAAATTTTATAAAGAGTTTTAATTAGATCCTTCATTAGACTGTAATCATGTCTGTATGTTAAGTAATCACAAATAAAAATATGGTTTACTAAAAGGTAAGTGTTTATGAATATAAAAACGATCAGTTGGTTGGTCTGATAAAGACTATTTCACAAATTATGTATTTTTTGTTTATCTGGTTTACTCATGGACTTGTTGAAGTTTTCAATTATTTTATGTACTGTTCATGAAGTGCTACTTCTTTGTTTGTTTTCTACACTTCAACTGTATTTCTCCCCAATTCCTGCCACAGCTGGTCTTGTGAACTGTGAAAGATTTTTAATTCATCTTATTTTTTAAATCTTATAACTTGAAACCCCTGAGATGCACACCTTGTGGAACTGAAAGAAGTTTCCGTTTATTAAGTTTATTTCAGCAACTTATTTTTTTTAATTTTCTCTTTGTTCTGTGTTTTATTGCTTCCTAAATTTGGGACAAGACCATATTTTTGTGCATATCTTTTCTTTACATATTTTATAATGCTTGGAGTTGTGAACTTCACTGTATGCAGAGTGAGAGAATTTTTCCTGAGGAGTTTCTGCACTGAACAATAACAGAAAACAGCTCTTCCTTTAGTAAGTGACCTACTCTTTTAGACCTTTTTTTTTTTTTTTTTTAATTCCACTTCTTTAAAGCACACTATTAGTGAAATCTGAGAAGACCTAGGGCAGAATTCATTTCTCTAAAGCCAGCCAGCCAGCATACCTTAACATATTCTACCTCAGCTGCGACTTTAGAAGATTTTACATCTCCAGTAGCACTGTGTTGTATTTGCCAGCACCATCTGGATGTAAAAAAAAATGAAGCACATTGAATTGTACTACATGTTTGTGTGTGGGAAACTGAATTCAAACCTAGCTCTCTGGTGTCTATAATCATCACCTGGACTCAGTAGTTACAAAACAAGACCTGACCTTCAGGAGACTTCTGCTGGAAAACATTAAGCATCCCTCAAAGTATCTCAGAATTACTACAGACCAGAATTATATGCAACTGAATCAAGACCTACTTCTCCATTAACAGTAACACAATCTGGGTCACAAGCAGAAACCCAGCTTGAAGAGTTTATACACTGAAAGTGATTCAATTGTAAAGTCCAGTAACAAGAATTTTGCCCAAAAGCAGGTACATTCTTGACATAGAGCATTGCTGAAGAAACAGTAGATCCCTTTAACATTTAGGAATAGAATGTCATTCAATCTTTCAGTTTAGTGTTTTGGTTTAGTGGCCAGCCCAGCCCAAACCACAACATACCTTTTTTTTTACACATTGATCATAATCTATGAAATGTTTTCTCCTTGATCAGTATTTCAGAGAGGAAAAACATATCTGGTCTATAGTATTGTGTATTCCTCTTAGCAAAGTTATATTAAAAAATCCCTTCAGCTAGTTTTATGAAGTTATTTCCCAGCCTGATTTTGGAAAAAAAATGTAAACAAACATTTCTAAAATTGCTGCCAGAAGAAGCTCCTTTTATCCTGATTTTATCTCATTTGTGACCGTTTTCCCAACTGTATATTAAAATAGCAAAGCAGGGCAGGAAATAAATACAAGCAGACACAAAGACTGATTCTTATATATCACCTAGACCGCTCAACAAATTCATTTTTTAGGCATAACTGTTTGAATAAAATATAAAGTAACCAAATGCAGGGCTGCTTTTCTCTGATATGTATACATTTTTATTCTCTATATATAACTAGGGTGCAACCTTTGGGATGGAATTGACTTTTTGGGCCAAACTTTTGGCTTCAGATGAGAATACCTAATTTTAACTGTTTTACTGCATTTTAAAATCAGCCCATGGAAGCCGTTATTTTTATTTCATGCTTTTTTAGTTGGGAATTTTAATATTCTGGAAGAAGACTTTGTGTTACACCCTTCTGTCTTTCATCTGTTCACAACAATTTTCCCTGCTTTAATTGCATTCAGTAAAGTTACTCTTTTAGTGTCTATTCAGATAATGTTTAAGTGATAACAGTTCAAGCTTGACTTATTCTGTGCAATTACTCCATGAAGTTTAACAGGTTTTCTCAGCCCTCTAGTAAAGAACATGAAGGTTGATATTGATTTTTCATGTTTGATTGAGTAGAAACAAATTAAAATAATATTAACTTGGAAAGCAGGAATAGAAATATTTAATTGGAAATCATCTTTATGTGCTTTGTAGTGCCTAAAAATCTTTTATCAATGCAATATTTTCTTATAACATCACTTTTACATGAATGAGCTGAGTTGCTACATCTAAGAGTAAAACAAATAGAACAAAAAATTTCTTGTTAACTAAAGAAAGTTATTCACTATATACTCTATTACATAAACAGTAAAACAATACATAATTTTAAAAACACACTTGTTAAAATTTCCTGCTATAATTTATTTATTTTCTTCCATCTTAAAGAAAAAATAATCCTAATGAGATTTTATTTTATTTACATTTACAGTTAGTTTGTCCTTTAAAATTAAACTTAGGGTGCTTTTAGCAACTGTTCACATATGCCAGAATGGGACCTGGGAGACCTGATGGACAACAAGTTGACCATGGGGTAACAATGTGCCCTTGTGGGGTAATGGTCTCCTGGGGTGCATTAGAAAGAATGTAGCCAGCAGGTTCAGGGAGGTCATCCTCCCCCTCTACTCTGCCCAGGTGGAGTACCTGGAGTACTGTGTTTAGTCCTGCCCCATTCCCCAAGTTCAAGAAAGCAAGTAACTACTTGAAAGTATCCAGCAGAGGGCTACCAAGATGACCAAGGGGCTGGACCATGTTTCTTATGAGGAAAGGCTGAAACATGGGTCCATCTAGCCTGAAGAATGGAAGACTGAGAAGGGATCTTATCAATGTTTATAAATATCTAAAGGGTGGGTGTCAAGAGGACATGGTCAGGCTCTTTTCAGTAGTGCTCAGTGACAGGACAAGGGGCAACGGGCACAAACTGCAACACAGGAAATTCCATCTCAACATGAGGGAAAGTTCTTTACTTTGAGGGAAACAGAGCACTGGAACAAGCTGCTCAGAGAGGCTATGGAGTCTCCTCTGGAGACATTCAAAACTTACCTGAATGCATTCCTGTCCAGTCTGCTCTAGATTTTGTGGTGAACCTGCTTTGGCAGGGGGATTGGACTAGATGATCTCCTAACGTTCTTGCCAACCCTAACTATTCTGTGATTCTGAAAGAGCAGTAAGAACCACTCTGAATCAGGCAGAAATAGCTATGCAATCCTGAATGACCCTATTAGCTTACACTCTTTGAATACCAATGAGAAAAAATATTTTGCTATTAAGATCAAGTACTAATTCAAAGGTGTGGGTGGATACCTGTTAATAAATATAGAATGCTCTTTGAATGAAACTCATGGATGAAACTCATGGGTAAAATTCTCAAACTATTTATCATGCTTACAGTTTTAGTCTGTGTTGCCAAGACATTGATTCCTTTAATTATAAGCTATGTTTTTCTTTCAAAAGGTTAATTGGCTTATAAAACTAAAACACCCATCAAAGAAATACATCGTTAATCTATAGGAACTTTCATATTGACCTGTTTTCATTCCAAGCTCTCGCTCACTTCATTCCCTTCTGCAATTATTATGTACTTTGTGCACACGTATATGTGAAAATGTGTACATTAATATATATTTTCTCTGCCAATTTCACAGTCAAGGTCAAACTCTTTGTCTTGCATGACTTAGAAAATCAGTCAAGCTAATTCTAATTTTAAAATTGATTAAATAATTTCAAGTCAATTGATATCTGTTTAGCGGTCATTCCAAGAGCATTTGTATCTATATGAACAGGTAATTTGTATAAAAGGATTTCAGGCATACAATCATAGAATATAGGTTAGAAAGGGATCTCAAGGATCATCTAGTCCAATCTTCTCAGCAAAAACACTTTCTGGTCAATATGGCCAGCTGTTTCGTACAGTGGGGACCAAAATTGAAAGCAGTATTCCATTTTTGGCTGACAAGCACTGAATGGGATAATGACTTTATTCCTGCTGGTGATGCCCATCTTGACACAACCCAGCATCCTGGTGGCTTCCTTTACCACAGCAGCATACTGCTCACAGCTATTGAGCTTGCTGTCCATCAGGATCCTCAGGTACCTTTCCACAGACCTGCTCCCCAGCAGAATAGATCCCAGCTTGTGCTGCACTCCTAGATTGTGTTTTCCCAGGTGAAAGAATTTACAGTTATACTTGCTGAACTTCATAGGGTTCTTGTTAACCCACTCTTCCAGCCTATCCAGGTTTTCGTCTCCAGGGAGGGTCAGGGTGACTCTCTCCTTCATAGTGTCCACTTCCCCATTCAGTTTAATGTCATCAGCAAACTTTATCAAGATAAACTTGATCCCATCATCTACATTGCTTATGAATATATGAGACAGTGTTAGTACCAATAACAATTGCTGAGGGACCCTACTTGTGACAGGTTGCCAGTTTGAAAAGTTGCTATTTACCATCACCCTCTGGGTAATGCCTGCCAGCCAGTTCCCCACACACTGCACAGATCACTTGTCTAGACCATAACACATCATTTTCTCTAAGAAGAGGTTGTAGGGAACTGTGTCAAAAACCTTGGAGAAATCCAGGTAGACAGTATCCACTGCTTTTCCCACATCAACTGAGCAGGTTACTTTGTCATAGAAGGTGATCAGGTTTGACAAGCACAATTTGTCCTTGGTGAATCCATGCTCTTTTTTCCCAATCATATGTTTCATTTGACTTGTGGTAATCCCCAGGAGGATTTATTCCATAACTTTCCTAGGGACTGAAGTAAGACTGATGGATTTATAATTTCCTGGATCTTCCTTAAAGCCTTTTTTGTAGATGACGATAAAAACCAGTAGCACAACTAAGTGCTGAACAGCAGTATCTTGGCTATTGTTTGTACGGCTTCATGTTCTGAAGATGAGAAAGGAGTTGCCCCTTTCAAACAGTTGAAAGTAGCAGAGTTCCCCAGTGAGTCGGCTTTCTTTTGTTAAACAAGAGCTGTATAGATCTGAGACCAGAATTGTAGTTTGGATGTTCCTTACAATATTCTTTTATATAAAAGGAAAGTGAAAATTCTCAAATTATGTGTGCTGCATTTTCATTTCTGTAAACAATTTCAGATGAAGCAAAGATTCTTTGTGTTGTGTGCACACAGTTTTCAGAGAGGGATCACAGAGATCAGAAGAATTAAACCATGTAGATAAAGAGATTTGCTGAGCAGAATACTTATATAATTTTGCTCTGATAATGGCTATATATATCTTAGCATCCTTATATGATATCTCAAATCTTATATAATTTTTTATCTTATGCAACTTAATGGAAAATAACATTATCATACTCTGTGTGTATAAGCAAATTGATAGAATGTCATGAGGGCAATCTTCTTTGAAATTTTACTGTCTATCTATGACATCACATCTGAAAATAATTACACAACATCAAGGTTAATTTATGAGCTGAATGTTCATTCCTAGAAAAAAGCCTGCTTTAATTTGTTGTTCTAGGATATCTTCTCTGGGTTTGATTTTTTGAGGGTTTTGTTGTCTGGGTTTGTGGGTTAGTTGTTCTGTATACAAGATATTCTTTCAAAGGTAAATTTTTGCATTTAAACCTACATGAAGCTAATAAGGTTTATTCTTGAATGTGAGCAAAGTTGTCCTTTTTTTTTTCCATTTGCTGTCAGAGGCACCAAATAATGTTGACTGAGACCTAGGTTATGTAATAGAAATTTGGTTTTCTGATGTCTGACCAGTTACTACTACTTGCAGCCACTCCACATGGATTTTATGTGTTTGTCTGTATATTTTAGTGAAGGAATAGTATACAGATAAATACATGTGAAGTATATTGCACAGTATTTTGGTGCAAATGGCATAATTTAACTTTATGCCTGAAAGAATTTAACAGTACCACTTACAGATGTGATCTACCCTTCTGATTCCTCAGCAGTTTCCTAGCTTCTCAGATCACTGAAAAATATTTGCCATTGATGTATTTTAATATCATTTTAATATGTGGCTCTGTTTATTGAGTCCATAAAAATTACATTGGGGAAACTGAATGATTATTGCTTCACTACTTTTGAATCAAGTTTGCTGATGTACATTTTCTAACTGCCGGCTCTGAGCTTTGAGAATAAGTCTGGGTCCTTTCCACATCACAAGCCATCACCAGAAAATTGAATCTTTCAGCTAAATTATGCCCTTAATTATGCATTTTTTAACCCAGTTTCCTTCATCGGTGACATTCCACAAAGAATCACAGGTATGATTTGGTTTACAGGATGCTGGCTATTTGTGAAATCAAGTTAAATATAAAG
Source organism: Pedionomus torquatus (assembly GCA_013398155.1). Classification (NCBI taxonomy): domain Eukaryota; kingdom Metazoa; phylum Chordata; class Aves; order Charadriiformes; family Pedionomidae; genus Pedionomus; species Pedionomus torquatus. Next base: position 20,737 of record VZRU01013526.1, read on the forward strand.
AAGTTAATAAGCTTGTTGAATTCATCAGTTATGGTTAATATGGCTGCAAAATTATAAGTTAAATCCAAGGAGCAAAGGAAAATCTGGTGCTGGAGAAGCCATTGAAGGAAAGGGAGGTTCTATTTCCTACAGTCTGCAATAGAAAATGTTGGGCTTGGAAAGCTTTGCCTTTACTAGCACAGCAGAAAAGTAGTCAGTCATTTATTATATATACTGCTTCACAGTGTAATCTCTTATTGTTTAGCAGTAGTAGAACTGTCAGATTAAAAATAAATATTTCATGACTTGTAACAGTAATGAGTTCTCGCTTTGATGTATAATCCATTATTAAACTCACCAAATGTTTTTTAGACTAGCTTATGTGGGTCAGCATTAGGACTTTGTAAAATACAGCTTTCTAGCCAGATGGTTAGAGGTTGTCATTAAATTAACCTGAATCAGTCGGTATCCCATCAGTTAATCTCATGTACTATAAATGGCAGATGAGTTTTCTTTATACTGATTATGCAATTTACAGCATCTGCCCATTTTCTGCTTGACTGTGTCCTGTCTGAAATGGTCATTTCCTCAAACCTGCTAAAGCCAATCAAAAACCTGCTCAGTTTGCAAGAAGACTGCAGGCACATGGCTATTCATCTTATATTTTCACCATAGGGTACTTAGCTATTATGTACGAGCATGGGAAACTATGTAGGATAAGGTCATTAAAGTGCTGAACAGTAAGAGTTATATCCATGCTACACACTACGACAGTACAGAAAATGCTTATCTGTATGTATCTTCCAGCTGAATGGTTACTTTATGAATGGCATATATTTTCTAATGATATAGGGGAAACCTTTCATTTGATTCATATAAATGTAGTTAAATTTTCTTGCAATTGTAACTTTCTTGTTATATTCATCCCATTTGGGGTGATAGGTACGTAGGTTTGAGCCTAAAAGAAAGCCTTGGATTTTGAGAGCAGGGTTAATTGGAAAATAGGTAAGAAGCTAGACACAACCATTCCTTGATCACTAGTGTCAGAATGATATGACATCATTTATTTTCCCATTTGCTTTCTGCATAGCTATATAACAGATGCAGAGTCGTTATACAGATGCTAAAGATATAATCTTACCATGAGAACTTGCTATATTATTTAACAAAGTAACAATCACAGGTACTTCCCATAACATTTTTGATTAATAATAACTCTGAAGTATACCTTAACTGCTAAAAAAGGAATTTCCGGAGTACCTACGCTCTTACCCAAATATTATACTTAACATTATGGCACAGCAGCTACAGTGATTGAAGTATGGTGGCAATCAATAGCAGTAATATATTAAGGATGAGTTTATAAGACAGAACTCTTGCACTCCTAATAATGATAATTAAAAATTATAATAGCGACAAGAATTTTTTAAAGGTAGGTTATCCCTACTTAGTTTTTTATTTATGGAATTAAAGAGGAAACAATGACATCTCAGTAAGGAATTACTGGATAACTACTGAAAAGATGGTGATTGAAAATTCCTCAGTTTTATGTTATATGTTTACACTACAGGTAGTAATAACATTATACCTGCTCTTTGTCACAGTGTCCATTTTAAACCTGTAGAATCTTACATAGTGGACTGGAAATGTAATATAAATTCAAATTTCTTTCACTGTGTTCTAAGATTCTGTGATTCTATCTGTAAAGTTAATTTATTCTCTCCATTCCTGTGATTTTGCAAAGTAAAATTATATTTCCCTTCACCAGCAGTAACCACTGCACTTCTGCTCTGCCTTGCTTTTGATCTGACATCAAGGAAGAACATCTCTGTAGTAAAACTTATTTTATTTGGAAACGCATATGAAGACCAGTAGAAAATCCTTGAAGAAATCCTCCAGATAAAGGCTGGAGGAAATAGATATTCCAACCAAATGCTTTTTAGTTCTTTTGGACATAATGCTTCAATTAATGCTAATTTCCCCCCATAGTTGTGAACAACCTGAATCAAGATATTTTTTTATGACAAAAATTTATTTATTTTTTTTTAAATCTTGTGACCTAAATCCCTCCTAGACACTTAACAAATAAATTTCTGCATTTAAAACTCAATTGGTTGTAGATATAATGAAACAAGTCGAATAAACAGATATGCTTAGATAAGGGTTGTAATATAACATTCATTTTGTTGGAACTCCCATTCCTTTACAATAATTAAAATTAGTTTAGTAACAGCACCAAGATTTTTATAAATTAGTGTTGTTTTTTACTGATGAAGTTCTACAGATACAAGAGAGACCATTAAACTTTTTCTTTTTTCTTTCTTTTTGTGGACCTCAGTCCAGTAAGTACAATCAGTTATAATGAGTAAAGTTTTAGTGTTTTGATGGCTCTAGGCAGACAAATAATAAGGGAGAAACTGCTGAAGTAAGAAAAATCCAAGGATGGGTGAACTGTTTATAAAAATATCTTCTGCATCATGGCAACAGAACTGTTTGCACAGTGGCGGTATTATAAATTTATTTGCTATTTTATTTCTTTTTTTTTTTTTTTTTTATGCACAGTAATCACAGATGTCAACAAGTCAGAGAAGAATTTTTCAGATTTTTATTTCTAGACATATGAGACCAATATAAAATATTATGGAGGAGCTGACTGTAAAGGACTTCTATTTTTTCTCTTAAAGCATATTAAGGTAAGAACAGGAGTTTGCTTAAAAATAGGGAAAGGCAAAGATTTTTTTCTGATTAAGAGGGATTAAAAGCATATGCTTTACTAATTAGTACCTAAGATTACTAACATGGGCGTTGCTCACAAAAAGGGAAAAGAAAAAATTGCTTGAAGACCTGTGAACTGAAGGCAGCCTTGACTGCAATGACTGTAAACCAGGGCTGATCTTCAAGGAGAATCTTCTTAAATTACAAGGTGTATTTTGAAGTTCAAGAAAGTTGAGCATTCATGGCAGAAGGATAGTATGAATGGGCAAAGAAATCCAGAATAAGTTTAATCAAGTCTGAAAGTATGGCTGAGTCTTCATTCTCTTCACTTAAGTTTAGACAAATTGCTGCTTCTAAGAAGTTAATTAATTAAAGAATAATGTTAGATTAGTGTGATGACATCTACTTAATGTTAGGTTAGTGCAATGACATCTACTTTTGATAAAATTCTTGGAGTAATTTAACTTTCTCATTCATGCACAGGTGATCGATTATTTCCTGATTCTATATATGTTCTAAAACCATGCTAGATTTGAGGTCAGATTCATGGGATTGTAATTTTTCAGTGTGTGTGTGTGTATAAATATACAGATAAATATATTTGAGATTTTCTAGTAAGACATCAGAAAAATATAATATCCTAAAAAGGTCTTGCTATTGTTTGCAAATCTGTGGACTGTCATTTTGTTGTAATAAGCAATATGAATGTTATTTCTACTTTTTTTTTTTTTTTTTTTTTTGTAATTGCAATTGCTGAAGTCTCTTCACTCAGGATTTCTTTATACTCATGTAATTTAAGATGCATATTACCTTATGTAGCTATGAGATAAAATACTGCTTTTGTAGTTCTTGTATATTTGGCTTAACCTCTATTCCATACTATGTGCTGTGACTATTCTCATTGGTTACATTTTCTCTTCTTGTATACACATTTTAAAGTCTACATGTGATTTTCCTTATGTGCTTTGCAGCATCAAGGTCAATGAAACAATTGGCCACTTTTATATCATTTTCTAATATGGAAGCTTCAACGAAGTTGACAATTGAAAGATTTTTAATTACTTTTGTATTATTATTTTTTCATACAGTTTATACCTTTCCAATGTGTTTATTTTATTCAACCCACATGGTCTCCTTGCAATTTAAATCCAGGTGATGGATGCTATTTGTACTTTTGGTAATAAATAATATCATCTCTTATTGACATTCAAGTTTCTGGCATTTTACTGTTCAAGATTATGTTTTTCTTGTTTGTGACAATATAATTTCTTTGATCATCTATTAACCCTTTTGATTTATGAGTGCTAGAATAAAACTGCAATGCTTATCACTGTTACAGTATCAGTTCTGAATATTGAAGTATTTCATACGGAGATAAATTTGTTTACTAAATGAAATCATTCCATTAAAGATTCTGTGTCATTTCTCACATCCAGTTTCTCACTGCTGTCCACTTAGAAAAATCATATATTCATATATTATCTTTTCTAATAATTATAAAGAAGAAAACTTCAGAGATTCTCAGTATCTTTTGGGGTCTTTTAATATGCTTGACTTTGCATATTTAGACAATAAAAACATTGTCTTTGGTGCTGGGAATTTAAAGTCACCAGTGACCTTTCGTTTTAATGAAACTGTTCATAGGAGCTTTTGCTTTGAGTTAAGAGTAAAACTGAATGTAAAAATCACCTAGAGTTTTACCACCTTAAATCAATTGACTTACAATTTTTGAAGGATTTTCTAGTATAATGACATTACAATGTAAATTTTTTTCCTTTGCAAATCTAAAATTTCAAGCAATAGAGATGTAATTTTCCAAAGTGAAATTAATTTAATATTATTAAAATAATGACAGGCTGTGAGCATAAACCTTAATTGAAGAGAGCTTGTATTTGTAGACTTATAGACAGCTGTTGCTCTGATTTCTTGCAGAATAAATGCCAGAGGCAGACAATAGGCATCAAGAATGAATGATCCAGCCCACTTCCAAAGTCTTTCTCTTTCAACTGCAACCATTCAGATGTGGTCCCCAGTTTTTATTCTTCATGATGCTGAGCATGATCACAACCTGTATATTACTTCTAGTGGTTTAAGTTTTTTCTAACATCATCTTGAAAAGGGGGGAAAATACTTTGTGTTTGCTCTTTAGGTTGAAAATTTTCATTGGAATTTTCTCAGTAATATTGACATCTCTAATGTAATCACACTGTAATATAATCACTCACCTAATGGTGAATCACACTTTAGTTAATCACCTGCTTTGAAGTTAGGTGCTTAACTGAGGCAATTAAATTAAAAAAAAAAAAAATACAGTTGTCCTTGGAACTTTCTGTTGATAAAGAAGAAGTAGTTACATCTAGGAGACTGAAACTTTAGATGGGCTGAACTGTTGTTTGATAGTATAAAGCTGCTTCCTGTTATTAGTCACCTAAATCTCTTTCTTGACCCTCATTATTTCAACTTATGCACTCATTAAGAGCTTAAAATTAAGTGGAGCTGAAAATTTCAGGCCTCAGAAATTCAGATAAAAGACAATTTGATAGGATAGTTTTCAATAATCCTAATCAATATTTAAAATTTAGAGTGGGAAGTGGGAGGAAAACAGCAAGGAAGGGAGTGATAGTAGGAGAGAAGGTCTTGTCACCTTTAATCTATTGACATTGTTTACTCATTCTTTTAGGTCAGTTATTTTTGTGTTACTTTAACAGCTAGACAAAGTTTTGAAATAACGTAAGATCCACATACAAGTCAGCAAAGATGGGTGTATATATATATGTTCCTGGTGACTGACAGAATTTAAATATGCTTCCCCCCAAATTAGAAAAAGTTAATAATATATAATGAATCTAATTAATAATATCTATGAAAAAAACTTTAATCTAGGAGGTTTTTCCTCATTTTAGTAGTCAAAAGCAAGCAATGTCACTTGTTTCTCTTGCACTCTTTAATCTATTAGGCTGACACTTTATTATTTGTTGCTTTGTATTATTGATCAGAGTTTTTCTAAGTCCTGGGGTCTTTGTGAATTTAGTTGTAAAAACAACAAAACATTAATAAACTATGTACCTGCTTAATAAGAACCAAGCTTTATGTATGTTCATTTTATTAATTCATTTACTGTATGAATGGAAGGGGAGACTTTTAAAAAACATTAAAATTCTGACCATCTTGATAGCAACTGCTATATTTCATATCACAGTAAAAGGTGTATTAATTATATTATGAAGAGAAACTAAGCACAAAGCTAGCCCAAAAATGAATCAAACATATCAGTATTGAAAACAGGGTTACTCAAGAAATATCTTGGCAAATATACTCCTGATATGAATGAGTAGAGGTAGGGACAAAGAGGGAATTATTTCATTCTAGTGAATGGCCCTATTTTCTGCTGATTGCTATCAAGTTTCAGGAGAAGGTGATACATTGCTAGGTGAACCAGAGATGAAGTTTGTATGTTATTGTGCTATTAAGGTGGTATTGCTTTGTAGATGACTCTCTTTTTCTGTATTCTGTTGACAGCACACTGGAACTCTTTCCTGTCTGTGTTTTTCAACATTTCTGTTTCTGAAATAACTTCTGCTTGGACATTAGCTAGCAATCATTTCTACTGTGGATTTTATTGGAAAAGGACTTTCGCTAGACATAGATTCAGTCAGTCATGAATTGGGAAAATAAATCAAATGATCTTGTAATTTTTAATGCACTGATTTATTTTTTAAAAAAAATTATTTCAAAATAGTCAACTATTTTATTTTCCCTTACTGCACAGTCCTATAATATTTCAGAGTGCCAATGCCCTGTAGGCATCACCAGGCCTGGCTGTCCCTGCTTGGCCAATCTGGGCCAGTACCAACAGCTCAGTACCCCATTTCAGCCACACCATAGCAGGGCCAATCTCTAGCTCCCCACAGCCCTGCCATGCCCAGAGCTATGCCCACCTGAGGTTCCATCTCTCAGCCCAGTCTTGGCCTGTTCCTGAACCCATGGAAGTGCTCCTGGCTGACAGGTAGGATGAACCCATGCTGGCAGGTCCTGTGCTCTGCCTCAGCCTCTGAGAAGCCCCTGATGGTTTCCTTCTCCATCCCCAGGGACCAACCAGCTTGTGCTGCACCCTGACACTGTGCCTATTGAGAGCTGTGATTCCAGTGCTTCTTGTGTACTGTTATCTATACAAGGTGTCTTTGTCATTGAGTTGCAAACCCAATGAATGTACATTGCTCAGTCAAATTAAGACTGTTAAACAATTCAGAGAGCTTATTGCCATGAATGTCTTAATGGGAAATCTCAAAAGAGTTCTATACATGAACCGTTTCTTCCCTGGGAAAGTTGTCCAGGACATGTCACTTCTGTGTATTTGGTGAGTATGTCTGAGAACCATCCTAGAATTTCAGTAGAAGTGTGATACAAAGAAGGAGAGAGGAAAAAGATGAAAATTATCTCAATATCAAGATTATTGGATATTTCCTTTAGAACTTCCTTTACTGCTACAACAGGCAGCAGAGCGAACAAAAAAAAATCCACTTTTTCATATATATAATTCTTCTGATGCTTCCTCATACCACTTCAACCTTTAGTCCAGCCCAGGACAGGAATTAAAGTTCATTACCGTAACAACAGATGGAAGTTCATTACTTATCAAGAGATTAAATTAATATTAAAATTTCTGGGGGAAAATCTGAATCTGTTTCTGGGAATAGAATCATAGAATCATCCAGGCTGGAAGAGACCTCCAAAGGTCATCTAGTCTGACCTCCCTGCAGTCACAGGGACACCCACAACTAGACCAGGTTACCCAGGGCCTCATTGAGCCTCACCTTGAATATCTCCAGGGAAGTGGCCTCAACCATCTCCCTGGGCAACCTGTTCCAGTGCTCAACCACCCTCATAGTGAAGAATTTGTTTCTAATATCCAATCTAAATCTGCTTAAAGCCATTGCCCCTCATCTTATCACTGTGGGCATTTGTAAACAGACTCTCCCCAGCCTTTCTGTAGGCCCCCTTTAGGTACTGGAAGGCTGCTATTAGGTCTCCTTGAAGCCTCCTCTTATTCAGGTTGAACAAGCCCAGCTCCCTCAGCCTATCCTTGTAGCAGAGGTGCTCCAGGCCCCTGATCATTTTNTCATCTGGGCCCACCTCTCGAGCATGTGCAGGTCCCTTTGGATGCTGTCCCATCCCTCTGGTGTATTGACAACACCACACGGCTTGGTGTCGTCTGCAAACTTGCTAATGGTGTACTTGATCCCTCTGTCTATATTGTTGATAAAAATGTTAAACAGTACCGGTCCCAGCACGGACCCTCGAGGGACACCATTTGTGACTGCTCTCCATCTGGACCTCAGGCCATTGAGCACCACCATCTGGATGCAGCCATCCAGCCAGTTCCTTATCCACTGGACAGTCCAGCCATCAAATGTATATCCCTCCAACTTGTCAATCAGGATGTTGTGAGGGACTGTGTCAAAGACCTTACAGAAGTCCAGATAGATCACATCCACAAGTTGTCCCTTATCTACTGACATAGTCACTCTGTCATAGAAGGCCACTAGGTTAGTCATGCAGGACCTGCCCCTAGTAAAGCCATGCTGTCTGTCCTGAAACATCTCTGGTTCCTCCATGTGTCCAAGCATGGCATCAGGAAGATTCTGTTCCATGATCTTCCCGGGCACAGAGGTGAGGCTGACAGGTCGATAGTTCCCAGGGTCCTCCTTTCTACTCCTTTTAAAAATGGGTGTGATGTTTCCTTTCTTCCAGTCCACAGAGACTTCACCTGATTGCCACGACTTTTCAAATATCATGGAAAGTGGCTTGGCGACTACATCAGTCAGTTCCTTCAGGACTCTGGGATGTATTTCAGCAGGTCCCATGGACTTGCATATCTTCAGATTCCTCAGTTGATCATGCTCCTTGTCTTCACTTACAGTGGGAGGGACTTTGTCACCTTGGTCTTGTGGGTCATCAAACACAAGAGCTAGGAGGAAAGGGTTTGCCAGTGAAGACTGAGCCAAAAAAGTTATTGAGAACTTCTGCTGCCTTCTTGTCCCTTGATACAAGTTCCCCACTGTTAGTCATCGGGAGGCGGGATGTACCTGTAGAAGCCTTTCTTGTTTTTCTTTACACCCCTTGCCAAATTGAGTTCTAGCTGTGCCTTGGCTTCATCTGACTTCATCCCTACACAGCCAAGCAATGTCCTTATACTCCTCCCAGGATGCCTGTCCCTTCTTCCATTTCCTCTGTAGCCCCAGCTTGCCCTTTAGTTTGACCAGCAGGTCACAGCTCAACCATGGTCGTCTCTTGCCCTCCTTGCCCAATTTCCTACTTGTGGGGATTGAGATCTTTTTTGCTCTATAGAGAGCATCCTTAAAGATCTGCCAGATTTCTTCTGCTCCCTTGTTCCTGAGGGTCGTTTCCCATGGGATTCTATTTACTAGCTCCTTGAAGAGTTGGAAATTTGCTTTTTTTAAAATTTAGAGTCTTAACTCTGTTTCTCATGGGCTTCAGATTCCTTAGGACAGTGAACTGCACTAGGGCATGATCACTGCAACCCAGGCTGCCTTCAACTTTGACATCCCTAATGATTTCACTTGCATTTGTGACCAACAGGTCCAACAATGCATCTCCTCGAGTAGGGCTGTTAATTTCTTGTGTCAAGAAGTTGCCATCTAGGCACTCTAGGAGCTTCCTGGAGTGCCTGCAGCCAGCCGTGTTGCTTTTCCAACAGATGTCAGGGTGGTTAAAATCCCCCAGCAGGATGAGAGCCTGTGATCACGATGTCTCCTCAAGCTGGAGTAAGAAGGCATCATCAACAGGCTCCACTTGGTCAGGTGGCCTGTAGTAGACTCTTGCCACAAGGTTCCCTTTGTTGTCCTGATCCCTAATTCCTACCCATAAGCTTTCAAACTGCTCATGGCTATTCTTTAGCAANNTCGATGGCTGACATCCAAGGAGGACTCTGCCTGTTCGTCTGCCTTTGATCCTGATCCGAGCGTTCCTGACTCCAGATCTGGCTCCTGTCGATCACCGGGTCCAGTTTGGGACTTTTCCTGAAGCCTGCTGGTGACGTGGTCGTCATCCTGGGAGCTTGATACGGGTTTGTATATATTGTATACTCCCTTTTTCCTAAATTTCCTTTTTATTATATTACTTATATTTTCATTAAAGTAGTTTAGTTTGTTCTAAACTCTTGAATCTCTTTAACTCCTTCCTCTCCTCTCTGACCAAAAGGGGGGAGGGGGGGACATCTGTCACTCAGGTTTTGGTAAATTTGGCTGAAACCACGACAACACTCTAGCCACTTCTTTACATAGAGAGCAAAACCTCCATCCCTTCTTGCTCTCCTGTCCCTTCTGAACAGATGATAGCCATCAATGGACACACTTCCGTCATAAGATTCATCCCACCAAGTTTCCATAATTGCTACTATGTTGTAGCTTTCCTGTAGCAGGACAGTTTCCAGTTCCTCCTGTTTGTTGCCCATGCTATGTGCGTCAGTGTAGAGGCATTTCAGTTGGTCTGCCTGCCATATCGCATTCTTAAGAGGGGCACTCCAATGATCCCCTAACAAGCTTTGTGACAGCTACCCTCCTGTTACCTATTACCTCAGAGGTTCTTGGTCTAGCTCTACAAGACCTTGTCTTTGCTGAAGCGCTCACACCATGCGTCAGTGCAACAGGTTGGAGACTTTTGTTATCACCCCATTCTTGCACCCCTGATGTGTCATCTTGCCACTTGTCACAGACCATTCTGATATTATTGTTGTCTCCCACCTCAAGTGAAATGGCAGGCTGAAGGCTGTCCTTAGGCTCATCTCTAGTGAACCTGTTTGACCCCTGCCCCCTTCAAAGTCTAGTTTAAAGCCCTTTTGACAATCTCTGCCAACTTGTGTGCCAAGATCTTTCTCCCCCTCTGGTTACTTTGTGAAATCTCTGAAGTGGAAGTAAATCCTGTATAGAGTGCTGGAGTGTGATATTTTCTGCAGTGCTTTCAATAAGCACTTGGAAAGGAATTTAAGAATATCTTGTTCTCAGTGTCTCATTTTGCTACTTTCAGACATTTATGCTGTTGCGAACTGTCATGAGGTGAAATTGAGTTTCATGAGATAAACATACAGAACAAAGCAGAGGTGTTATTCACCTTCGTACTTAGAGGCATAACTTAGGATTTGGGAATTTCTTCTTTAGGCAGACTGTTCTATAATTATGTTTTGGATAAAAGCATTTCTCCATGAAACCTCTTTTACAGACAATTGGTCTTCCACAGAATAGCAAGTTATGATATAAATAAAGTTAAATTTTCAGCATGTATATAGTCTATCTTTGTGCTAAGATTTTCTACTTAATCCTATTAATTATTTCTGGACATGGGAATTTAACAAATATGTAAGTAGGATCTGACTTAAGAAAATAGACACGTATTACACCAAAAATATGCATAGAGCATCAAAACCTTAGTTATGACATTTTTATGCAGTGCACCTAAGGCACCTAGAGCCAGTAGCCCAGATACATGCAGATAACATTTTAAACAAGGGAGATAATAATGGGTATAATACTAACAACTCTTAATGGAATTAAAGTAGAAAATTAAATTTTACTTGCAAGGGATCAAATAATCAAACAGTGCCTAAATCGACCAAAATAGATCAGAGAAGGAACATCAACAACAAAAAATGATAATGAAAATGTCCATAAAGTGTATATCTTTCTCTAGAAAATTATCTTTAACATTTGTCCGGTGTTTTGCTCCTTTATTAACACTTTCACTAACATTATAAATTTATAGGTGGCATTAGCTCATGTTGCAGGGTCCACTTCTGTTAACATAAAGTACATGAATAACCCATGTCAGCTCAACTCAGAAGCCATAAGGAAAACTAATTATTCATTTTAATATTAGTATCATAAACAAATTTAACAAAGTTTATATTTTCATGCATATTACACTTTAGCAGCATATTATTACAGATTATTTACGTTAAGAAATGTCCTGGTTTGAGGTAAAACAAACCAATTTTCTGTTTTACAGTTATGTTTTCTTGGCTAGGCCTCTTCTAACTAGCTAAACTCTGAAATTAACAGCACATTGTTCAGAGCTGTTTCGTCTCACAGTGATAAGACCTGATTATACCAAGGGATGGTATCAGAGAGGCCCTTGTTTATCCTTATTGCTAGAAGAGCCAAGGTCAGATAATTTTCGGCATTTGCCCGTTGGAGGGTTGGAAATGGAAAAGTGTAAAGGGTCCCACCTGCAAGGAGGAGTGGACAGGACAGGTGACCCAGAACTGACCAACAGGGGTATTCCATCCCATCCGCATCATGCCCCGTATAAAAGCTGAGGGNGAGGGGGGGGACATCTATTAATCAGGTTTTGGTAAATTTGGCTGAAACCACGACAAGAAATTTAGTTTTTTAATCTCTGTTCCTGGAGAAGTATTTAAATGGTATTGTCCTGTAATTTACAACTCTGCCAGTGGCATTTCAGGCTTTTCTACAAGCAAAGAGGTGACCTCTAAACCATGACCATCCTCTCTAAAAACCGGTGGCTGTTTAATTCAAATCTAAGATGCCAAAAGACTTTAAAGAAAATTAAAATTAGTTAATATTGGAAAATATAAAACATAAGTTGATAATAAATAAGGAAACTAAAAACATAAACCAGAAAACTAATTATTTCAGTGCTTGAAATGTTAAATTATTTTTGCTGAAAACAGGGAAAAGTATTTTCTACAGGATCAGCCATGATAATTTCAGACATCAGCATTTGGCAAGAAAATAGAAGAGAATTACAGATTAAATATTAAGCAGTATAACACTTTTAATTTAAATGTAGATAATACGTATGTATAGTGAAAGTAAATTGTATATGGATTTGTGTGTACATATATGATTATTCTTCTGCTTGTGTCATTGCTTGTGTGCATAATACTATAACATAATATTTAATGTTTCTTACAAGACATCTATGATTAAATTACTTCTACTTTCAACTTTGCATTAATGAAATTGAGTCTGTGTTATACTGCAAACAAACACTTGACATCAGAAGCTAGTTAACTATGACTCTAATTCAACAAAAAAATTTAGGTTTTTATTTCAGTCTCACTTAAATTGTAGAGATCATGTACATATTTACAGGCTTTCCTGGACTGAGATTTATTTATAAATTCTTAATGCAAACACTTCAATGTCAGCTTCTATCTTTATTCAAAGATTTCATATCTGGAAGTAAATGTTGATAGCTATCAAGCGGTAATAGGTAAGGTAGAATCATTTCTTTTTTAATTTGTTTTCCTTTTTAGCTGTGATGCATTAATAGTAATGCTATTTCTAAAAGGAAGCATTGAATTATTATGTTATAATTATTTGTATTCAGTATATTAAAGAAGAAAAAGCTAACAAAAATTTGTAGGCTATCATCTAATAATGTTTGAGCAGACACACTCAATAGTTCAATAAAACCTCTTATGTTCAATTTTATCTATTGTATGCCAAGAGTATTTGACAGAAAGAAATGGTGAATTAAAAGTTTATTGTTTAGAAAAAATATTTGTGATGACCAACACTGTAAGACTAAATTTACAGAGAATATGGATATCCAAAATATATATTAAAAATGAAGCTTTTTCTTTGATGCAAGATTAAAATTCTAGGACATAAATTCAGGTCAACATATCTGACAAAGACCCTGAGGGGATCCACTGTCCTAACCAATCATTTATTTGTTTTTCTTCCATGATGTAGGAATGTCTTGATGCATAATACTTTAAAAGATGAAGACACATTGGAGACCTACTAGGAAGCCCAAAATGTAAAGTTTTTAGTTTTGACTTAATACCCTGAAGACTTTAGTCTAATAACTTGTTCATTTATTTCCAATGTCAAGTGAAGGGAAAAATAGAATGAGTTTGAACAAAGGTGCCTGAGGGATCAATTGCAAATGTCACAGTAGGAAGGTACCTAGGACACAGGCTTTTCAAGTCTTAAGATACCTGCTACGATAAACTTTTTCCATGTAGCTGTGTTCACAGATAGAAACAAAACCAGAAGTACGAAACAAGTGGTTTTGACTATACAACTAAAAGTTTCCTCTGAAAAAAAACCCCAAGAACTAGATAAAAAAGGTCAAATTAAACATGGCAGCTAATGCAGGAATTTGTCAATATCTCAGCCTTATGTGATTGAAGAAATCCCTACAAATGCCCTCATATTAAGACCTCTTACTTAACTTACCTCTTACTAATGTACTGGAAGCCAAAACACGGTGGTTTAGATATAGCACAAAAAAAAATGTCTTGTAGGTAAGGTATTTGGCAGAGTAACAATTCAGTTAATAGTTGTAACTGCAGCTCCACAAGGGAGAACTATGCTTGGAAAACTTTTCTACTAGCTACCTTTTTCAAAGTCAAGTATTGCTGCTGACATATGATATATGTACTGGAACTGTTAAGAACAGAATTGTGTTTAAATGCTGACTGTCATCTTTGATTAAGATGTATTTATATGATGCATTTCAATTTTATCTTTTAATTTACATGATAAATAAGAGCCCTTTAAAGAAAAAAAAAAAAAAGACACACTATCAGGCAGTAGCAATTTAATTTTAACAGTTAATAGCAAAACTTCTTATCTAGGAGAAAGAAAATAAGAACAAATATAGGAAGGGGGAAAAAAATCTAAGAAAAAGAAAAAAAAAAAACCAACTATATTCCTGAAGCATGTTACATGAATATTTAAGTGCTTGGGTTCATTTTTTTTTTCTGCAAAAAAAATATGAAAACATATTCATACCAAATGCATTTGCTTATTATTCTTAATAGAATCATAACATCCTTACAGTACCTGTGTGTGGCCAATAGCCATAACAATTGTTATCTTCCATTCTCTCAGTAAATACAATATTTGTATACTTTAAAAAACACTGCCATTGCTTGCAGACAATGTAATATCTCTCAAGTACTTATGGATGTGGTTTTGAAGCATTATGGTAGAGGAATGCAACTTAATGGAAAACTAGATGCCTGTTTTACATCAACCAACATCTGATTGTAACTGGATTCAGTAACACAGATGTTGAATTCCAGTTCAAATACCTGTAAATGTAATTGTGTAAGAATTCATAAAAGAACCCAGACATCCTAGGTCACCATTTGACTATGAGACAGAGTTGATATTTATATGAATCAATATAATTTACTTCTTTGCAGCATGAAATTAGGACGCCCAATATGTTAGCATAATTCTGTGCTAGACCTATAGCTGATATATGCTTTGACACTGGTAGCCAATACTATGTCTCAGAAAGCATGAGCTGGATATATCATCAAGTAAGATCCTCTGCACTTGAAATGGATATTTTATTTTAAATGAGTGTTACATTTGTCTAAAAGAAGGCAACTGTTCCAAGCACAAGATTTTCTAGCTGCTCAGTTATATTATATTTGAAGGCAGAAAGGAAGTAGGACTGGAAATATAGTGAAAATAAAACCTTGTTCTCTGGCATTTGCATAGGAACTAGTATGTCTGCAGAAGTTAAAAAGGAGATCACTTAAAAGGAAGATCACTAGTTTGTCTGCAGAATAATAGTTATATTAATAAGATGCAAATTTTTGATACTGACTTCCTGTTACCTGGCTTATTTATAAATTCCAAAATAATGAGAGGAAAAAAAGCCAAGAATTCTAAAAAAGCACAGACAAAATACTCTGTTCCCACTCAAAAAAACTCCACAGAAGAGTTTCTTCTAACTAATAGCTGTATTTATATATGTGTTCCCAAATTAATAAAATCATGCCCTGCAATAATTGTGTCCTGATAGCCCTTTGCAAGTACTTTCTGTCTCAACTTTTCTTCTAATTTTTCCTGAAAATAAGAATAGCATCTTCTCAGAGATGTATCTGCCTGTTGAATAGAAAAAAAAATAAAAAGATATTTTCAGATACAAATATGCTAAATACTGAACTGATAATTCCTTGATTTGTAACTCTCTTTGATATGAGACACAAAGTACATGTACTTTCTCAGGATATATCAAAGCCCAAGGTAAGAAAAAGGCTGTGAGATTGCTGCCAGGCTGCTATTGTAAAAAATTGTGTGGTTTGTAGGTCATGTTTCTGGATGCAGTATAGAAGTGAACTGTGTTCAGTTAACCTGCTATACCTTCAGCTCAGAATGAGCTGATTGTGAAAGGGTTATTCAGTCTACCAAAAAAAAAAAAAAAAAACCAAACCCCAAAACAAAAAAAACCCAAACCAAACAAACAAACAAAAAAACCCAAAACCAACAAAACCTACCCATGGTATCTTTACAGAAGCACATTTAATTAAAGAAAAATAAAATTACCATAGACAGTGATAAAATATGATATGCTCTTGAGAGCCTTAAGAAAAATAGAAAGTTTGGGGTGATGCAACCTTTTTTTTTTTTTTATAAAGAAATGTAAATAAATTGGATATTTCAACTGCTTAAATCACAGTTCTTCTCTAAGAGTCAGAGAAAATGCTTAGATGCAAAAATGTAATCTTAGCTTAATGTGGAATTTGATTTACAGGGGAAAGTGAAAACTGTTTTCTGTAGTGTACATCAACCTTCCCAAACAGTGTCAAGATAAAAATGTGAATAGCCAAAAAAAAAAAAAAAGCTATTTGTATTTCCTAAAAAATTGAACTTGTTTAATTTATTTTCTGTTAAATAAGTAATTTAAATTTAATTCAAACACAATATATCTTTCAGGAGTGTGGCTGCTATTGTGTTAAAATAATCAAACACAATAAAATTATGATACTAAGCTATATTTTCTCTAAGTTTTATGAAGCATATAAAATGTCTTCAGGTGAAGTATTTGTTTTCATTTCCAGTATATAAATAGGCATTATTTTCCCCTACAGCAGTCAGCATTATACAACTTTTATTTTGCTAGTAACATAGATTTTTTTTTTAGTTCAATGAAGTACAGGTCTCCATGTAGTAAAACTCTATCTAAAGCATAGTGTCACAGCCTTTCTAAAAAATTTAATACAAAAATTTAATTGTATTAACCATCATTCTGTTTCTGTTTTAATCCTGTAAAATACAGTCACTTTAAATTATTTTTTCTTCAAAAATACTTGTAACAAGGTTTCTTTTACAGGGGAACATCAACATATCAGCATCAAAATATATTTCTTCCATTACATATTTTAATAAAATTTGCAGTCTTCTAAAGTGAGATTTTTTGGGGGCATTTTGCAGATATGTTTAATAAGAAGTTAGTTCAAGATGTATGTTATTAGATCAATACATAGATCACCTTATTTGCTTATATATCCTGCCAATAGCAGGTCATAAATAGTACATAAAAGTTATGAGAATACATTTATAGCCCTTGAATCCAAACATAGTTTCATTTACATCTTCAAGACAATTTTAGCACTCTTGTATTATGAAGGATTTAATTTGCTTGAGCTTTTTTGATTTTTCTTTGCTTTTATGGACTTGATTTACACTGTTTTGAAAGGCAAAGTTTTCTTAAATAATATTTAAAATCATGTTATAGTAAATGAATATGTCTTAGATTATATGGTTGAGATTTAAACTAGACTATTCATTTATTTGTTGTCCCTTGGTTAATTTTATCAGTATTTTCTTTTCTGACTGAATGGAAGTTTTGCTCTTCCTTTTCCTCTTCCCCTTCCACTGTCCTCCTCATTCTTTTATCCTCTTTTTTTTTTTTCTTTTCTGTTGACAAAAACAATTCCTACTGACTCTTTCATAACGATAAATTCTGTTATCATCAGTTTCAAGGATCATATTATATCTTATACAACAAAACAGGCTTTTGAATAACTGAACTTCATTTTGGTAGATCTGCAACAGCAATATTTCAAAGCAATGACTGTAAGTTTCCTAAAACTTTCAAACTGCTATGGTATGATGTTTAAGACCTTTGTGTGTTTTAGTATATTTGAGAAGCAAGGGGTCCTTTACTACAACCATAATTACTACCCAAAAAGATTATCCATCTGAGAGCAGTGGATGAGAGAAAAGCTTTTGGAATTTAAAGAAGGAAAAAGATAGAAAGTTAGAGCATTTATGCAATAAAATTAAAACGGGCTGGAGGCAAAATCTTTAAAAGTTTTTGCTTAATTTTGGAAATCTTTAAATTAAAAAGTGGTTTGTTTTGACAGTCACCATTTATAGTCCTGATTCTGTGATATTCCAGCTACTGTAATTTTCAAGAAACAAACTTGCATCTAAACTCAAGTAGAAATGGGATTTTCCTGTATCATATCAAAAAATAAAGCAATATTCAACTACATGTATAAACATGTGGGAGAAACAATATTATGACCAAGATATCCATTGAACCTGGCAGATGTGAATCAGAATTTGTAGAAAACACTTGATTTAGAACAAGGAGATCTGACACAATATTCTATGACCTATTAGATGTCATTAGGCACTAGGCAACTCAGCAAGTCCTAGTTGCTCATATTTGAGCTCTAGATGAAGATCAGACAGAACCATGGCCGGCCTCCAAAAGCTGTTCCTCTAACAGGTACTCCAGAAGGACATAGGCGTCTCATAAATATTCTGCCCAGTCTGTCTTGGATAATCCAGACATCTGAAGTAGCACTGGTGGTTGGATTCAAATGCAAATACATAATGAATTTTTCTGCCATTTGAGTTTCCCTAGGGTATCTGATACAGGACAAGCAGATCGACATGCTATCTATGAGAATACTTAGGGAAGAATTTATCTTGAGTGAAAACTAGTTTCCAGGAAGAATGCCCAAGAGAATCCTAAATTCCAAGACATGAGTATGTGTGGTCAAATAAATCAAGTCCATGGTAAATGCAGGCAATAAAAAGAAAAGGATTCTTAAACTGTTTCATCACAGAAACTACTGATAGGTCATTTCAGCAGCTTTCTAGATTCTGTTGGCAGAAGTTAGTTATAGATTAAAGCACTGCTGCTATTTAAGGTGTAATGGATGCTAAAGATCACACAATATTACAAGACAGAAAACAGGATTTGCAGAAACCTTCTAAGCACCAGCTAGATCTTGGTAGGATAATGCACCTCAGCTCAAATGGCTTTTTTTTTTTGAGCTCCAAATACTTTCAATAGCAGGAAGTCAGATAAATAGCTTATAAAACCCACTACATATAGAATTATAATTTTACGAGTCTTTGTGTGGACCTGAATTCTACCCAAGATCCTACCTCTCTGTGTTTCCTTATAAGCTGACAAGCCATTTCTGGCTCATATAACAAAATCATTACAAAACCTTTTCTGCCAATCTACCCTCTCTACCTTGTTGAAANGAGCCCACCTGGAGCACTGTGTGCAGGTCTGGAGCGCTCAATAGGGGAAGGATATGGACCTGATGGAGCAGGTCCAGAGGAGGGCCATGAAAATGATCAGGGGCCTGGAGCACCTCTGCTACAAGGATAGGCTGAGGGAGCTGGGCTTGTTCAACCTGAATAAGAGGAGGCTTCAAGGAGACCTAATAGCAGCCTTCCAGTACCTAAAGGGGGCCTACAGAAAGGCTGGGGAGAGTCTGTTTACAAATGCCCACAGTGATAAGATGAGGGGCAATGGCTTTAAGCAGATTTAGAATGGATATTAGAAACAAATTCTTCACTATGAGAGTGGTGAAGCACTGGTTGCTCAGGGAGGTGGTTGAGGTCCCTTCCCTGAAGATATTTGAAGTGAGGCTTGATGAGGCCCTGGGCAACCTGGTCTAGTTGGGGATGTCCCTGTGACTGCAGGGAGGTCGGACCAGATGACCTTTTTGCTGACTTTTTCTGTGAATGGATCTCTTTAGTAACTCCTTACAGCTTACCTTATTTCCTGGAAAAAACAAGTACTCTAAGTACACGATAAAAACATTTTAAAAATGACAGCATTTCCTGTGTTTAAATGTGACAACTACTGATATTTTTTACTAAAAATGCAACATATGCCTTTTAGCAGGTGTTTGAATTAATTGATTTGAATTATGCAAGCCTTATAGTTATATCTTTGTAGTTCTTCTCATGGCTATTATAATGTTATTTAAACCATAGTCAATTTTCTTCTGTTGCATCAACGATCACGATACAATAAGATATACAAGGGTTTAAGTAACACAGCTTATTGACTCTTAATGTGCATATACTTTTAAAAGACAGGTATAAGAAGTTAAATTAAAATTTGTTATGTGAAACTTTTCATAGTATACCAGTGTATTTGTCCTGAAAAGCTCATTTTGGAGAGAAAGAAACAAAATAGCATTATATGCTAGTCCTTCAAGCCTCTTTAATGTCCAATTAACATAGCGTGAACTGAATAGGCACATGAAAATTGATCTCTGGAATTACTGTTTATTTTCTTGAGCTGATATATTTGTGAGGCCTGATTGTAAACACTAACAAGGCTCAAGAGGATGAAAACTCATTTTATATTTAAGTGAATAGAGTTCTGAGGGATATTTTTAGATGTTCATTTTGGTAGTGTATGGTGGTGAATGTAAAATACAACATAAACCTTGGAAAATTTAATTCATGTATTACTGAAAGAAATGTAAATAGGAAGAAAGTACAATAAATATGGGTGAAATACAAGAACAAAAAAAAATCTATAAGAACAGATGTGAGTTGGCAAGGTAAAAGAGACTAAAAGGATAGACAAAGAATAAGGAAAAGGAGAAAACTAAGTTCAACTGGAAATACTTAAATACAGTATGGCAATCAAAAACAGAGGACCCATCAGAAAACAAAGACATTAACT
The DNA here is from genome assembly GCA_013398155.1 of Pedionomus torquatus. NCBI lineage: Eukaryota > Metazoa > Chordata > Aves > Charadriiformes > Pedionomidae > Pedionomus > Pedionomus torquatus. The sequence continues at coordinate 41,176 of VZRU01013526.1, forward strand.
AGTTTTCTTTATAAGGTTGTATAAGTCAGATTGTTTTAAATCAAGCTCCACTAGGTATTTTTAAGTGTTATTGAAGTAAGAAAAAGAAAAGCCAAAAAAGGTATGCACGACCTCAAAATAAATAAGTTGCTAGCAAGCAGCAGCTACAGACAAGATTCCTCAGCAAGTTTGTGAACCACATCAAGCTGTGCAGTTCAGTGGACATGCCGGAGGGAAGAGATGCCATCCAGAAGGACCTGGATAGGCTTGCGAAGTGGGCCTGTGCAAATCTTATCAACTTCAACTAGGCGAAGTGCAAGGTGGTGCACTTGGGTTTGGGCAGTTGGAAGCAAAAATACAGACTGACCTGAGAATGGATTGAGAGCAGCCCTGAGGGGGAAGAACTTGGGGGTATTAGTTGATGAGAAAGAGGGGACATTTAGATTAGATATCAGGAAGAAATTCTTTAGTGTGAGGGTGGTGAGACATTGGAACAAGTTGCACAGGGAAGCTATGGATGCCCTGACCCTGGAATTGTTGAAGTCCTGGTTGTGTAATCTGGTCTAATGGGAAGTGTCCCTGCCCATGGCAGGGGCAAGATCTTTAATTTTCCTTCCAACTCTAAACATTCTATGATTCTGTGATTCTCTGTTCCATTCTATCCACTTCTTTCCTGTTAAAATATGGCTACTGTATAACTAGCATGTATATGAGTTATTAAATTGGTTTAATTTAACTTTCCTCATGTGCTCTGTCTGAGTCCCATATTGCAACCAGGAACAGTATTGAATTGTATCAAAGCACACATCACTGGTTTGTTATACAATAGTCAAGACTTGACTCAAACTGTTTAAAACAAAGCAACAGTCTGCTAAAAGTAATTATTCTATGCCCAAATATGTAGTCATAAAAGCTTGAGCACCCCTCAAAACGCACTCGTTGACTATCACTAGACTTGTGGCCTCCTGTCTGATCCAAAAGTTGTTTGGGCACCTGGTTCTGATTCTTTGCTTTCTCAGAAATACAGCGAGAGATAGTGGTCAATCATTTTAATCATTTTCAAAAGGCATTTTAAAAGAGAACCTTAGAACACATAAATGCTTATACAGTGTGGATAGTCAGAGGTGAGGTCCCAGGTTTGAGCTAAGGAGAAAATATATTTGACTGTACATATATACACTTCAATATATTGATTTCAAAGTTCTTCAAACAGTACCATGCAGAATATACTGTTTAGTATTCTACCTACCATACTATTAATACACTGAAAGAGCCAGGGCGATGACCTGAGCTCAGGTACTGATATGATATTGTTTGAGGCCAAATTCAAGTGTAGGACATGCAAGAAAAGCTACACCAGTTGACCATAAAACAGTCCCTAGCACATTATACGCGCTAGACTAGATGTTGCCTTACAGTGTATTTCTCTGCACAGATGCCTAATAAAATTGCATTTGTGGCAGTTTAGTTATTTGAAATATAGCCAGTATGCATGTAAGGGAAAGTCTGCAGTTGTCAGTTTGAAAGATGTATTTATAATTTTCATCTTTGACATTTTAACTTATTTTTCAATTTATTTTAAACTAAGGGTGTTATTCTGCTTCATCACACAATACTACTTAGTGGTAACTGTATACTTAAGTCTTGTATATGCATTTTCAACTGTAGTAGCACTGTTGGAAGACCTTGATTTCCCTTTTTGTATAGTTTTACCCCTTTCCTTCCTTTTGACATGTCAGCAACATTTTTGTATTAGGAAGAGTCCAAGGCTGCTCATTAGAATCCCTTAGTTATGCAAAAGATTGACTGATAAGCATCTTAAATGCAACATCAAGATTGTATATCATCTGACAGGTCCCAAAGCATATATTGTCAGCAAACCATAGGGAACATTTCTGTGAAATATTTTAGCATAAGCTCTAATACAAGAAGCTTTTAAAGCAAGTTTTTGTTAGGTTAAGCAATAAGAAGCTCATCTGCACACACAAAAAACTGCACAGAGAAACAAGGGCAAGAGCAGGAAGCTGTCCTTGCTGCTGTGAGGCCAGCCACAGGAGAGCTACCATCACGTCAAAGGCCCCTCTCAACAAACCCTGAGGAGCACAGGAACACAATGGCAGGCAGGACTCCAAATTGCAGACACCCAAAGAATGAATGCCTTGTCTTGTTTGAGCCTGTTCAAGGTCTGTCCCAGCAGAGACAACAGCCCTGTTGGCAACATATAAAACCCATCAGGATGAATTACTGAAAGCAGTGTTCCAGAGCAGCTCTTGGACCAAGGGATGTCATTACATAGGGGTATGAAGCATGTTACAGGATGCAGGGAAAAAACATTTTGGCAGTGCATGTAGTTGTTAGGAGATGTTTAAATGTGGCACCAAAGGTAAGAAAAGGGAGAGAGTTAGATGACTGGGGGAGGAGCAAGTATGGCAAATAGAGGAGTAAAGGAATTAAAGGGTCCATTTCCTTGTAAGCAGAGGCTGGCCAGTGTGCTTCTGCCTGATCATTGCAGTAAGTCATGTCTCCTTGTTTAACTCGACTTTTGACTATTTTCTGCTTGTTGCTGCCAGCAACTGGATATGAGTGTAGGTCTGTGAGAGAGTCAGTGACCACTAATGGAAGGAGATCAAGTTGGTCTCACTGGTGAAAAGTCATGGGAGCTGGGACAAAATGGAAATCTCTATGGGCCGGCTCTGACAGTGAGAGCATATTTAAGTCTTTAAGGGTGAGAGTACAAGGGGGCTGGTTATTGGGACCAAGAAGGTCCTGTACAGCTCTCTCTGTGTGTCTAGGTGTGAATGAGAGAACCTGCACCAGCAAGGGGCTTCAGCCTTGAGGAATCATATGGCCAGGTACCAGCAAGTGTGGAGACTGGGATCCAAGGCCAGCTACTGGGCAGACTGTCAGCCCAGCTGCTGGAGTGATCCAGCTTGAACATATGCACAGATGCATATTCTCAGTAGTGGACATCCATCCATCCTGCCAAGCCAGAGAAGGGAGAAGGATGAGGCCATTGGTACGGTCTGTGTTCATGTGAGTGTGTGCCTGTCTGTGATGTGTGCATCTGGCCATCTATATATGTATATATGCATGTAATATGAATTATCAATACACAGCCTCATTAATGGACAGATTAGGGGACCAAGTAGGATTGGGAGAAACTTGGGTCCTAAAGGAGGACCTCCTGCCACAGGAGGTCTAGATGACATGAAGGAGGACTATTCTAGATTCCCAAGTTCCTTTGGGTAAGCCTGACAGCCTGAAAAGGGAGGTGTGAGATGTTTGAGAACATGACGGACTATTTTTCTTTATCAAATTATGCCATTATTTCTTCAGGTCTGAATGCTTGCACAGCAAGGCTCTCAGAAACAGCAGACCTTATGTAATCCTTTGAACATGCCATAAAAGTAGCCTGTGCTGGATTATGACACAAGTGAATTAAAAGAACAGTGATAAAACCCCTTTGCAAATAATTAAAAAAGCTAGTTTTCTATAAACAGTAACATCTTTTCAGGTCACACACTTTTAACTATAAAAATATTGGGATTTGATAACATATTTTCATTGCTGATACAGTTCAATTTTAGTGTTGTGCTTTGCATGTCTTTCAGGGTCTATCCATATTTTATAATATTTTACGAGCAGCTAACGAGGAACTAACAGTGTATCTCTTCAGTTGCAATTGTTGTCCGTGTTACATATGCTATATGTAACTGTTCATAAACCTATGTGCAGATGAAGGTATTTTCCTGCTGACGGGCTGCTGCTCTTCCTTCCTCTGAGTGGAAAAGATTAAGACACACCCTTAGTGTTTCTGTTTTCAACTGACTCCATGAAAGGGTGCAATAACCTGCCATAGCAATAGCTTGTAGCACGTGCCTTGTCAAACGGTGTATGTGTAAAATCTTCAAACCATGTTCCTTCGCAGTAATTCATTCCTAAACTACATCAGACAGCTTCCTCAGGATATACCAGTATATATCAGGATATATCAGTAATATACTGTTTATGGATTTTATTCTGAGCCCCTTAATCCCTGACTGAATTACAATGACCACATACTCATTACGAAGCACCTTTTTGCATGCAAATTGTCTAGGTCTGTTTGTCATAAAAACCACCATTTTCCATGCATGAAGAGTGGAAAGAGTAGATAGAGTTCATTCTTTAATGTAGTTCAAATGGGTACTTCACAACAGAAAGATTTAAAATACTCGTAAAATAAGATTCTAATAAGAAATATTCAACCATTTACTAATTAAAATCTCCCACAGCATGCACATTTACCTAATGAATGTCCTACTGCAATAAATATTTCATACAAATAAGTCTTACCTATGTTTCTTTCAAGATATTTTTTATTAGTTATGTCTATGTTTATGACAGTTAAAACCTGAGGTTTGGATAAATCACATGACAATAACCTCAAGTAAAATCAATTATTTTGAGAAAGTGTGTCTTTACTGAAATTCTTCCAATTTTTATTTTTGCTTTGCCTTTTTTTTTTGTAGTTTCTCATCACTATTGTTGCAACAAAATCTTAAGTTAAGTACCAAGTTTCAACATATAGGACACAATTTCTAATTTGAAGAATGCATCATTATCGTGTATTAACGCATTGGTACATATATGGAACTATTCAGTATCTTAAAATATCTTAAAATTTCTCTCTAACACTATAAATTTTTATGGTATTAAAAATTAATTACTATTACTTAATAAAGAAAATTAATTTTAATAGCAGAAGTAGTTGTTTAAATAATTTATAATAAAGGTAATTGACATTAATTTCTTACAGAGAAAAGCCTTTTGTGTTGCCACAGCTTCAGTATTATATTCTTTATGATGGTATTTCAGATAGACATCTATAGTTCTGAAATGTTTCTGGTAGATGAAAAATAAGTGATTGAAAACTTTTTAGAAGAGTTTTTAAATCAAAAATGTAACTTTCTTTTATTATGTGTTCATGGTTTGAAAATTATGAATTCTGTTAAAATCAACAGTAATGTTATAATTTTCAGGGAAGTGTCTGAATTGTCAACCTGGAGGTATTTAAACTATTTGTAGATGTGGAGCTTAGGGATATGGTTTAGTGGTGGACTTGGCAGTGCTAGGTAAAGAGTTCCAACGTTCTTTTGCTGAAGAAATTTTTTTTCTAATATCCAACCTAAGCCTCCCCTGGTACAACTTGAGGCCATTTCCTCTTGTCCTATTGCCGGTTACTTGGGAGAAGAGACTAACATCTGCCTCACCACAGCTTCCTTTCAGGTAGTTGTAGGGAATGATAAGGTCTCCCCTGAGCCTCCTTTTCCCCAGGGTAAACAAGCCCAGCTCCCTCAGCTGCTCCTCATAAGACTTGTGCTCTAGACCCTTCATCAGTTTCATTTGAACATGCTCCAGCACCTTAATGTCTTTACTGTAGTGAGGGTCCCAAAACAAACATTGTATTCAAGGTGCAGCCTCACTGGTGCAAAGTAGAAGAGGATAAACATTTCCCTAGTCCTGCTAGCCAAAGTATTTCTGATACAGGCCAGGATGCTATTGGCCTTCTTGGCCACCTGGCCACATTGCTGGCTCATATTCATGCAGCTTCCAACCAACACACTGAGGTTCTTATCTGTCAGGCAGCTTTCCAGACACTCTTCCCCAAGCCTGATGATCTTAACAGTCTTTTTCAACCTAAACAGTTCTATGAATCTGTTATTTGTAAACTGAATTTAGTTGTCAAAACCCAAATAATTTGATTGTAATGTTCTTAAATATTAAGTACACCTAATAAGGTTTTGCTGATATTTGGAACAAAATTCAGTAGCTGCTTTCTATTTAGTAATGAAAAGAATTTCCTGTCAGTACTTTGTTATTGGTATGACTTAAGGTCAAGGCTTTAATTATAAGCTTACATTTATTGATCACTTAATAACCACAAAAATTTTGTAGTTTTGATCCAGGCAGGACATACCATTTTGTTTACGGATGAATCTTGAAAAAAATGTTATTTATATGTGTTACAACAAACCAATGATTTATTTGAATGTCTGTGATTTTGAATGACTCTGAAGGATATTTTTGTTTTCTTAGAATTAGAAAAGTGGGTTTTCTTTGGTATTAGAAGCAATGCTTGAATTTCCTTGTGTCATCAACTCTGGTTTCATGTAAACATGGGTTTAACATCCCATCAGTGGCAACTAGGATGTTGACTTTTTTTCTTTTTTCTTTTTTTCCTTTTCAAACTGCAGTTAGCCTTTTGGAAATTATTGCTTTATTTACTGAATCATGCAAAGTTGTATCTCTACTTTACCCCAAAAACATAAATTTTCTTCCTTATAGGCACTGTATCTTAATGGCAGTCACTGTCATGTTGATTAAATCAATTATAATTTTATAAAAAATATGTAGAGGTGACTTTGGATCATGATGACTTTATCGATTTATTCTTAGTTTGTACTTGACCAGCATACTATATCCCATGTAAAATATTGTGATAAACATATGTGTAAGCCTCAGAAACCTCCTGACTTCAAATCTGGATAGAGCCCAGAAGCAAACAAGTATACCCCTAACTGAGAGAGAGAGAATATGCAAGCAATAAACCAACCAGAGTGGTTATCATTGAAGTTTTCTAGATTTTTCAGCTTCCATTATTTTAGTATTCAGTATTCCAACACTTATTCTGACAATAGAAAAATGACTACCTTTAACATTGTAAAGATTAATTTCAAGTAAAGAATTGTTCTTCACCATCTCTCTGACATCAAGTCACTCCTAGTTGAAGTGCCTCATACATGCAAACCTCTTATTGCCGTTTCTCTAATGCACCAGTGTTGTTACAAAATGGTACGACAGAACATGTTAGCATCTTTTTCACAAACAGAACACAGTCAATGTTTCTAGTATGCTAGTTTCTTTGCAGAAACTGGAGAAATGGCTTTCCATACTCCATGTAGCTTTCTTCATTTACATTAACATGCAGCAATCCACAGAATAGCTGGAGGGTGGGGTTGGCGGGGGGTTGGGCAGGGAAGGGGGTTGTGTGGAGTATTTAATATTGCAGATACTCAAATTCAGTGCCTATTAAGCTGAGGAAGGACTATCACATTATGTAGCTGTGGATATAGCTAGTAAGACTAGCAGAAGATTTAAGCTTATTGAGAGAAATACAGAAAAGCCCAACACATTCCTACTTTTCATATTATTGTGCTTATTTTTTTCTTTTGTGCTGATAGATCAAATTTTTAACTTGGCTTTTTTTTTTTTTTTTGATTTAACTTTTTTCTGGCTCTAGCATGATACTATGACATCTATCACTGGACATATTTGTAACTGGATTAAAAATTATTCAAAGTTCTGCTGTTTTGAATCCAGCTGAAAGATCAGGACCTTAAAATGGAAGCTCTTATTAAGCGAGCACTGCCTTTTGTTATCAAGTTCAAAATAAATCTCTGGACTTCAAACTTCTGAATTTTCCTGCTATAATGTAGACAATAATAAAATAGCACACTGCCATAAAAAATAACAATTACTATGAGGTTTCAAAGAAATGGAGACTTTCTAGGATGTTAAATTGTTCAGTACAAAGTACAAAGTCTAACGACATGATAACGTTAAAAGGGTTCTTTAAGCATTGATAAAAAGAAGGGGTTTTTTTTCTAAATTTTATTAATAGTGGGAACAGAAGCAGTGGATTTAAATCAACTTTATGTCCTTGAGAAACTTTTACATTTCTTTATTTTTGCCTTGTCTTGCCTTTTTGTTGTGGTTTGCTCATCACATTCAACGACGTTTAAGGTATTGTCCCTTTTCTTTTTCAGTAGAAACACATAATAAATGTGAGGGACAAAATACATTCAAGTGAACTTGTTATTTTGTTTCTCTTAGTGTTTTTTTTACCTGTTTCTACTTTTGCTGTTCTTTTCTCCTAAAAATGTCTAAATTTCAAGTACTTCTTCTAAGTCTTTTATCCAACTACTTGTTTTTTTTCTGCACTAACATTCACCTGTCATTTATTAACCTGTCTCATTAATTTTATCTCCATATTTCTGCTTTCTAGACTATTTGCTTGGTTGTTTTCCTCCATTTTTTTTTCCAGCTTAAAACCAATAACTGGTTTTATTAAATGGAAAGCTATATCTCATGAACCTCACTCCCCTCCAAAAAAATCAAATAAAAACAAATAAAACCCCCTAATTATATACCAAAAATAGATCTTTGCAATGCCTTATAGCTTTACTTCTACTACAATGGCCTTTGGATCAATTTGCCTGCTACAATGCTATCTGCGGATTCTAGGTTAGCAATAATAAAGCTTAAAACATTCCTGGAGAAGTGATTCTTTTAACTTAGAAACACAGTTCAACAGATCACCAGTTTTGGGGACATTCCTCATTGCTATGATCTGATGAATCTCTTTTGGTCTATCTGGAACAAGTTTTCTGACATCAGTTTTCTTAACATATTGTCTTTGTTGCCAGGAAAAGCTTCCCTAGATATTCCAGCATCTATAACACTTAAATACTACACAGATGATTCCCTGCAAAAAGGAAGTAAAAGCTCATTATGGCAGGTGTAAGCTACTGTGTAATTTTTCTCCTTTATGTGTGTAGCACTTGAAATCCACCAGTTCATGTACAGATGGATAGTCATCATGCCTGCTGAAGAAAAAGTTATCAGCACCTGTGTTTATAAATAAGATCTAAGTTCTCATTTACATCAGCAAGTAAACCTGGCCTAGTGATCCAAACCAGAAAACTATAAATGTTCATTATCATCAATAACACCCTATTTCCTCTACAGAATCTGAATACATTTTAAAGCCAACGTCTACAGATCAAGTAAAAACATGTTTTTGAAAGATATTTTATGTAATAACCTATCCGATAATACAGTTCTGAAAAACTATTCCATAGATTTTAGGAAACTTGTTCACTGTGAATTGTATCTTATGTTGAATCATAAACATTCATTTGGAATGTAATTTAAATTTCAAGTTTTAACCTTTCAGCTCTTGATTTGTTCTATGATACACATAATCTCTAAAAATGTGTGTTTCATTTCTGGCTTTTCTGGCTTTCTTAAGTGCCTCCATCTGTCTTACTAATTTAGTTGTATATTTAAACCAAGTAGTTCTGCCTTCACACACACTCACTGCCTTTTGTTTGCTTTGCTTTTTTGTTTTTCACTTTCTGCTTAAACTTTTGTGCAGATTGATTTCTAGGGAACACATTTAGTAAACGTTTTTGAGGAAATGTGTACAGTTTAACTACAAAAAATGAATTGTGTGAGGATAGCAAGTACTAATTGATAGAGAGTGAAGTGTTTATAACTACTGATAAATAAATTCTCTCTGAAACAACCCCAGAAAATGTCTGGCAAACAATCTGAGGGTACAGTATTTATTTATTGGGAGCAATCAGCTCTATCTTGTAATTAAAAAAAGGAATCTATCTCTATTTTCAGGCTTCTAAGTTACCTGTAAACACCGCTGCTTGGAATGTCATGCATATAACACCTATCTTTTACCTTGCTCATAAGTGCAAACCGAAAGAAGAATTTCTTGTAACACACCTTGTTAGATGAAAAAAAGTCCCTATGTGTCCATCTACAGAGTCATTGCTCACTTTTGTAGAGTAGACAGAAATATTTGCTAAGATATAAGACAAAGAAATAGTGTCCAGAAGTTAAAATGTTTTTTACATTTTAAAAATTATCATTCTTTTCCACTTTTGGAATTAAATATAGAATCATCATCCTAGGAACAAGCTCTTATTATCAGTGAAGGAAATGCCAAAATGAAACCTATTAATATCTCCCTCTGTCATCTTGTTTAAACCCTAGTCTTGCTGTCATTATGTCTGTGGGAGGAGGAAAAAGTAAATAGCATCTGATCATCTGAAGGAAACCTGAAACAGTCTTGGTACTCTTGTTTAGACTTCCATATTTTTACTTCTGCTCCTCTGACACTGTCTTCTACGTAATCATTCTTTATCACATATTCAAAAAAAAATATATATATAAAAAAACCATGGATATGTGATGCTCCAAGTTGGAATTGAATTGTAGGTTTCTGTCAAAGAAATAAGATCAAAAGGAAATGGCAGACTTAAGAATCTGAGAAGTTGCTGTTACTAAAATTTATGTTCAGTTCAGGGTAAAAAAGTTACATTTTTGTGACAGGAATAATAGAATTTTCATATGCAATCTAGACTAAAGTCTAGGCTAATGTTTTCAGTATTTTTGTTTCCTAAATAAGTCAATGTTTCATGAAAATTTCCTGAATTTTAATTTAAATAAAAGTAATGCAGAACTGTAGAGATCTTTTATTAAGGAATCATTTCAGTAATTGTAAATTTAACCCACTGAAACTTAAGTACTTTCTATACAAGCTTCATTTTAATGTAATTTACCTGACTTCCAACTAAAGTGATTGTGGTAATCTAGCTGTTTTGAGAAACATCTGGACAAATAACCCTGTATTTTCTGTAGTCAGACAAAGTACATCTGTCAGCTGCCCAAAAATATATGCATATGTTATTTCAGTATTTATTAGTTACATAACTGAAAAGAATGTGACACCAAATTATTGCAAAATAACTGTCATCTCACGCATTTGAGGCATGTTGGGTTTTCTTCCATAAGATGGACTGTAATGAGAGGGAGATGTTGAGACTCAGGAGAGAAAAGGATTCTCTTTCCCACGTTGCTACTGTTGGGTCTGGGAAGGCACTGCTTATCTTCACCACCGTAGATGGGCCCTCACCTAAGAACCACCTATCCAGGGCCCAAGATCATCTGGACCCCTGGTGAGAATACCTGTGCCCAGCTCAGTGTCTACTCCTGCCTCCAGGCCTGGCATTCACTTACTTGAATGATGTGTTTTAACAGCACTAATGACAATACTAATGACAGGACAATAGAGAACAATTTTCAAGACAGACTTAAGCAACTGACCAACTTCTGTAAAATGTGAAGTTAACAATCCTTTTGTAAAATTTGGCAAACTTTGGCAGTATGCAAATATCCTAGTTTTTACATGCCTGTTACTGCTGAGTTGTATAAGAATGCCAAACTTGTTTGGCAAGAGTCCATATGGTAATTAATGTAAGAAATGGGTGTCCAAACGCTCAGTGCTGTAACCCACACTGTCATGAGGGCCATAGAACATATTTTGTTTGAAAGTAGGACTAGTGGCAGCTATTGTCATGATTATCTCACTTTGGCAAGACAGGAGGTGAGGGAAACAGAATTATCCATATTTTGGCTGGAGGATAGGAAAGAAATTTGAAGGAATACTTTGTAATTTCGTTTGCAGAAAACACTGCACAGAAATTGGAAATATTTTTCAGAAAATATTATAAAATCTCTATTTTTCAACCAGTAATATGTTGTTAAATTCTACCCCAGGAGAATTTTCTTCATAGTTTTCTTTTAAGACTAATAAATTTTAAAGTTATTCAGAAGTAAGGTAATAAATTCAATTTAAAGAGAATTGCTTCTGAGAGTATTATAAGCAATAAAAGCATTGCAGGTTGGGGAACATTACTCAAACTTCATTATTAATATTAGTTTAATATTAATTGCTCAAACTTCATTAACAAATCTGTAATTTAATTTAAGGCTATCAAAGTTCTTAGTGATAGCCTTAAAAGAAACTATATATGGTCCTCTTGAAGATTCTAGTCATCAAGAATCTTCTAATTGATTAAGAAAAAAAAAAAAAGTTCAAATTATAGTCTTTTTACTTATTGTGCCATCAGGAGATACTAGAACTTGAACTCCATGAACATATTTTTTTCAGAGAATAGGCTTACTTTATCATAGTACTCAACTGTATGCTTAATTCACTGTATCATTTGTAAGATACATAAAAGACTTGTTGAAATATCAGCTGTCCTCTTGACAAATACTGAAATCTCTATAGTGAGTCTTGGTAGCTACATTTTTTGGATATTACAGGTATTGTAAAAACACAGCAACCTGTATTGTTTCATTATGATATAACAATCCAGATACAAAGCAGAAAGAAGTTCATTTAAACATAACAAAGATAAAATTAGTAACACAAAATGTTATCTACATGAGATTAATTCCCTTAATCATTTCTATTAATTCTTCAGATATGAAATTGTTCCTGTCACCACCTATCAAACAGCATGAAGCTTTGCATCTGAAGTTAATTTTTTCTTATTTTTTAAATACACCAAGTTTTACAACAATAAGGAATATCACCTGAATGTTGACTAGCTAAAGATGTTGACTATTGTAGCTAATATACCACAATTTTCAAGCATGGGATAATTAGATGAGGTACATCTATTTAAAATATCAATAAAGACCATTACAGTGTATACTCTTAAGACCATATATACTGCTTGTTATATATTTGTCTAAACCTACGTTTTTAATTTTTGGGTGGCTACTTTTCAATCAACTGAGATACTAAACCTATCCTGGGTGTGAAGTATATTGGTGATGAGCATATATATTTTGAGGAACTTTGATTTTCCTTTTGTTACCTAATTTTATTATCTAAACTTATACCTAGGTACAGAGACATGTAGACGTGTGGCTTGGTTTTTTTTTGTTTGGGTTTTGGGTTGTTTTTTTTTTTTTCTGTAATAAGACTAGCTAAGTACTTTTTAAAAATAATTCTCGCATTTGTCAGGAACTTAAATAACAATAAAGACATGAGGACATGAGGAATACACCACCCCAACCTCTGTAAATTAATTATACAGACAAGTCAAAGGTTCAGTTGGAAAAAAGTATATTGCTTCATTGAATATGGAGTTTTTCTTACCTGTGATTTTAGGAAGTTCTTGCTGTGGGGAAAAAAATGTAAAACCAAAAAAAACCTATAACACCCAAATACACACACGAACCCCCCAAAACCCAAAACAACACTAAAACCTAAAACCTGACAGTGATAAATGGAACTACCTCTAAATGTAGGTCACACTAACTTTTTTCTTAAATTAAATTTAATTTAATGGAAATTAAATTTACAGTTCTTCCAAGAAAGTTAACAGAACCTTCAGAGGCTCTATAAGTTCACTGTAAGCCAGGAGGTTAAAAGTATCCTTTACTGATAGACAGACAGATAGAAATGTTGAATCCTCCCAGTTTTATCCTAATGGAACAGATCATACTTCCTGGTAGTGTATATGTAAAGAAATGAGAAAATCCCTCTGGCTCTTGGAGGCATCAAGTTGTTCAGACTTGCAGGTAGGTTGCAACTACTACTGCAGTTCCTTTAAGTTAAAAAAAAAAAAAAAAAAAAAAAAAAAAAAAAAAAAAAAAAAAGATTGTTTAAATCACTAGAGGCAGGAGGAACAGCTGAATTTCTCTTTCCCTACTGATAAAAAATCATTAACTAAAAGGAATAGATGAATTTATACAAGATACCTGACACCGCACGATGCATGACTATAGGTATCTGTCTTGCAGCTACTCATATGAAAGTCACAGCTGTTTTGCAAATCTACAGCAGTTAGTAAATCTCTAGCAGTGGAACAAGCAGATCTCTGAATCTTACACAGGGGTTTTAACTCAACAGTCTCAGAATTTGGGACAGGTTGGTTCAGTGTCAGTGTAGGTCAGGACTGTGGAATAGCAGAACGGTTGCATATGTGATCCTCCAAAGGATCAGGCAGATAGCACTACATAGTGGGATTTTTCCCCAGGGTGCTATGATTGAGGAAAGATACTCAGTCAATGATGGGCACAGTTTCTAAAAGCTATTAAAAAAATCTAATACCCGGTCCATATATGTGGTCCTGTAAGAGAATTCTTAGATTCCTGTGGATGGTTTCATTTCATTTCCAAACTGAAGCAATTGCCTTTTGAAATGGTACTAGGTTTGAGTTGGCATATTTTCTATTATTATCTTTTATCATTTTTCTTTATTTTTTAATGTATAAAGCTTTGGACTGTCATGGTTAGGAAAAATAAAACAATTAATATATTACAATTTTCAGAATGCCCGTGTTTACTAGGTAAAATTTATCAACTATACAGGTTTTGCAAATCTGTGTTCAATAGCAACCTTGTGCCGTGACTGTGCACATTCAGAATTTCTGTATGTGACATGTATGTGCAATTGAACTCTGAAAATAATACGAATTCTATGGAGCAAAGGAAAAATAAATCTCCATGGCTTTCTAGTGGGAAGAATAGAGGACAATCAGAGTGCATTGAAAAGATAATTAGTAGAAAGTGCTGATATGATTGCCAAGGATGGGTACAGCTGTCTGTGCCTACAAGGAGACATAGCCATCTGTACGCACAACAGCTTCATTTCTGTATGACAACTTCCTTCTGAAAACAGCACAGCTGAGTTGGGAATAAACAAGGGGGAAAAAAAGTCACTTTTCAATTAAGCTAGTAATTTATTTGTGCTGTAATACTGTGGACTATATTTTCCCCTTCCTTTTCCAGACGTCATTTGAAGATTTGCTCCTTTTTGAAGATGAAGAGGACTAGGCCTGAGGGCCTACTTGTCTTCTCAAATTACATGACTCCATCTGTTTAGAGCCTTAATGCTTAAATAATGCTTAAATGTACAGAATTCATGTTAATAGATATAATTCCATTTAGAATGTATGGGAAAAAGTTCTAACATCATTTCCAGAACAAATTGCTTGGTGGGGCTGGGAGAGAGGGGACTTTTCAGATTGGCGTTCAGGCCAAAAGTAATTAAGGAAACTTTCAGAAATAAGCTATTCATAACATTTGTAGACCTCAAATATTTAATGCAAATGTGAATAAAAAGATTTTATGTATGCGGATTTTCATCTGAATTGCTGTCTATAAACTCCTGCCAGAGGACTGGATACACTGAGATTATCAATAGCTTTAAACTACAAGAATTACCAGTAGAAACTGAATTATAACTTCAACATTGGCAGCCCATCCTCCATCAGGAGCAGTCTGACTCCTTTCATCATCCATTGACAAAACAGGTGGAATTGGTGTCCACAATTGGGTGGAACAATCGTTTCAGAAGCTGAAAACTTGTTTTGGAAGGTTTACAGACCCTTCTGCAGCAGTGTGTCTTTGAGTTAAAACTTACCCTATACAAACCATTGGGTCAAGCACACAAGAAAATTCCATGCCCTTGGTTTTATTTCTTCAAGGTTTTAAGTTTCTTAATGCATTTTAAGAGGTAGAAATATTTTCCCCCAAACCAACCTTGAAGTGTAGTCACAGAACTCCAAAAGCTCTATCTACAATGCTGGCAAGTAGTTCCTATTTGTTGAGCCACCTTAATTCCTATTCAAAGACCGCAAAGTCTTTGATAGTGAACAGATTTTGATCCCATTGGTTCATTTTTTAAGAAGTATGAAATTGAAGTACTTCATCCTGTTCTTCTCCTCTTCAGTTCTGAACATCCTATTGGTCTAGCTTTAAGTGCAGAGTTGTTTTAGTTCTTACAATGGTCTGAACCACATTAAGAAATGGTTTACTAATGTACAGACATCAGAATATAGCTGGTTTATGCATAGTAAGAAAATATATTTTTTTCATGTGAAAAGTCCATCTTTTCCAATATTAAACCAAAATAAATTTGCAAATATTTCTTCAGACAAAATATCAAAATCTTATAAAATTAATTTTCATTTTAATGAAATTTTATTTCTGGAATACCCAATTCACATCTTTAAATTTAAAGATTATATATAACATATTACATATATATATATAATGTAATCAAAATAATTATGTTTCTAATTAAGCAATAATAGAGTAATGTAATCAGAAGAAAAAAGAAACAAATTAATACATCCTAATTAAAATATTAATGTTTCTTTTTTCCATACAGCACACTGCCAAAATTCTTTTTATAACAGAAAATGCTAATAACTGCTTTTTAGCTCCATATGCAACAAATAGCTATAATCATATTTTTTTGGTTATGTTGTTCAGGTAGTCATGCATGTAATGTGAACAACTTTGAGATAGCGAGAAGATTAGAGTTAGCAGTGAATGGA
Organism: Pedionomus torquatus; assembly: GCA_013398155.1. Classification (NCBI taxonomy): domain Eukaryota; kingdom Metazoa; phylum Chordata; class Aves; order Charadriiformes; family Pedionomidae; genus Pedionomus; species Pedionomus torquatus. The sequence continues at coordinate 57,138 of VZRU01013526.1, forward strand.
AATGTACATGGTCAACTAAACTGTAAGGAAAACTGAAATCCTCTTCTAAGTGATGTTATACCTCAGAAAATATAATAACTGCTAAATAGCTTGAATTTGCTTTAAACTGGGGGCAAAGCAAGGAGAGTAAAACCTGTGTGGAACATCTGCCAATTAAGTACAGTGTCCAAACTTAAAGTCCTCTACTTGGAGCTTCTCTGCTGTTATAGCTGCAGTAATTACACTCCTGTGATTATTTTTTTTCTTGAGGATCTTGATGCCATGGTGGTACAATTTCAATCACAAAATGGATTGCCACCTTGGAGAATCCAATAATAAATTGTGCAGATATAACACCTTCATGAATCTATCAAATCAATACAAAAAATAAAATGAAAAAAAAAATCTAGGAAAAGAAAACCTCACTTCTCCAAAATTTAAAGAATAAAGACAAGATGTGGAATATGTGCATTCTTTATTGTTTCAAGGTCAAGTCCACTGCTTTCATCAAACCTCATTAAGTATAGGTGGTCTCCACATTTAGTTTTGAGCTTTTAGATACTATTTTAGAGGTACAACTGATTAAACAGAGTAGTTAACAGAGTAGTTAAAGTATTAACATTGAAAAGTTATATAGTCTTCATTCTTTAAATAAAGATGTGAAAAGAAACCTTTAACAATGTCAAATATTCATGCTTTAGAAAAATCAGCCTGAAGTTTCCCCTGTAATCTGTAAAATCAGTAATTGAAATATAGAAAAGCAGGGTATCAATAAGCATTTTGTCATATTGACAATGATTTGCATAGACAATTTGTTTTGGCTTAGATCTTATTTTTATTTACTCAACTACAGCATATTTAAGAAATGGAAACCAACATGACCACAGAAAAGCAACACAAGTAAAGGGTTAATCATGTGTAACAATAATCAGTCAAGCAACCCATCAGTCTCTCGATTCCACTCTCACAAGCTAGTATCAATAAACATGAATAGACAGATAAACAGAAATACATATGTATTGTATAAGACTATACATGACTATACAGTTAATTTGTTTTTTATTCAAGGAAAAAGTTAGAGGTGCTGTTTCTGAAAGGAGTCATAAACAAGCAACTATATAATAAAGGCCAGACAACAGTGTCAGAGACAATTTGGAAACATTCTATGAAAACCAAAATCAAATCCATATTATAGAAATTAAAGTTTGTAATGAAATCACACACACTAAGGTTCTACAGTGTGGTTATAATAATTTGAGTTTGGCATGTAATTTGAAAAAAGTATTTCTACACTAATGTTGTTACTATGGTTTTATATATGAAAAAAATAAATAAAAATCTTCAACGTGAAATTAGGACAAACTGTTTTATATATCCATGCTTGGTTAAAAAATAATATTTAAAAAGTATCAAGTCAGAAATTCATATACTGTTTAGAATAAATTTATTGTAACAAAATTATCCTTATTACACTCATAAATACTACATGCTCAATTCAGCCAGGAGGTCCTAAAGGGATGAGTAGTCTTTCCATGATGGTATGTTAGCAGAATTAGGTCGTAAAGTATAATGTATTACTCTACTTTATAAAACCAACACCTACTCTAAAAGGATTACCTGTACAAAGATGATATAGTTCAAAGGAAAAAATATTTTTTTGAGAAAAAAAAAAAAACACAGACAAAAAAATAATAAACAGAAGACCACAAACCTCTTCCATCTACCTTTATTATCATAGAATTCTCTAGGTTGGAAGGGACCTTATAAAATCATCTAGTCCAACAATCAACCTAACTCCAATAAAAAAAAAAACTTATCTCTAAACTATGTCCTTAAGCACTATGTCAACCCATGTCTCAAATACCTCTAGGAATGGTGCCTCAACCACCTTCCTGGACAGCCTGCTCCAATGATTAATAACCCTTTCAGTATAATTATTTGTCCTAATATCCAATCTGAACCTCCCCTGTGCAACTCAAGGTCATTTCCTCTTGCCCTGTCACCTATGACTTGGGAAAAGAGACCAAACCCCACCTCTCTACAACCTCATTTCAGGTAGTTGTAGAGAGCAATAAGGTCTCCCCACAGTCTCCTTTTCTCTAGGCTGAAAAAACCCAGTTCCCTCAGCCTCTCCTCTTAAGACTTATTCTCCAGACTCCTCATCAGTTTTGTTGTCCTTCTCTGGACCTGCTCTAGCACCACAATATCTTTCTTGTAGTGAGGGATCCAAAACTGGACAAGTTTGTGAGGTGGGACCTCATCAGGGCCAAGTATGGGGGAAAATAATTATATTATTAAATTGCTCTCTATTATTATCAGCAACAAATGAGTGGCATAAAAAAAGAAAAAGAAAAAAAATATAATCACAATTCTTATATCATTATATATATATGTGTGTAAAGTGTTTCAATATGTATATTTTTGCTTTTATAAAAAAAATCAGATGTTTCATACTTCAAAGGGGAATGTTCTAGGATGCATTCAGTGGCCTAGTTTAGATTCCCTTCTGCACTGCAAGTAGCAATGATGTGACAAAGCATAAGTCATAAAAAACCCCTATGGCTCTTTCCAGACACTCTCCAAAGTCTTCATTTACTCAGTGAAAGGGGCTGATTCAAGCCTGGTTCAACTCATTATACACCCATGCTCATAATTTTAAACAGATGCTAGCAAGACTTTGCATGACATGCAGTGTTCCCAGTGCCAAAGAACAGTGGGCAATCTGTTCTTCCTTTTTGAAGATGACTAGTAAATTATTCATCTCATTTGGATTACCAAAAAATGAACCAATCTAAAATTTCTACAAAATTGGGCAGAAACTCCAAATACTTTGGAAATCAAAGTAATGTGGGGATCATATTACCTACAGAAAGCAAATATATGAGAAGAAAATAAATTTTGACTGAATTATGGCCTCAAAAATATATAATTCTGCCAGCATTGTCATTGTTTCCTTTCAAAACTGGCTTGCAAATCAGCTAAGAGTTAAATTATGAGACTTCACCTTTTCAGATTTATTCATCACTAAGGCATCACTAGTCTAAAGGTTATGTACCTTCCTGCTGAGGAGGGACTTAACTGCCTGTTACTGTCAGGCTACCACAATATTATCTACTATAGTATTTATTAAAGAAAAAAGAAACAACCCAGAGAATTGCGTGATGGAAAGCAGAAAACTGATCATGTTCTCATTAAAGAAATGAAAGTCTTGCCTGCAATATCAGTTAGAACAACGGTACCCTAGACATAAATGCCTCAGTTTTTCTTTGGAAACCTGGGCTGAGCGATTGATGTAGAAGAGAATTTGGTCATAGAGGCACTGAAAGTATCAGTATTGGTGTAGTCATCATGTAATACTTTCCTTCAGTAGAGGTCATGTTAGCTTCTCAGTTACTCAACTTGCTCTGTTTACTTTTGCTATGGTCACGTTCAACATAGATTCAAACCTGCCCACTTTGTAATGTTTAAGAATTAGAAATTTAATCATGTCAGTATAATTATTCTTCACAGTGTCTCAAAAGACGCTTCCTGGTAATTTGTGTGACATGTCTACTCCAAAATATTCTATTTGCTAGCTGAACATACGAATTCTGAAATCTTGCTTCCAAAAATGTTTTTAATGTATATATTATTGCACACTAAATATTTCTCTCAAGGATATAAATGACTACTGAAGCTTCTTTGCTGAAGATACATGAAATACTGAAATATTCTCTTCTTAGTCTCCTGTCAAAAAGTATTTTTGAAAAGAATCATAGAATCGTCTAGTTTGGGAGGGACCTTTCATATCACCAACTCCAACCATTAGCTTAACACTGACAAAAACTGTCACTAAACTATGTCCTTAAGCACTATGTCTACCCATCTTCTAAATACCTCCAGGGATTCTTACTACTTCCCTAGGCAGCCAGCTCCAATGGTTGATAACCCTTTCAGCCTACAAATTTTTCTTATATCCAATCTAAACCTTCCTGAGCTCCCTCAGCCTTTCCTCATAAGATTTATTCTCCAGACCCCTCATCAGTTTTATTGCACTTCTCTTGACCTGCTCCAGCACCTCAATGTCTTTCCTGTAGTGAGGGCCTCAAAACTGAACACAGTATTCAAGGTGAGGCCTCACCAGTTGTGAGTACAGGGGGACAATCACTTCCCAAGTCCTACTTACCATCACCTGATACGTGCCAGGATGCTGTTGGTCTTTTTGGCCACCTGGGCACACTGCTGGCTCATATTCAGCCAGCNAGTGAGGGATCCAAAACTGGACAAGTTTGTGAGGTGGGACCTCATCAGGGCCAAGTATGGGGGAAAATAATTATATTATTAAATTGCTCTCTATTATTATCAGCAACAAATGAGTGGCATAAAAAAAGAAAAAGAAAAAAAATATAATCACAATTCTTATATCATTATATATATATGTGTGTAAAGTGTTTCAATATGTATATTTTTGCTTTTATAAAAAAAATCAGATGTTTCATACTTCAAAGGGGAATGTTCTAGGATGCATTCAGTGGCCTAGTTTAGATTCCCTTCTGCACTGCAAGTAGCAATGATGTGACAAAGCATAAGTCATAAAAAAACCCTATGGCTCTTTCCAGACACTCTCCAAAGTCTTCATTTACTCAGTGAAAGGGGCTGATTCAAGCCTGGTTCAACTCATTATACACCCATGCTCATAATTTTAAACAGATGCTAGCAAGACTTTGCATGACATGCAGTGTTCCCAGTGCCAAAGAACAGTGGGCAATCTGTTCTTCCTTTTTGAAGATGACTAGTAAATTATTCATCTCATTTGGATTACCAAAAAATGAACCAATCTAAAATTTCTACAAAATTGGGCAGAAACTCCAAATACTTTGGAAATCAAAGTAATGTGGGGATCATATTACCTACAGAAAGCAAATATATGAGAAGAAAATAAATTTTGACTGAATTATGGCCTCAAAAATATATAATTCTGCCAGCATTGTCATTGTTTCCTTTCAAAACTGGCTTGCAAATCAGCTAAGAGTTAAATTATGAGACTTCACCTTTTCAGATTTATTCATCACTAAGGCATCACTAGTCTAAAGGTTATGTACCTTCCTGCTGAGGAGGGACTTAACTGCCTGTTACTGTCAGGCTACCACAATATTATCTACTATAGTATTTATTAAAGAAAAAAGAAACAACCCAGAGAATTGCGTGATGGAAAGCAGAAAACTGATCATGTTCTCATTAAAGAAATGAAAGTCTTGCCTGCAATATCAGTTAGAACAACGGTACCCTAGACATAAATGCCTCAGTTTTTCTTTGGAAACCTGGGCTGAGCGATTGATGTAGAAGAGAATTTGGTCATAGAGGCACTGAAAGTATCAGTATTGGTGTAGTCATCATGTAATACTTTCCTTCAGTAGAGGTCATGTTAGCTTCTCAGTTACTCAACTTGCTCTGTTTACTTTTGCTATGGTCACATTCAACATAGATTCAAACCTGCCCACTTTGTAATGTTTAAGAATTAGAAATTTAATCATGTCAGTATAATTATTCTTCACAGTGTCTCAAAAGACGCTTCCTGGTAATTTGTGTGACATGTCTACTCCAAAATATTCTATTTGCTAGCTGAACATACGAATTCTGAAATCTTGCTTCCAAAAATGTTTTTAATGTATATATTATTGCACACTAAATATTTCTCTCAAGGATATAAATGACTACTGAAGCTTCTTTGCTGAAGATACATGAAATACTGAAATATTCTCTTCTTAGTCTCCTGTCAAAAAGTATTTTTGAAAAGAATCATAGAATCGTCTAGTTTGGGAGGGACCTTTCATATCACCAACTCCAACCATTAGCTTAACACTGACAAAAACTGTCACTAAACTATGTCCTTAAGCACTATGTCTACCCATCTTCTAAATACCTCCAGGGATTCTTACTACTTCCCTAGGCAGCCAGCTCCAATGGTTGATAACCCTTTCAGCCTACAAATTTTTCTTATATCCAATCTAAACCTTCCTGAGCTCCCTCAGCCTTTCCTCATAAGATTTATTCTCCAGACCCCTCATCAGTTTTATTGCACTTCTCTTGACCTGCTCCAGCACCTCAATGTCTTTCCTGTAGTGAGGGCCTCAAAACTGAACACAGTATTCAAGGTGAGGCCTCACCATTTGTGAGTACAGGGGGATAATCACTTCCCAAGTCCTACTTACCATCACCTGATACGTGCCAGGATGCTGTTGGTCTTTTTGGCCACCTGGGCACACTGCTGGCTCATATTCAGCCAGCGGATGACCAACACACCTGGGTCTTTTTCTGCCAGGCAGCTTTCCAGTCACTCTTTGCCAAGCCTGGTATTGCATATGGTTGATGTGCCCCAAGTGACGGAATTAAA
>VZRU01013526.1:63505-88671 GCA_013398155.1 Pedionomus torquatus
TTGTTCTGGTTTGTGTGCCCACGAAAGAGAAAAAAAAAAAAAAAAAAAAAAAAAAAAAAAAGGAAGAAGATAGATGTAATACCTTAAGTCATAGGCATCAATTACACACTGATATCTGGGGATAAATATGGTTTTTCTCAGTTCTTTTATTGTTCAAATCCTGCTTTGCATGGCCATTGTCTTTTGCTATGAATATTCTATTGAATTCTTGATTCACCACAGCTTTTTAATGTTACCACCACATCTCTATGGTAGCAAGCATTTTATTTCCATGAGTTCAAACATTCTGTAACAACTAAATGGATATAATAAAAATCCTTTTTTTTACTTTGTACTTTCAGTTTTCTCATGTAAATTACCCTTTCTAATCCTGTTTGTATTAACTTCTGATACAGTTTGTAATTCAAATGAAAGTCCTTTTTTTAATTCAAGCTTTTCTCTACCATTATTGTCTTTCTGCTGTCATTAAAAAAAATAATAAAGAAGTATTCAGTCACCTCTATACTTTTCAGTTTTTTTCCTCTTCCAGCTATTTTTTACAGGAGTATATAACTAACTGTTTCTACGTCCAGACAAGACACAACCTTCTGTTGTGTGACAGAATAAAGTGGTGGCTCTAAATATCTTTTTTCCTGTGTACCAGTGACACCTTGCTTAAAGGGTACATGTAAGTTGTAAGGAGACAACTGCCTGTTTGCCTGATCTTGGCTGCTGTCCTCTAAATGAGTTGTAACTCTCCAGAGCAGGGAAGAGACTGACACCAACAATGAGTCTTTGATGGAGAAGAAACTTCTGAAGCAAAGATGAGGCTGGTGGTGGGAATACTACCAGAGAAGAAAAAGTGACATAAGTACATGAAGGAGGAAGGCATAAACTGAAACTCACCTGTAAGAAGAAAAAAATAGCATTTTCCAGCGAATTAGATATACAGAGCTCCTTGAAACTGCTGGATAGAGAGAGCAAGTTAAGAGGAAATTCTCTGTCCTATGAGATGGCAATGAAAGAGGAAAGAGAGTGGTTCATGGGACTGTTTCCAGGTGGTCTCTCTCAGCATGGAGCTAAGACAGAGCAACGGACTAATTTCTAAATTCTTCTCAGGGTATTCCCATTACCCCAGCAACAGTAGTGATTATCATCGCCACATCTGAGTGGTGGTCACCGTTGCTCAGTACTAATCCTTCCCACTTGTGACACTAAAGCTCTTTGATGAGAAACTTTGAAAATGTGCATGGTTTCTCCTAGCTGAGAACTCCTATGTACAAGAGTTCCAGTACTAAATCTGTAACTCAGAGATAACCAATGCTTTTAAAGGTTAATTTGATTAGGCAAAAATATGTTTTGAAAACAATTAGTTTCTGAAGTCACTGGAAACCACTGGAAGAGGGACCTCTTTTTGATGAACATGTCTTCTGATATAGCTTTATCAAATTCGTTCAAGGTTTCTGAATAAGAATAATTTTTCATGGTTTCAGTCACAGAAGAGACTGTCATTTTTAGTCTCTGTTTGATAGAATTAAATGATTCTCTCATAGGACCCTACAAAATCCTCTTCTAAGATCCCAGGAGGCTGTCAAGTCTCTCCAGTCTATTGTATCACTGAGCTGAGAATCCAGAGAAGTATGTTAATTTTATACAGGTGACCTTGGATTTTCTTCAGAGTTAGGACTTTAAAAATGAAATCTAAATACTGACTAAGGGCTCTGATTGACCCAAGGAAAAAAAAAATATTGCTTAAATCCAATTAACTCTTTTTTTTTTTTTTTGCCAAATAGCAATGGAAAAAAATTAGGCAAGACTTTAAAGGTTATGTTGAACATGGACATAAGAAAAACTATTTTTGTTGCTTCTTGTTTTTGTTAGTTTGAAATTTTACAGATGTGCAGTCAGGAGGGGAATTAGAATTTAAAAAACATGTAGATGAGGAGTTTATTATTTTTTTTTTCTAAATGAAGAGCTAATCTAAAAATAACATTTTTGTCTTTCATTATGTGGTGCCAAAGTGTAATATCAAAAACTGATTTGACTAGATATATAATTTCTTCCAAAGCGTAATATTTATATTACTCCAAAATGTAAAAATGACATAAATTGATCAAATACATGGACACAGATTTCAAGCATGCAGACTTGTCAGCACAATTGTGTTGAATTAAATGCTGTCTGAACAATGATTAAAATATAATACGCTTCTTTAAAAAAAAAAAAAAAAAAGATAATTTTCTTTTGATCCATTAGGTTTTCTTCTGATTTTGCCATTGCTTTTGTTGTTGTCTCTTTAATCAGATGTCCAGCCTGAATTATTTGCTTTATTGTGTTTAGCTGACATAAAGAAGCAATTACAAAGAAGAGCATTTGTTTAGAAACACATTTTGTATGAATGATGCTGGCTAATGTTATCTTTCTAGGTTTCCTATTACTCATTTGCTAGCTAATTATCCATATGTCTTAGTATTTTGAAAAACATGTTCAAAATATTTTTGCTTCATTCTGTCTATTCTGTTTTTTCCCAGGAGATTTGGACTATTTTTAGATGTGAAAATGAGAATGTTAAAAAAAAAAGTCTTTTGAAAGCTCAGGAAAGAAATTATTTTAACTATTTGTGGGCATAACATCTGTAGGGATAACCAACAACATTGGATGTATTGGCTCACAGCTTTAACATATAGCATAGCTTCACAGAGAACATAGAAAGAAGGCTTCCAAGTTAAGGATTTAGTTAGACAGCTGTCCTGGGTTGAGAGGCCCAGGACTAACTTTTCTTCTAATGATGGGAAAATTGCACTTTTAGAAGACTCTAGTGTCTGAATTCATGAAATTATTTACTTTATGGCCAGCCAGGCTCTGTGAGATTCAAGGTCTCAGTGTTTTTGAGCCTTGCCAGGTGTGGGGACAAGAAGCAAGGCCTGGTGGGCTCTACCTTGACGGCAGTGATCCAGACAACTCCTTGTCCTGGTGCCAGATCCCTGAGGCCTTCCTTTTGATCCAGGAATTGTGATGAACAAGAGGTATGTTTATTCGGCACTGGGAATATGGGGGATCACTCCACCTAATGTGTTCGTCCATTCATTGCACAAACGGGGTTTTTGTACATTATAGATTATGCATATTAAAATCTAGCATTCTGTACATCTATCTTTTTCTACATTACAGATTATGCATATTAAAATCTAGCATTGGCACATATGCATTTTGCCTATGTGCCAATCCCCATAATTCCTTCCACAGGTGGCTGATTCCTTTTCATGGTTGTCTAGCTCAAGATCCGGCATCTATGGTGGGAGCTTGGTTTGTTCTTTCTTCTCCAGCACCTGTAATCACTAAAAATCATCTAGATAACATGTTCCTTAGGCAACATAAATTTATCACCGAAATCATCTAGTAACCACATTCTGGTCTATGGGCTAACAAAATAAGCTCATCACGTCCTTAATGCTGCACTGCATTAAAACTTTCAAATTATGCTTCAGCTGGATAATTACAGCTGTGGTGGGCCCACACAATGCGTCAGCTTTAGGATCACAGTTCCACTGTTTCACTTTTTCCTGAAGCCATTGCACTCGCGGTGTCCAATATTTGCTGTCCACTGCTGGAAGTCCATGCCTTCCTGCAGGTATAACTGGCTGAGTATGATTTTTGTAAATCTTATATCAGTGTTGGGATTACTACTGGTTCTTTAGTGCTGTTGTTAATTATTTAATATTATTCTATTAAATCTATTTACATTTCAACCTTCTTGTTTCTTTGGGCTTCCCAATTCCAGTTTCCTGGGTGGGGAGGGGTCATTGGGTGATGGAACAGTTGTCTGCACAACAATAAATTGTTATAGGTTTTCTCAAAACATAAAACAGGTTAAAATGCATAAATCTGGTTTGTCTTGCTCTTATGTTCATAAAAAAGATTTGAAGAAATGATGTAACTGCTGCTGAGGGTGTGAGTGACATGTTTGCATTTCTTGTGGTCAAAATCATTACATCCTTATTTTAAACATTTCTCAATGTTTCACTTTCTGGCTTCAGTGAGCACTGTACATCATAGGGGACACAGACTTTTGCTCAAACCATCTAAATTTTCATGTTAATGTTAAGATGAGGGTACAGAAAGGTGTTTGGAACATTTAGAGAGCCTTTTTTTCCCCTAAGTAATTTATTTTCATTTTGTTTGATTGACCAATGTTACATGCAGTTTCAAGCTTTTAAAATTCTACAAAACTGTTTTGGTTTTCTTTTCATTGTAATTCATTCTCCCTCCATCTGAACACTTTCATTTTTTCCTGCTTTGTTAAATAAGGCAAAGAAGCTACGAAGGTCTGCTGTCAATAACCAGTTCTGTTAAAAAGTATCTGCAACCTTCATAGCCTAAGAAGGTTGTGAATCTTGCTCATGGGGGAGTAAGTTAATAAGCAGAAATGCAAGCTTGCCAGGCTGTCTTATCCAAAAAACCCTTAATACTTTTTGCATGCTTCTTTTTTTTCTACCTCCTTTTTACCCAAACAAAAAAGCCACTCTTCAGTTGGATTAGTCTTTCTGCTTTTCTTTTTCTCCTTTTTCATCCTGTCCTTATGTGGAACTTCTAGAATACAATAAAGACAGAAGACTATCATGCTCTACATGAAGTACTTAACATTTGTTCATGTTATTTTTATCCAATGTACAGAATTTCACTATAAGAATACTGTCACAGTTTATATACTATGTTCTGTTATGGACAAAGACATCCACAACACTTATATATTAAGTCAAATATTTAACATCCAAATAAAAAACAATTATCATTACTTAGTAAAAATTAAACAACAACTCCCCCCGCAAAAAAAAAAAACCAAGAAAAACACCACCAACTATTAATAGGTATATTCCAAACTAATAAAGAAAATTACTAATGATACTTTTGCAAGTGTTACACTAGCAGTGACACTAACACCAACCACTCTCCTCTGCTGTTCACAAGTCCCTGCTCATGACTCTGGAGGTCCCTGGTTGACTGCCTCAGTCTCCCTTACCGTGAGGTGCTAGGTGTTGTACTGATGGCCATCACTTTGCAGTCACAGGCAGGAGTAGGATTCTTGTGGTAGGTGCAGCCCTCTTGGACGAGGGCTTTTCTTAGGATATGTTTTTCCACACACATCTTCCTCCCACCAGCTACCTTTCTTTTCCTTTTTTTCGGGTAATGACAACCCAATTATTCCAAACACATATTAGCAAAATTCTAGAAACTGAGAACGGGGGTGAAACACTGTATTTTGTTCATGTTCCTTGTGGCAATTGTTAATTTAAATCCATTTGCATAGATCCATCCTACTCCATAAGATTTAATCTGCTAGTTAGTTCATATCGAGTGATAGACACTAGGATACTTCTGCCATGATCACTGATGCTACTGTTAGACCAATCATGATGTTCCTTATTTTTGGGCATTTGTTCAACTTTTTTATTATTGTCGAAGAGACATTTTATTCAGCTTATCATTATTATGAAACATTACTAAGCCATCCTTTTTTTCTTTCATTGTTGGACTACATAACCTACAGAGGTTTCTTCCAACCTGGATTATTATTTTTCCTCCTAGGCTCCAAAAAAGTCCTTTGTATACTTCATATCTCTGTGGTTTTGTCCCCTTGATGTTTCTGTGGGACCACTAGGCATGGTGTTCTTTATTTCTGCTTCTTTCTTTCAGACTTCTGAAATGGGAGGCTAGTAAGCATGATCTTAATGGGAATGCCAACTAAGCGATCCAAAAAAAAAAAAAGTAAAATAGTTTTTGTTTATTGCATTCCATCTCAGGAAAAATCTGTGTTCTTACACTTATCTTCTTCCCTTTCCTTTCCATGACTTTTGTGATTCCTTTTTCCCAGTAAGGAGTTAAGCAAGATGGCAAATAATTTTCTTTTTAGAGGTCTGAAGTAGAATTCTGGTGCAATCTGCCCATTTTTCACTCTTGAAATCTTTAGATGGTAAATGTCTAGCTTTGAGTTAAATAATGGTTAAAAAGGACATTTGTTTCTATGTCACATCAGTGGATTACTAAACAGGATTTGGGGAGGATAAGTATGTCTGTGCTGGGGATGCTAGGGGAATTACTAGATCCAAGCTAATAATTGCATGCCCTGGTACTAAATCATCTATTGCTTAGATACATGAAAAAGAATCAGGAAAGATAATTATTTATGAAGGCTAAGGAAAATGTTTAATTTACCCATCAGAAATCTATTTTCAGATTCTATTGAATTGAAGGAGAAAGATTAATATATAAGTACATATTTATAATGTAATTTCTCATGATACTAAAGAGACAACTAGTGACGTTCAGAATTCTAAATTATACCTCATCTTTTCTTCAAAACATTTGTGAAGATTTGGTGAAAACCATTTGTCAACAAAATAAATCTAAGTTTTAATGTCTTCAGCTTCTCAATTCTATAACATTTTCCACTACAAATTTCCATATGTATATGAATTTTCTGCTTTGCAGTATTCTCCCAAAATACTGCTTTACTAAAATGGATCTAATAAAAAGGATAGATAAATTTCCAACACACATAAATTGCAAAGGTAGATGCTCTGAAGTATAAAATATGCAGCTTTATGTCAGAGTGCCCACAAGATATCTCTCATGAAGTGCTTAGAAAATTGTAATTTAAAATTTCAATTTTATCAATTGTATCAATTGTAAAAGTATCAAATTGTCTGAGTATTCAGGGATCACAATCTCAAAAAGGAAAACAACAGAGTGTAGAAGCAAGGAGAGGAAGCTTGGGAGGAATACAGAGAAATTGTCTGAGTATTCAGGGATCAGGTTAGGAAAGCTAAAGCCCTGACAGAGTTAAATCTGTCCAGAGACATCAAAAGCAACATGAAAATTTTCTATAGTTTTGTTGGTGGCAAAAGGAAGACTAAAGAAAATGTAGACCCTTTCCAGAATGAAACAGGAGACCTAGTGACCCAGGAAAAGGCTGAGGTACTCAATGACTTCTATTTCTCGGTCTTCACTGGCGAGAAATCTAGCTACAACACCCAAATGGCAAAGGCAGGGAATGGGAGAATGAAGAACAACCGATGGAGGAGACCAGGAGAAGACCAGGAGAAGACCAGCTGAGGAAACTGAAGGTGCACAAGTCCATAGAACTTGATGAGATTCAACCATGAATCCTGAGGGAACTGGCGGATGAAGTTGCTAAGCAACTCTCCATCATATCTAAGAAGTTGTGACAGTGCAAGGAAATTCCCACTGACTGGAAAAGGAGTAACATAGCCCCCATTTTTAAATAGGGAAATAAAGACCTAAGGAAATAAAGGTAAATCAGTTTCACCCCTTTGCCTGGCAAGATTATGGAGCAGATCTTCCTGCAAATTCTGCTAAGGCACATGCAAAACAAGGAGGTGATTGGAGACAGACAACATGGCTTCACCAAGGGCACGTCATTTCTGACAAATTTAGTGGTCTTCTAATGACGGTGTCAGCATTGGTAGATAAGGTAGAGAAATAGGTGCTATCTACTTGGACTTGTGCAAAGCATTTGACATTGCTCTGTATGACAACCTTGTCTCTAAATTGGAGACAGATAGACTTGGCAGATAGACCACTTTGTAGATAATGAATTGGCTGCATGTCTGCATTCAAGGAGTTGCAGTCAACTGCTCCACGTTCAAGTGGAAACCAGTGATGAATGGCTTTTCTCAGTAGTGGGACTGATGTCTTTCAACATCTTTCCTGGTGACATGGACAGTAGGAATGATTGCACCCTCAGCAAGTTTGCCAGTGACACCAAGGTGTGTGATGAGGTTAACATGCTGGAGGGAAGGGATGCATTCCAGAGGGACTTGGACAGGTTTGAGAGATGAGCCTGTGTAAACCTTCTGAAATTCAACAAGGCCGAGGCCAAAGTCCTGCACCTGGGGTATGGCAATACCAAGCACAAATACAGGCTGGGCAGAGTGTGGATTGGGAGCAGTTCTGAGGAGAAAGACTTGGAGGTGTTGGTGAATGAGAAGCTCAATACGAGCCGACAATGTGTGCTTGCAGACCAGAAAGCCAACTGCATCCTGGGCTGCAGCAAAGATAGTGAGGATGGCAGGTTGAGAGACATGATTCTTGCTCTCTATTCTGCTCTTGTGAGATGCCATCTGGAGTACTGCATCCAGCTCAGGAGCCCCCAACATAAGAAGGATATGGACTCCTTGGAGTGGGTCCAGGGGAGGGCCACAAAGATGATCAGAGGGCTGGAGAACTTCTCCCATGAAGACAGGTTAAGAGAGTTTGGGTTGCTCAGCCTGGAGAAGAGGAGGCTCCAGGGAGATGTCGTGATGGCCTTCCAGTACATAAATGGGAACTACAGCAGAGATAGGGAGGGCCTCTTTATGAGGCAGTGTAGTGATAGGATGAGGGGTAACAGTTTTAAACTGAAAGAAGGGAGATTCAGATTAGATAGCAGGAAGAAATTCTTTAGTATGAGGGTGGTGAGACACTGGAACAGGTTGCACAGGGAAGCTGTGGATGCCCCATCTCTGGAATTGTTGAAGTCCTCATTGAATGGGACTTAGTGTAATCTGGTCTAATGGGAGATGTCCCTGCCAATGGCAGGGGCATTGGAAGAAGATCTTTAATGTCCTTTCCAACTTTAACCATTTTATGATTCTGTTATTCTAAGTACAATATTTTTTCATCCTCCATTCATTCTAGATTCAATTTTCTTATTCCAGAGTTTTTGATACTTTTTCAGTATTTTTAATCATCATTCTTCACTTCTCTTTTTTTGTGTCAGTTTTTGAGGAATTAGTGGGTTTTCTAGAATTTCTATATATATATTGATTAAACTGTCAGGGTAAATCATTCAGACTGTGCATAGTTTTGATGGTGCTCTAGTGAATAAATTTAATAAATTTAATTAGAATGCTTTCCATGTCATTTTGTTTTTACCTTGTGTTGGAAACAAAGGGTTACAGAAAATGTACTGCCTTCTGTACACAGAGAGAGAGGAAGTAATTTGCTGCTGTGATTGCCCCAGCAGGAGACAAAAAAGAAAAAAAAAAAAAAAAGGATAAACTGGATGCTTTCCAATTTCACAGTTCTCAAAATCTAGGTGGATGGTTCAAACATGGTAGATTTTAGATTTTTAATCTTGAAGTTTTCAACCTTTCCTCATTTGACATTGCTGAATATAAGAATGTACACTCTTTGGCTGTTCCTTTGAAGCAATTTTCTGTATGCACTTATTTTAATGTCAGTGGTTTTCATTTGACAAGCACACAATGACAAATAGTTTAATTCATGCTCTCTGCCAGCATTTAAGCAGGTAACTTGCAAACAGTCAGCTCAGCAGATGGGAAGGCAGGCAAATATATCAGTTAATCTATGGAAAATGCAATCAGAAAAGATGATAACTGGAGGACTGCTAAGACAAATGTAAAGTAGTGATCTTCCCATACAAATATTAGTCTGCTCTAATTTAATTTACTGTTAACTTAATTCTCTGTGAAGTAGGCTTATAAAATCTACATTACCTGAATAGTTAATACATGGTAGAAGTTAACACATTTGAACATAGATCATTTCAGTCAGAATAATGTAAAATTAGTAAAAGCCAAACCCTTTTGTGTAGAGAAAATTTCAGCTTTAAGAGAGTAATTTTCAAGAAAGGTATTTTAGTATCTGCAATATATATTATCAATATCTGTTTGATTTTAGACCTTATTTTCTCTGCTTACAGTTGAGAAAGTAAAATAATAATAATAAAAAAAATATTGAAATTCTGTCATTTTTACTCGTGTTGAAGAGAGTAATACATTTCTCCTGAGCATAATGTACCTTACACCCTCACTCTTCTCTTATAGAAGAGGTGTAAAATATTTTGATTTTACCAGGAAAAAAAAAATTCTCCTACTATTAATTTTTCTATTTAAAGAGCTTCTACTGAATGATTCTATGATTCTATGAATAACTAATATCTGAAATGAATCATCTATTTAACAATAGAAAACAATGATTATATATTCCTGTATGAAATTGTCATACAAATTTATTTTGAACTATGCTTGTCGTCATACATTCAAACCCCACAAATACTACAGATGGGAAGTTCAAGTTTTTCTGAGAGGAATATGGAGGGATCATAAGACTCGTTTCATTTACAAATGCCTGTCAGTGGCAGATATAGTAGTATAAAAGTTACATTGCTTCATTAGGTCTTCAGTATATTATTCTGTGGAAATAATCTCCTGTTTTTAAGCAATAGCTGATGTTCCTCATGAACATTATCATTAGTCTGCATGCTGGTTCATTTCCTTATATGCAAAACTTATAACATTTCTAACTACCTCATTATGAATCAGCAAAAGGTCAATTGCAAATGAAACCCTTTGGAACTAATGAGGGAGACATCTGAACTATATTTCACCCTCAGTCCTTCAAGAAAGGTAAGCATACTGAAAAACAAGGAAATGTTTTTTTTACACTGTTTCTTGCAAATATGACATTTTAGCTGAATGAAGAAAAATCACATTGTAGAATAGCTACGCTTTCTCTTGGGAATTTGTTAACAATAAGGTTTTTGTTTTAGTTAGTTTGTATAACAGACTATACAGTTTACTTCATTGTAACAGACTGTGCAAGATGATAAAGTGTGATCCAACTTCAAAACTGTCATTATAGGCCCGTGGTATTAATAATGGCTCAAAGTAACAATGTAAGAATTTTCATATGCTAGAATGCCAGTCTTCAGTTATGCAAGCTTAGGTTTTTAAAAACATTTATATTCCTCATAGATTTCTGAAAGTTGAGGGCTTTTTTAGAGGTATCTCCAGTTAAATAACAAAAAGTAAAGAAAATCTTAGTTATAGAAAAGTTTGCCTAAAATACATACAAAATGGATAAAATAAGTACATAAAATATTCATCCTATTATTGGATTGCTAGGATTTTTAATTTTAAGAAGAAATGTAATACTAATGAAAATAATATGGTTTTTTTTAGAATAAGCATTTCTGAAGTGAGTAAGGAAGTACTCTATATTTGAACCGTGCATAAACAGAGAAAAACTTTTGGGAAATATGACATGGGAAGAGCATTACACTCATGAGATTAGATTATATGGCTTACAGTGAAATTTGCCCACAGTCTTACATATCTGCAAAATTGCATATATAGAAAAAGAATGTTTCCTATCTGAGTTCCTTCCAACCACTGTCCCTCCTCCCAAAAAGAAGGGGAAATGTTATCAAAATTTTTATTTTTGTGAAAAATACTGAATTTTCTCATTTTCAGAGGTAGTATTTTCACTGTTGATGAAACTTGCTATTAAGGTATTTCTATGCCAGAAATTCCTGCTGACTGGAAAAAGGGAAACATAACCCCACTATTTAAAAAGGAAAAAAAAGGAAGACCCAGGGAACTACAGGCCAGTCAGTCACACCTCTGTGCTTGGCAAGACCATGGAACAGATCCTCCTTAAATCTCTGCTAAGGTACATGGATAATAAAGAGGTGATTAGTGACAGCCAACATGACTACACCAAGGACAAATCATGCCTGATAAATTTGGTGACCTTTACAATATTGCCACAGACTTGGTAGACAAGAGCCGAGCAACAAACACCATCCACCTGGATTTATGCAAAGTGTTTGACACTGTCCACTGTGGATAAGGAACTGGCTAGATGGCTGCACTCNTTGGCAAGACCATGGAACAGATCCTCCTTAAATCTCTGCTAAGGTACATGGATAATAAAGAGGTGATTAGTGACAGCCAACATGACTACACCAAGGACAAATCATGCCTGATAAATTTGGTGACCTTTACAATATTGCCACAGACTTGGTAGACAAGAGCCGAGCAACAAACACCATCCACCTGGATTTATGCAAAGTGTTTGACACTGTCCACTGTGGATAAGGAACTGGCTAGATGGCTGCACTCAAAGAGTTGTGGTCAATGGCTTAATGTCCAAGTGGCAGCCAGTGACAAGTGGTATTCCTCAGGGGTCAGTACTGGGACCACTACTGTTTAATGTCATTGCTGGAGACATGGACAGTGGGATAGAATGCACCCTCAGCAAGTTTGCTGATGACAACAAGCTTGGTGGCATGGTTCACACACTGGAGGGAAGAAATGCCACCCAGAGGTGGACTTGTGCAAACCTTGTGAAGTTCAACAGAGCCAAGCTCAAGGTCCTACACCTATGGCATGGCAATCCCAGGCACAAACACAGGTTGGGTGGAGAATGGCTTGAGAGAAGCCCTGAGGACAGGGAGCTGGGCTTGGTGGTGGATGAGAAGCTCAACATGAGCCAGCAGTGTGAACAGGCAGCCCAGAAAGTCAACTGCATCCTTGACAGCATCAAAAGAAGCATGGACAGCAGGTCGAGGGAGATGATTCTAGCCCTCTACTCTGTTCTTGTGAAACCCCATCTGGAGCACGCTGTCTGGCTCCGGAGTCCTCAGCACAGGAAGGACATAGACCTGTTGGAATGAGTCCAGAGGAGGGCCACAAAGATGATTAGAGGGATGGAGCACCTCTCCTATGAGGGCAGGCTGAGAGAGCTGGGGTTTTTCAGCCTGGAGAAGAGAAGTTTCCAGGTTGATGTTATTACAGCCTTCCAGTATCTGAAGGGAGCCTACCGGAGGTCTAGAGAGGGACCCTTTGTCAAGAAGTGTAGTGATAGGACAAGGGGTATTGGTTTTAAACAAAAAGAGGGGCAATTTAGATTAGATACTTGAAAGAAATTCTTTCCTGTCAAGGTGGTGAGACACAGGAACAGGTTGCCCAGAGAAGCTATGGATGCTCAATCCCTGGATGTATTTAAGGGTTGGATGGATGGGACTTCGAGCAACGTGGTCTAGTGGGAAGTGTCTCTGCCCACGGGAGAGGGTTTGGAACTCGATGGTCTTTAAAGTCCCTTCCAGCTCTATGATTCTGTGATTCTAAGAAAGGGCAGGCACATTTTTTTAATGTGTATATTAAAAATGTGTATATGCTGTATGTTAAAACAGCAAAGATTGTTTTGCTGTCCTGTGTTTCTTTCATTTAACCTGAGTTGTGAAACTGTTGTTTTTTATTAGGTCCAGGTAAGTAGTGACTGAAAGATTTTGTCAATTGAGGACCTGTACAAATGAACCTAATTGCCATGGGACACTTCCCAAGTGGGAATTATGCATACCCCCTAAACACTTATTATATTTCATGACTGTTATTAGTCTTGCTGGCAGTGTCATTATAGCTCATGAAATGAAATGGTGTGAGTAAAATCTAAGATACGTTAGTGGCTATTTCTACTTAAAAAATATTAGTCAGAATTTTTCTATTGTATAATAATTCTTAGGTCTGTGTCTGAGGCATCATTTCCTCTGTGTGTGGTCCATATGGCCTCCCCTTGTAGTTTGGGCCAGACAGAAAGTCCCACATTTTAGAATTGATGTAAGACAAAGAGATAGGAAGGAATGTAGGGAATATATATACATATTTTGAAGTAGAACAGCTGTTGATAAATGACAGCTCTTCCTCCTTCATTGTTTGATTAGTAAGATGCACAGTCACTTTTAAATACTTTAAAGCCTCTAAAAAGGAGCATGTGAATAGTTTATGTTCCAGACCCATTGTTCATGTTTGATGCCAAAGCATGATCACAAGAAACCACATCTTGCATGTATCTTGTATATATCTGTAAAAATATTGTACTGAGCCTCTCTGCCAGAATATCAGCTGGTAATTCCCACTGTGGAGCGGCTTTCATATTCTGGCATCCTTCTCTAGGCTTGGGCAGGGACTAGAGCCTTTTCAAGTAAAGAAGAGTAGAGGTGGAAATGCAAGGCTTGCAGTCAGTACTTTAGATGAGAATGGTACCCAGAATGATTCCTCTGACAGATCTTAGTTATATATGTGCAGAAATCTACAGGGATATGGAAATGGCAGGCTTTACCTTTACTGTCCATTTCCATAGTGGGTAATTCAACCAAAAGTTCACTCATTTTGTTAAAAGATGACATTGGAGGTGTCATTCTTTAGTGCTTTTTCACTTAAGTCAGGTAACTGGAGCATATGCTTGTAATACCTTCATCCCTGGTGTTATAGTAACAAAACCTGTGAAAATCACAAGAAACATCAATACTTCATGAAAAGAAACCACAAAAATTCTATAAGCTTGTAGGGGAAACAAAGCCATAACTAGATGCTGATTTTAGAAAATCAGCCTCAGGGAATATGGGAAACCTAAAGGTCATCCCTGGGACAGTTTACTGAAATAGAAGCACAGCTCAAAGCTCCAAGGTATCTAAAACAAGATCCTAAATTGGCTAGAGATGACTAGGGCTTTTTCTATTTTCAGCTTTCCAAAAAAACCTCAGTCTTTAAACTAATTTTCAATTTTCTTCATTAAATTCTGTTATTAAACAAAGAAAAAAGAAACACCAGCAAAAAAAATCCCCCCAAAACCAACCCCCCCTGCAAATTAAGAGAAGCCAAGCCAGAAAAAGGTTTATATGCACAAAGTAAAAAAAGTTTGCATGATCTTTTCCTGCCATTTTATCTTACTGACTCAAGTACAGATTCATCTACTGCTTCTTCTTAATATTAATTAACAGCATACAAGGTACTCAAATCCAATAGTGTATATTTTAATAAATCAAAATGTCTTCATTGTTTACGGTGACATCAAGTACTAGTTACAGTTATCTTCTCAAGCATAGCTTTATGATAGACTTTCTTTTTTGTTGTTGCAGGCATGAAAATGAGAAACAGGCAAACTACAAATTGTATAAATAGAAAATGCACGAATTCTATATACATTTATCTATGACTACCTGTTGTGATGATTTCAGTTCCATAGATGGCCTTAGAGTCTCTGAGAAAAATATCAACTTAATTTTGAAGATAATGTCCCAAAGTTCCCACTGCCTATATATGTAACATAGACACTAACTTAGAAACATTGTTATCCAAGTGGTAAAAATAAAAAATGCTATATTTCAGTATTTATATGTAAATTAAATTGCAGGTGGTATGTTGACAAGAACTAGAAAGTTGACAGTTGCTTGAAATGAGTGTACATGCTAAGTTTAAATTTAAAGTATTTACAATATTAGATCAAAACTGATTTTTTGCAATATTCATTTTCCTTTGGGAAGTTTCAGAAGAGGAACAGAAGGATATAAGTACAAATATTGGACTTTATTAATCTAGTTCTAGTATGAAAATAAAATTTTAATTAAAAGGCTGTCAGACTTTTTCCCTCTCTCCAAAAAGGCAAGATAAAATGTTAGGAAAACTGTGTATCTCATTCTTTTTTCCTTTTATTATTTTTCATTCTGTTGTTTGAAGTGTGATTTTAAGAAATAGAGCTTCAGCAAAGGTCAAGAGATGGCTTGGTGTTTGATTACATTTACAACTGCTAGTCTGTACAGTATTTCATGTGAAGTAACTGCAAACGAAAGACCATCAAGGGATAATGGTTCCCTAAGGACCATCAAGGTTCCTTAGAGCTAATGATGAAAAAGCCCTATGTCCTCCTGAACTAACGACGAGTATGAAAGCAGTATCTGGAGCATGATGGCAACTAGAAAATTTATAAGGGTCTGTGAATTATGCATAAGAAAAATAGGAACACAATCAGTAGGAAAGAACAAGGAAAAATGTAATAACAAATTTCATACACTAAGAGTTTAGAGAATAGTATGTTTGTGATATTTATATTCATTTAAAAATATGCTTGAAATGCCTTCAAAATTACATTGGAACAAAAGCAGGATTTTCAGTAAATTTAAGTGGATAATACTTTCAGTCATGCATTTTCTTCAGTCTTTTCCTTTTTCAGAATTTAGCTCACAATCTCTTCAACATGGTTGGTTGTGAATATTTGTTTTTCAAAAAAGATTATCAGACGTGGGAGTAGGAACATAGAGAATACACACTCTTTAACATGGAAATTATTTATGTTTTCCATTTGAACGGGTGCACATTGACAACTTGAGTACTGATGGCTGAAATAAGAAAATATTGCCCCCTGTGAGAAATCTTTATTAAATGCCAGGGATCAATGGATTTGATCACACTTCTTTTACAAAGGATTGACAGGGATTTGTGGTGTCTTCCAGTACTATTGCAGGTATGTACATGTATTCATTGTTATATTCAGTTTTATTATATGAACAATAGTAGTTCAAGAAATCAATTTGAAAATTGTTTCAGAAATTCAGTGCCCACCTGGGCCAGAACAATCCTCACTATCAGTACAGACTGGTGGACGAGGTACTGGAAAGCAGCACTGAAGAAAGGGACTTGGGAGTACTGATGGACAAGAGGCTAGACATGAGCAGGCATTGTGCACTTGCAGCCAGAAGGCTGCAAGTATCCTGGGCTGCATCAAAAGATGTGTTGCCAGCAGATCCAGAGAGGTAATTCTGCCACTTTGCTCTGCTGAGGCCCCACCTGGAGTACTGTGTGCAGGTCTGGAGCCCTCAATATAGGAAGGATATGGACCTGATGGAGAGGGTCCAGAGGAGGGACATGAAGATGATTAAAGGGCTGGGGCACCTCTGCTATGAAGACAGGCTGAGGGAATTGGGGCTGTTCAGCATGGAGAAGAGGAGGCTCTGGGGAGACCTAATCGCAGCCTTCCAGTACCTAAAGGGGGCCTGCCTGAAGCCTGGGGAGAGTCTGTTCACAAAAGCCTGATGCAATAGGACGAGGGGCAATGGATTTAAGTTGGAGAAGAGTAGATTTAAGTTGAATATTAGAAAAAAAATTCTTTACTCTGAGGGTGGTGGAACACTGGAACAGGTTGCCCAGGGAGATGGTTGGGGTCCCTTCCCTGGAGATATTCAAGGTGAGGCTCCAGGAGGCCCTGGGTAACCTGCTCTAGTTGGGGGTGTCCCTGCAACTGCGGGGAGGTAGGACTAGATGACCTTTGGAGGTCTTTTTTGGCCTGGATGATTCTATGATTCTATGAAAGAAAGACACTGCATAACTTATCTCTTGAGCCTATTACTGGTCAGCTTATGTCCATCAAGTAAATTTATCTCTTTTTATGCCTTTATTTAGCTAAACTACAGGATTTTTTTTCCCTTCCATTCTTCTTTTTCTTACATGAAACAACTTCTAATAAACTGATTTATCTTATTTTTCAACTATTAATACTAGATTTAGGCTTCTTTAATCCTGACTGAAAATTCAGTGGAGAATTCCAGAACAGGTTTCCAGAATAGATGGTAATGCTGCTGCAGCAATCAGTACCTGGTTTAGTGAAAAACTTTAGTGAAAATACCTAACATACAGTTTTCTCTATTTGGACTCATCAATGTAAAACATATGTCACATTATATTGCCTTTTGACTCTGATTTCTGTATATTGTGTTTACATTCTACGTTAATATTATAAAAGTAGTAAAGAGACTGAAAAAACCCACCTTACAGACACATTTTTAATTCTTCCTGATAAGTTATATATATCTATGTGGTAACTAAGCTATTTTTCAGGTATGGCTATATGGTAACTTCGGACAAATATTAGGATTTTACTGGCAGCTCTAGCAAGTAAAGTGGTAAGTAATGCCTTATATTTGTGGGGGGAAATGGCAGGAAGCAAACTATTTTGCTGTTAATTTGTTCCTGAGGGTAGATTTCTCTGTTCTCCCTACTGACACATCAGTGTAAGAGAAAGTTGAATTTTTCTTTTTTTTTCAGGTAGATACTGCATAATTTATATGGATGAAAGAGTAAAACCTATTCAGGAAGTAGCTGATCATGCCTGAAGCATTCTCTGAACATATAACAATATCTTTTTGATTGCAAGTGCTTGAGACAAATAAAATTCTAAATTATATCATTTCATATCCTTTGATTTGAAGGAAAAATATGAGCTGATGATTAGAGAGCATTGCCTCTGAAAAGACAACAGCCATAAGGTGAGAGTACTTCTGCAGCTTGTTAATGTTCATATTTACAGCAGAGAGCTTCGTATTCTTCAAGAAGCGCTTAGTACTTTCTATTTTCATAACTGCCATAACATTTCTCAAAGCCTTATTACAAACTGACATTATCACCAAAATGATGCAACTCTTCCAAACTGGAGAAAATGTACAGCTTTTGTCACAGTATCATGTCAGTTCCTTCACTTAATAAATTGGAGATAAAGGAAAGAAACTCGATTCATTCTCCTGTAAGATCCTTGGATGAAATGTTCTGTAAAATGAAGAAGCTCATATTGAAAATAGGACTGCTTTTAATTTTAAATTTTAAAAACAGATAAATAATTTCTTCATACAAAAATAATCTTATATGCAGGACAGTTTTGGCTTCAGCCCTGTCTCCAGTAAAAAATGAATAAATAGGGAAAAAGTAGATATTTTTCAAGACCTTTTGCACGTGGTATTATTCTTATATTGCAACCTTATTCTCGATCTGTTACCCTGATGGTAGATACGTAACTTCATAAATATAAAAATAAAAACTTAGTGAAATATAAAAATTCTTCATAAATACACACAATTCCTGTCCTAGTAAAATTTTCCTAAATCTATCTACCCTAAAACTAGATCTACAGTATTCAACATTTGTACATTTAGAGAAAAAGAAGCAAAAAGCAAGTGAAATCAATTCCTTGCTAGAATAATTCTCTCTCCACTAACAATTAAGGAAGTCTATGAAGCCAACATAGCTCCTAAGTTTTAGTTGTCTGTATTTAGATAAAATCAGTCTGGAAGCTGTAGTAAAGAAGATTTTTGTTATTGTTTTATTTAATTTTTGCCCATTTCTATCTGGAGCACTATTAACAGGCTTTTGTAAACCTAACAGAAGTCACACTAAGTGTACATAGCTGTACTTTTATAGTAAGCAGAACTGAACACGGTCTCAACTTTACTTAGCTTTCTTACACTACTTTGTGAAAACGCATTTAAAGCAATTCTGTATTCCAGTGATCTGTGATTTTGTGTTGTAAAGTACTGAATCAACATTAAAATAAAGGAATAGAAATTGGAGTATTTAAGACAACTTATCTACCGTCCTTAGAAAGAACATTCTGAGGATGAGTACTTTTTTAGTACTGTTAGCAATCACTGTAAAGGGCAGGTAGGTATGTATAGCTTACAACTAACTTGTAATTAATCAAGGCAAGTGACATACTGTTTTGTTCTGAGAAAGATTTTATTTTTCCTTACTTGTACTTCTCTGTAGCTGATGGATTAGAATACTGATACATTTTTTGAACTGATTTTTTGAACTAGAATTTTGAAATTCTAAAGATTGACAGATTAACACCTAAATGAATCCATTCATAGTGCTTCTTACTTGGCATATATATATCTTAGTGTTTCTCAATGTACCTTTCTCATCTTCCTATTTACTGTGTTCCATCATTCCTTCATTGCTTCAGAAAATATGGGAATTTTTGACATGATTTTTACTTTAAATCATAACTATTTGCAATGAAATTTTGTCATATGAACAATTCAACTGACTGGACTCTGAAGCTATTACTACTGTTACTTCAGATAAAATGTACGCTTCCTTCTTGCTATTGTCATTTGACATGCTAAAAAAGCTTAAAAAGTCAAGTTCTTTTTATGAGGTCTGCAGTGCCAAAACAAATGGAGGACTAGCCAAGACTGAAACAAGATAAGAGTGTGATTTATAGGTGTAGCAATATTTCAAGTATTATGTACTAGATATGACATTTGAGGGAGAAATGTAAATTCTCTCCTCAAAAACAAGTGCAAAGAAAGGATGAAAACCCAGCCAATACCAGGGGCATGGATCTCTCTAGAGAGCTTAGAGTTTATATGGTCACAGTGCCAAATCTCTTTTTATCTCATTTATGCAGTGATCAGGGTTAAAACAAAATTTGTTTATAAACAAACAGGACTGAATCAAATTAAACAGTTCCTTAGAGGAAATTTCTGCTCATAATTGATACAATCTGCTGGACTCCAAATGTTAGCTAATAGCATACATCAAAAAGAGTAATATTCTCATGCTTATAACAAATTACCATGACAGACCACCTTGGATTTCCAGTCTAGCTTGTTTTAGACATGAACTCTGCAATATTATTTTCCATGTTAAGTGAAGTGACATCTTGCTGATGTTACCGACTTCAGAGAGACAGCTAAACTCCCTATGGCAGCAATAATTTAGTCCAGCAACAAACAGAAAAAAAAAAAAAAAAAAAAGAAAAAAAAAAGAAAAGGAAAAAAAAAGGTTATTTGAAAAGTTTTGGAATAATGGAGGAATTAAGTTGGATTATCACATTTATTTAGTAAGAACTGGCAGTTTTCTTTAGGCTTTTGCTGTTGTTTTAATTTTGTTGTTTGTTTTTTTTCCCTGACAAAAGCCTTACTAAGACTATCAGGTTTACAAATTATGGGGGACTTATCATCTCATGAAACTACAGATTGGCTTGAGTCAAGTCAAATATCCACTTAGTGATAAGCACAGGAATAACACAACATTCAAAATAAATCACAAGTTTCTTTTCAGATGTTCTTTGATTCCTGAGAATTAGGGTTTGGGAAGATTGTTGGCCCTTTCAATACTTGATCATTATTTATTTATATATTGGGCTGTAAAGAGGAAGGGTCATGGAAAACAGCAGAAGATAATACTGTCCTTATACATTTGTATGCTTTTTTTTTTTTTCTAAATTAGCATACAAATTAGAAAAAGTGGTGACTATATAGATGACTCTATGTTACATGCAATGTATGGTTGAATTTTATTATTTTTTTTTTTCCAGAAGAGAAACAGAAGTTGGGTGACATACTGCTGAAGTAATTATCATGAAAATTCTTCCTGAAGACATTACCTGGAAAAGGAACTGGAAGGGGAGGGAGGCTGTGAACAAACATGCAATTTTTATTTGTGCTGTAACAGAATGTTTCTACTAAAAGATCAGAGAGCATGGCATATACTTACCCCAGATGTACAGCATAGCCATCAGAAGTGCTGATAAACCTAAATAAACATTTAAAGACTGGAAAATCTAGCAGCTATCAATTGATGAGAACACATGAGAATGTTCTATTTATTATTCAAGAAGATGTGTAGTAGAAGACAAAAAAAGTAGTACAGAAACAGGAATAAAATTTCAGCATAGGTCAGGAGTTATCTTCTCAAGTTTTGGGTCAAGGTGTTTGTTTCAAGTTCTCAAGAACATAAAATGGAAGGGATACAAGCCAATCCACAAGCCCAGTCAGAAAGGTTCCATAGAAACACTAACAAGCCATCTAAGAAGACTGAGAAAAAAAATTAGCAGGTTGCCCTTAATTTATCTTAGTTTCTTCATTTTTCCTTATGCTGGTCTCTAAAGCCTTTTGTCAGCAAGCATCTTTAAGTAAATATTGCATTATTTTCTACTTAAAATGCCTACCAAACCTACTTATTTCTCTTACTTTATCAAAAGGTGCTTATGTCTCAATGATAGCAAGAATCTAGGATGAAAAATAAGTCAAGGAATTTATTAACAATACACAGCAAAACCAAGAAGAAATTTTACACCATATTTTTAGGTCGTTTTGTATGTCATTTAAC
Organism: Pedionomus torquatus; assembly: GCA_013398155.1. Taxonomy (NCBI): domain Eukaryota; kingdom Metazoa; phylum Chordata; class Aves; order Charadriiformes; family Pedionomidae; genus Pedionomus; species Pedionomus torquatus. Next base: position 85,012 of record VZRU01013526.1, read on the forward strand.
CATTCATAATAAAGATAAAAATAAAGATGACATAAAAAAGACAGAAGCTTATTGAGAAAAAAAAAAAAATTGTAGATTATCTAATTTATATGGTTGAATGCCCACATGGGAATCCAAAACAATTGTTGATGCAATAATGACTTTGAATTTCTAAAGGGAAAAACATGTAACACATTGGTTATCTTATATTTGTTGAATTTTATTTTCTGCCTTATTCACAAGAAAATAATAGAAATATTTTCAAAATCAGGAAAGTTTTCATGCTGTTTTTGAAGGAAATGTGAGGTACTCAGCACTTAACACACAGGATTCTTCACTCAGAAAAAAATGTTGCCTGCAGCGCTACAGATGCTTTCAGAATAAACACTCTATGGCAGGCAAGAATAGCAACCTTTGCCAAAGGTCCCAGCTGCTTTCTCAATTCCAGTAAATTGTATGATTTTCTTCTGGATCTACACATTTGTTATTATGAAAGTATTAGAAATGCAGAGTGCCATCCTGATAGTGCCATCCCATTCCCAGTAAATGAAGCCCATACCATCCCATTTCCCAGATCAAATCACTCAGTTAACATCAAGTTCAGTTTATGGCACAGAAAAAGCAAGCAGATACACTTTTGCATACCTGTTAGTAGTTATCACAGTAGTTAATTCAGGAAGTCAGAAGTATAGACTGAAGTATGTCTCAATCCGAGAAGGTCTAGCTGAACAGTTCCTTTTGAATAGTTGTGCTCTAAGCTCTTGGGTAAGTCAAGGCAAGAGTGACCTTCCATTTCATCTGCAGATGCCTTGGCTAGTTTGGCAACTGAAGCAAATATAATTTAAAAAAAATAAAAAAAAATATATAATTTTAAATAAAAAAAAAAAATTGTGGAGATATCTAATTTTGGTCTCCCTGGGGCTGTCTATATAGCAGATCTTATTTGGTAGAGTGCATTTGGTAAAGAAAGAATCAGTGCATCACCACATATAGTCTTTTGGAGCCTTCAGAAGAGTCCAGTCAGATACACTCTGAAGAGTAGTAGTCTTAGGTAAGTTTTCCCTAAAAGTAATAAAAACTCTTTCATAATTTTGACAGCACTGTAAGTTTACATTTTTTAAAAAGTACAAATAAAACCACAAATGATTTGAATATTCATGTCTGAATTTTTTTCATGATCCTAGTTTTTCATTATCTTGCTTCAACAGTGCTGAAAACTAGAAATAATATAACCATTCATAAAAAAAAAATTTCAGCACTGTAATTCAGCGTATAGGCAAGTTACAGTTTTAGTAAAGAAGTTTCTAATAGTCAATAAAAAGCTAATGAAATCAATTTAATAATATGATATTACTTGACAATGAACAAATACATCTACATGCATTCAAAATATGATGTTGTTGATGGCGTTAAACTATAAATGCTTAGCTTGTATACACAGAAGCAGTTTTTACACACAAAGTTTTCACAGACCAGTTTTCAGTAGTTGCAAATGCAGTTCTCCAAATAAAAATGGATTTATTAATCTGGCAGTTGTTTTTAATACACCTAATGAATCAATGTACTGAACTCCATACTGGTCAACAAAGGAAAACATGAAAGGTTGAAAATATTCCTTAATTATCAGTATTCATGTGTTTATGAATGTGACTGCATTTCAGTGTCTGCACTTCTAAAAATTATATATTTCTTTAGTTTAATAATGGGCTTTATGGAAAAAAAAAAAAAAAAGTAAGAATACGATCTATTGCCTAAGAGAGTTTGAAAAGTCACATTAGGAATAAAATATTAAAGAAAATCTCAAAGAAAAACCCTTTCTTAGTGGACTGCATGGCAACAGAGGGATTTAAACAAATGCAGCTTCTTATATCTTCGATCAGAAATTGTAGTCTCCAGTAAAAATCAGATTTCTAGAAAAGAATTAGATTGTTTCTTTGGGCTAAATGCATTTCTTCCTTTTCTGCTCCATTGTCTGTAAAGGAGAGTGAACACAAACTTGAATGTGACTACCACATCCCTTGTGTGCTTTGATCATGGAAAAGGTATTGTCTGACAAAAAGACTTGATGTTGAAAGTCTGGTCCCAGGCTTTCTACAGTAAGATGAGCTGTATTCTCCTCTGTCAAGTGAACAACAGAGGGAGTTTTGTCTAAGACCACATAAGCATAAAAATGGCAGATGTCTTTACTTTCAGCAGCTTCAGGTGACCAGCCTGAAAAAGCATTCATCAGCAAACATACAATAGAGACTGCTAGATGTCAAAAAGAGATGGTCAGAATGATCAGTGTTCCCTGAGTTTCATCAAGCAGTTTCACTATGTCCTCCCCTAGCTGTGTAGTCTAGTCTGTCCCTCAGTGTAGTGATACTTATCTCACAGCTTTTAAAAAAGGAAAAACAAACCTTTTGGTTATAACAACTATTTTAGAACCACTGAGAAGAGATAACGAAATCAATACAGTATATAAAAAAATCTTAATTAGGGAGGTAAGCTCATGAAACAAATAACACTCTGCCTTTAGCTACTGCTATTCTACTTAGAGACTTGAAAAGAATTAGATACTTTTTTTTTTTTTTTTAAATGATGAAGTATATCCCTGTTATTTTCTTTTTCCATGGGAGTAAATACAATTTACTAGAAAACTAAACTGGCCAAAAAAGAATACGTATTTTTGAGTTCAATTTAAGAAAATGCAACAGGCTTTTGAGCTTCTTGTTTTAAAAATCAAAAACAAATGGCAAAGATTATGGCTGGCACTCATAAACAACTGACAAGTTTGGGCTTTGACTATGCTGAATTTTGCTTTCAGCTGCTTCTATCAGCCACATCAGTTTAAGTGCTGCATTTTCCTTTTTCCATTTTCTTTTTGCCTTGCCTTGCCTTGCCTTGCCTTGCCTTGCTTTCCCTTGCCTTCCCTTGCCTTCCCTTTTCTCTTTTTTTTTTTTTTCTGTTTCCCCTATAACAGTTTTAAATAAAGCAGCATCTGTACTTCACAGGTTTCCAAAATTACTTAGAATACATCTCAGAGTAAAATCTAGTAGCGTTAGCTAAAGCACAATAAAATTTTTTAAGCTGGTTGTTTAATTAGAATCATATTCTCAGTACAGAAAATATTGTCTGACACAAAGACAGGTTTCTCTCCAACACACAATAATGATGATTAAGAGTTATCCATTCTGCTACTTTGTAAGCCTGGTATGATCATTAACCATAAAAATGTATGACTTTTAAATGGAATTGGGAATTCATGAAAGTGAGCAAAATCCTAACATCTAAATAAAAAGACTTGGCTCAAACAAAATGCCAGATGCAATAGAAAGATTTCTTTCAGATAGAATTTTTGCCTTTAAGTTACAACATAGTTTAGTTTATTTTTATGTTATATTCATTTCAATATACTTAAGAATACAAAGTAATACATATAACTGAACCCTTAAAATAAAAGTAATAACCTGACTGTAGTCATATCACAAGAATATCTCCTTTGTGCTTCTACTTCTGCTACTGTGATTAAATAATTAGATTTCTTAAGTCTTCAGCCATCTTTTAGAGCACATGGAGATGTCGTGTTTTCAGCCAAATTTACCAAAACCTGATTGACAGATGTCCCCCCCACCACCACTGGGAAAGAGAGAGGAGAGGAAGAAATTAAGGAGATTCAAGAGTTTAGAAAAAAAACTAAAC
>VZRU01013526.1:88741-186019 GCA_013398155.1 Pedionomus torquatus
GACCCTCTAATGGGGCAAATGACGAAAATTACCTGACCTTGGTTCTTCTAGCAATAAGTCTAAACAAGGGCCTCTCTGCATACCATCCCTTGATATAATCAGGTCATATCACTGTGAAACAAAACAGTTCTGAACAATGTGCTGTTAATTTCGGAATTTAGCTAGTTAGAAGAGGCCTAGCTAAGAAAGTAAAACTGTAAAACAGAAAATTGGTTCATTTTACCTCAAACCAGGACAGGAGAGCAGTCATTTGTTCATTTTTATTAAAATCTTTAGTATGATGACAAAGAAATTATGTAGATTCTTAAAGTGATCATAATGAAAAAGCGTCACATTTGGATTTAGAAGTCAAGGAAGGATTATAAAATCATATAACCACTTAAGTTGGAAAGAACCTTTACCCTTCATCTGATATATGCCTCTACTCAAAGCATGGCTAACTTACTTGAGGTTCAGTCATAACACCATGCCCATGTAACAAATCTGAACGTGGAAGTCATCCATCCAGTCTCAATATCTACAGGTGAATTATCCATCCTTAGTTCCTTGTGTTAGCAATAATTAGAGATATTTTGTAAATGCTAGAATTCCCTTAATGTGTTTGTCTTAAGTAAGTTGAAGGAATCATGCTATAAAAAGATCTACTGTTGTCATCAAATATAAAATGATCCTGGGTAAACAGCTCAGATGCAAATGTTCATACTGCAGACATCATGAGTTCATTAGGGTGGATCCTACAATGAACAGGGTAGGTATATGTCAGGCTACTTAGTTCTAAAGGCCCATACGAGAAAGTTGTGGAAATTTAAGTAGTCTTATTTCAATATATAATACAACTATTATTAGTTTTGCATCTTGATTCAGTGTTGTAGTTTCATTTTTTTCTCAAGTTGTGACTACATTGCCCTCAACAGTTATTAAAAAAGGCAGATAAGTAATGTATGTTCTTTTTAATGTGACGCTGCTTTGGAGACTCCTCTTCATTGTTGCCATGAGGATGAATCCATTCTACTCAACTTCAGGTTTACCATGTTTTGTTTCTTCTGAATGTTCTCTTCCTGGCTTATTACATATCCCCTTCCTCCATCATAATCTCATGAAGTTTACTCCCTAGAATCCACTTTACACCTCAGCACCTACATAAAGAGAATGCATAAAACCTAGAGTTTCAGATGTCAGTAAAAAAAGTTTAAAGAAAATACTAATGTCCTACTGTACAAAATTTGTCATGCTACATCAGAGACCATCAACAATACTAAAATCTTTATACAAAGACATGCTTTCAAAATATCACAAGGAACAGAGGAAAATAGTTCATAGACAAGATGATGGATCTCTATGAATCAGAATTTGCTGTACCAGGGAGATGGATTAAGTATGCAGCTAATTTGTTGGGTGACCTGGAAATATAGACTTTTTCAATTCCCCACAGGGGCTGTAATTAAGGATTCAGGTCAGCTGTTTGTCTGATAAAACTTCAGGAGGAGAACTGTGTTAGTCACCACACCACACTCCATGCAATTAAGTTAAATATGTAAATAAGTCTTCTGTGTAAGAATCTCAAAAAGTCTGCACACAAATTTTATCTATTGGAAAATTAAAAAAGAGGAAAAAATTAAAGCTACTAGCAAGCCAAATTCAATCCTATTAAAACACAATTAATGGGATATTCTATTCAATAAATAAATAACATTACTGTTCTTTCCAATACCCACACTGGTCTTATCCTTTTGAATCTATAATTTCCATTATGTAAATTGTGCATACCTGCAGGTAAGTGCATTGAAACAATATAACTCACTAGATGCATATTTAGTATACTTGGAGCTCTTTTCTTCCCTCACTTTCTGTTCTTGCTCTTATTAGGTGAATCTGTTAAGTTTCTCAGTGAGTTAGAAAGAACTTTCTCAGAAAATGAAATCTGAGAAGAATTTTAAAATACCAAAACCATGATGTTGCTGTCAATTTCAAAACTGTAACTAAAGGAAACACATAAGGAAAATTATTCAATGTGTGTCCCTTGGTCAGAATTACAGTTTGGCCACTGATAGTTCTAAGCTGGATCCAAGATTTAACAATGCATAGCAAGGATTCACTACTTCTGATGAGACATAGTGCAAGACTCATACAGCGATGCCAAGGGTAACCTCCAGGCCATAATAATAACACTATCACATGCCTTAGAATTTGGCTTGCTTGAGGGTGGTTGTAGAGACAGCTGTGTTGCAGATTCCTGGGATGATATGTCCTGCATCTATAGTACCCTTCAAGATAGAATATCAAAATAGAAAAACTTTAATCTTCCCAATAAATGTTTTGATGTTACTTGCTGCATGAGAGGATTTGTAGCCAGAGCTCATGCTGAATGTAGCCAGTTTACAAAATAACTATTAATGATTCCAGGACCTGAGTTTCAGAGTGCTTGGTCAAATGCTTTAGTAATTACAGAAGGGACAAAACTCAACAAATATCTCTGTATCCACTGAACTGGTACGAGGGGACACCCTTTCTTCATGCCCTTTGCATCAAATAGCCCTGTTAAAGTTGCATAATTTTCTATCTCCTCTTCACTCTTCTGAAGTCCTGTGCAAGATCAAAAGCCTTAAGGAATCACACAGGGTTTTGGGCAGAGACAGTGCAGGAACAGCTTTATATGCCTTCAAGCCACATTAGCTATTCAGAAATCTAGAATCTGCCTTTATTTGAATGTAAAAAAAAGGTAGTCAATTGGTAATCAAGTGCATTAATATCAAACTAGAATAATTTCATTCAGGCAGAATGAGCCAATGCTTAGTTAAATACTAACATTTTAATTGTTAGCCTCAGTGCTGAGACTTCCAGAAGAATATGACTTTAGAAAAACCTAGCATGAACTGTGGTTACCATTAAAATGTATACCATTTCAGCTTCTACAGATGAAATATCATGAGACTAATGCAATTCTTGTTACTGAAAACAAAATCCTAGCATCATAGCTGTGTCACTGTCAGAACTTCATTCAGTATCAGTAATCATTTTGAGCCCCAGACTTTGAACAGAAGATTAAAGAAATATTGCATAATAGTCCAAATGTCCTAATTAGAACAAAGTATTTTAAAAGCTTCAGGAAAATATCTTGAATAAAGAACGGCACTTTTATTTCCAAACAGTAGGTGATAGCAAATATATTTACTCTCATCTAAACCTTGATTAGTTAAATTATTGTTCATGTTATAAAATCCAGGGAGAGAAAAGAGATGACTACACTCAAGAGATCACAATTACAGGAATGCAAATAAACTGCTAACAGGAACCTAGTGCATTTTTATTTTTTTTTTATGAACAGTTAAACAAGTTTCTTTTGCTGCAGGACCATGAGTAAGGAACGATGTCACGGTTAAGACTCCATACTTGTTCTGACCTCAACTGGAAAAGCATTCTCCATTTTGAAAAGCTTGACTTGACATCTAGCAGCTACTATTTATTATTTCTGAGGATAATAAGGAAACTCAAATGCAACATCTAAGAGTCTGGAGTGGGTTACTGACTTCCTGCAAGTTAATAGATATGTGGATTTTTCAGCCAAAGTATTCTACTGATGCAGACGTACCTAATAAAAAGCCAGTTTGTCTGAACTAGACAGAGTAACAGAACACTTCATCTGGCATACTGTTTGCATTTTACTGCATATGTTGTCTTCTTGTATCCTCACTAAATATACTCTATATACACTGACTTTCTGTACTTTATATGTAATTTTCTATTTGTTTTATTCATTTTCACATGAGCCTTTAAATATGCAACCTAATGTTGATTCAATATAGCTTAAAGTTATGTAATGATGTGTTTCTTTATCCTAAAAATAAACACTCTGACATGTAAAAGAGAGATAACTTAATTGACATGGACATTTTCTTGGAAATGTGTATGAAATGATTACATAAATAGTGTTCATAATATAGGATCACGAAACAATACAAATAGTGGATGGACAACCTGAAATTAATGTTCTAGTTTAAGCTGTGGTGATCCAGGAATCTGTATTGGTCTTCATAAACATTATCTAATATCTCAAATATGCAGCAATATTTTCAAGTGAAAATTATATACAAGTATCATGTAAGAAGAAGAGATAATTTTGGCAAGTGGTATCATCTCAGCTTCACCAAGGGCACATCTTGCCTGACCAGCCTAGTGGTTTTCTATGACTGAGTGATGACATCAGACAATAAGGGAAGAGCTACATAAGTTGTCTGTCTGGACTTTTGTAAGGCTTTTGATGTGGTCCCCCACAACATCTTTCTTTCTAAATTGAAGAGCTATGGTTTTGATGGGTGGACTGTTTGGTGGATGAGGAATTGGTTGGTTGGTTGCATCCACAGTGGTCAACATCTCCATGTCCAGATAGGGCTTGGTGGCAAACGGTGTTCCCCAAGGGTCCATACTAAGACCACTGCTGTTTAGTATCTTCAGTGATGACACAGATAGAGTGAGCAAGCTTGCAAACACCAACCTGAGTGATGCAACTGACACAGCCAAGAGACATGATGCCATCCAGAGAGATCTGGACAAGCTTGAGGAGTGAGCCCATGTTAAGTTCATGAGTTTCAACAATGCCAATGCAAGGTCCCACACCATGAGAATGAGAATAAGTAATTTTAAAGTATGTTGGACACTTGAACAGCTATGAGGTACTTAATTTCTGAGCTTATTGATAATGTTCCTGTACCTGAATATGAGTAAACTATTGACATGAATTCTTTTTCTTCATATTTACCAATACAAATTTTGCTTAGCTTTCACTGAGATCCCAAAACCAAAGAGAACTAAGTGGGCATACATTAGGTAAAGAAGCTCATGAAAGAGCTTGTTGCTTGTCAGTACAGATGTGCATGCTAGCCTTTAGTTATCATTCCATGAACTACTCTTTCACATGCATGTGCTAAAATAATTAAAATGTTGGTCTGATTTTAGTACCGCATACCATAGAATACCAAATATATCAGACTTCCCATATACCAAAGACAAGATGTTGCATGTTCTGACAAGCTTGTCAAGCATTCAGAAAAATGGAATCTTTATATTATTCAGGGCACAAGGGTTATCCAAGTTAATCATGAAAGCATCACCATCTGTTGTGCATAATGTTCCACTTTTATTGTCCAAATGGGAAAAGGAAAAAAGAAAGTAATAACAATTTGGATACCGTAAATGATAACCCCTTAATTCTAGAAGTTTTGTAATTGGGAGAAAGAATTACTTCAGCCTTTAGCTTGAAATTTTGTTCTGCAGAATTAAAAACAAACAAGCTGTGCCAGGAATGCATGTACTAATGAATGCCAGAGTCAGAAGTTATTCCATGCACAATAATGCAGCTTAAGACCTTTTATACACACTTTTTCTTCTTTTTTTCTTTTTTATTTTTTTTTTGGTGTGTTTTTTTTTGGTTTTTTTTTGGGGGGGAGGGTTGGTTAAGATTAGTCGTCCTTGATGTTTAATAGCATTCCATATATCAGCAGCCAAGTACAATTTGGCTGGTTCAGATTCCTGATATCTGAAGTTTTGCCTGTTCTTTAGAGGTCAGGAATCTTGCAATTTTCACTGCTCATCAAACAAAAAGCAGAACACTGTTGAAAAGAACAGCAGGGGAGAAAGACAGGAAGCAAAGATCAAAATATAGCAGCAGGGAAGCAAGTGAAAACAGCATGAAGAACTGGGTGACTAAAAGTATTAGTGAACAGAAGTAGAGCTCAGACAATACATTTAAAGTGAGCAGCTTGTCTAATGTTTGCATGTTTGTCCAAAGCATTTGTACATATTTTTCCATTCACAGTTTTCAGAATCTATTTTACTGTCCCCAGATGTGAAAGAATGTTGGTGTGTTGGGTTTTTTAATTATTATTATTAAGATATTTAATAAAAACCTTTTTCTTTCTTTGAAGTCTGAATAGTGGTTTGGGGTTTTTTTGTTTGGTTGGTTTGGGTTGGGTGTTTTTTTTTGTTTTGTTTTGTTTTGTTTTGTTTTGTTTTTTCTTTGGTTTGTTTTTGCTTTGTTTTGTTTTGGGTTTTTTTGTGTTTTTTGTTTTGTTTTCTTTTGTGGTTTTTTTTTTTTTTTTTTTACAGAATCTGCTAAAAAACAAGTATATTGTGATTGTCCTGCTAATTTTGCTGTTTGCTATTAAGATCCAGAGCATCCTTTTAACTGTGATAATACAGCCTAAGGCAATGAAAAAATACTTAGACATGAGATGCAGCATGGGGACATAGACCAAGAATCAAAGAATCATTTACATTGAAAAAGATCTTTAAGATCACAGAGTCCAACCGTAAACTTACTACCACCAAGTCCAACTGTAAATCTAACACCACCAAATCTACCACTAAATCATGTTCCTAAGCACCGCATCTAAACTTTTAAATATTTCAAGGGAAAATGATTCAACCACTTCGCTGGTCAGTCTGTTTCAATGCTTGACAACCTTTAGGTGAAGAAATTTTTCCTAATATCTAGTCTCAACTTTCCCTACTACAGCTTGAAGCCATTTTATCTTGTCCTATCACTTGTTACTTACACAAGTATACAGAGTATGAAGCTGAAGTATGAAGAAGTATGAGACTATCTCATTAAGGATTATTAATAATTTTGCCATTATGAGTGCTGTTCATCCATCTGATACTTTGAATGATTAGAATTATTTTCAAATTTTTTATCATGATTGACCTTGTGGCCAGGACCAAGTAAAAGATGTCTTTGAACAGACTAAAAGGACTCAAAAGGAACTCCAAATTCTATTCAGTCATTTAAAATACAATAAAAAAGTAGAAAAAAATAATTCTGCTCTATAATGTGATTATAGGTGAAAAAACCTGAGTTTTTCTGAATCAAAATTACCTTTCTAAATATACATGAAAAGGAATATAGCAATTTTTAGGCTTTAAAAATATTACATGCATGAAAGCATCACAAAATGCATCACAATACTTTTCCACTGTTTGATTATTTTCACCTATGTAATCTTTTTCTTAGATTTCTGAAGCAATAACAGGAAAAACAAACAAACAAACAAACAAACAAAAAAAAACAAAAACCATGAGGTGGCTGTTAAGTCCTGTCATTTATCAGGAAATTGAACACTTCAGTAGCATAGTGTCCACGAAAGGAGATGTTTTTGACAGTAAAAGGAAAGCCAATGATAAGAATCCTTTAGATAGCAATGCTGTCATAATATAAGATGTGCCTCATGCTAAATACACAGAATCAGACTAAATAGTTAAGGTTGAAGGGATCTCTGGAGCTCACCTGGTCCAACTAACCTGCACAAGAAGGGCAACCTAAAGCCAATTGCTCAAGACTGTGTCCAGACAACTTTTGAATTCGTGGAGGGAGACTCCATCTTTCTCTTGGAATGAGAGGTGGGGAGAGAATCTTATCATTAGCTTACCTGGCCTGAACTTCAACAAGTAGCAAGGTAAACAATTATTTTTCTTTTTTTTATTCTGGTTAAAGAATTTTCATTTGGCCAGAGGTCTTTATTTTATTATGTCATGATAAGCAGCTTTGAGGTTTAATAATGACCCTTCCATATTTTCCTTTTGAGTGTCTTTATTGTACTTGTAAGTGAAGCCCATTCATTCTCAAATAATGTTTGTAAATGTACTCAACAGACATAGTAGCTTACAGATACTTTGATTAGTGTGTTTTGAAATATGTTTACAACTGTATTACAGCTAGGGCATATAGCTGTGTGTAATAATGTTAGCAAATATAAAAGAAGCTGCAATGGTTTGCAAAAAGGCCAAAGTTAAATATTGCGTGGCTAGGTATTAGGATGAAGGGCACTATAGTAAGGTAAGGATTGGTCTCTTCTTACAAGTAATGGGTGATACAACAAGAGGAAATGGCCTCAAGTTTCATCAGGGGAAGTTTAGCATAGATATTAGGAAAAACTTCTCCATCAAAGGAATTACCAGACATTGGAACAGGCTACCAAGTCATGTGGTTGAATTGCCATCCTTGGAGGTATTTGAAAGAAAGGTAGATGTCATGCTTAGGGGCATGATTTATTGGTGGTTTTGCCAATGTTAGATCAATCATCATCTTGGCACTGAATACAAGAGTGTACTTAGAGACTTACAGTTCTTGAGAGTTCGCTGAACAACAGACCAAACAGAAATGTTATCTGAAGATGCAGAAGAGTAGTCTGTGACTTTAAGAGTAAGAACTACTAGGGATAATAGTAACAAAAGAAAAAGAAGAGTTCTGAGAAAACTGGGATGAGGACTACATTTTATTATTGTAGTTGCGGTACTAGAATAATGATGAATATGTAGCATAGCTTCCTATAGTAAAACCACATCATTTGCCTATGGGAGCCAAAGACACTGAGTAAAGAAATTTGTTCTTGAACAGTAGACATAATGGAAGTTCTGTTTCAGAGTGTATATAGTATGAAGCTTGACCCACCCCTCACCCCCCCAAAAAAAAAAAGGAGAAATCAGAGAAGTTGAAGGACAGCAGTAGGATTTAGTCAAATCCATAAGTAAGTTAATTTAACTTTGTCAGCTCCCTCATAAATACTAAACCATAAATGTTGAAAAGATTTGTCATTTTTTAGTTGCACATCTAATGGATATTTCAGGAAAATTCTTCAGATGTCTGTCTGCGCTGCATAAATTTGGGGAATTTAGCAGCCAAAATGCATGTTATAATATGATGGGTGTGAGGACAGGAGGTGGGTGTAAGGAAGTCAGTACTTACAATAGTTAGAATGAACTTACTAGGAAAACAGAGAATAGGGGGGCTGAAAAGTTTTATCTCCCAGATAAAAAAGCTGTTCTAAAGCACTGGAAAATATATAAGTAAATCACAAGGAGGAAGACTAACACGGGCATTTGTGACAGCAATAGAATAAGAAAAATGTAATGTGAGAAACAGGCAAATACACAATACTTACCCAACAGAGAAGGGGCCTAAGAGGGAGGGAAATTGTCACTGTTTATGGCAAAAGTTAAGTTTTCCCTATTTGATGGATTACAACTAAACTAGGAGATGAAAGACTCAGATAAAGATTCCTGGGGCAGTTAAATACTGTGTGATCATTTCCTGAACTAGGAATCAGCACAGAATGTGTAACTGAACTTTCTCAACCTCATCAATACTGATCATGTTAACGTTTGCCAAGTTTTAAAACAAGTTTGTTGCAGAGAAGCTGGCATAATTTCTGGACAAGTGTAAATATTGTCATAAATATAGTGTATTTCTAACTATCTGGAACCCACAACAGCAACTAATGGTGACAGCAAGGGTGTTCCACAATGGATGCAAATATAGCACCATGTGCATTCAGTAGGAAAAAATTACACAGAGGGAATTACAGATGCAAATCCCACACTTCCTTTTTAGGAGTTCAGATCAGGCCTAAAACCGAAGTGTTTACCACCCTCTGAACTTGTTTACTTTGCTATAATACAGTTATATATAAGGAAGTTTTGTACAATTTCATAGTTGTTTTAGTTGATTAGTCTCTATCTCAGTGTTTTGACACAAAGCTTTTATACTGTCGTACAACCCAGTGTCATATCAACGCTGGACACATTAGAAATGTATTTTTAAAATAAGTCTGTTATTTACTAATACAGACATGATACATATTTTTCTGAACTATCAAATATATTTTTAAGTGTCCTATCAAAACAAATGAAAGTTCTCCTAAATCCCAGTAGTTTAGTTATAAGAATATTACATTTTTATAAATATTTTATTACTTTAAAGAAATTTAAACAGTTTATTTTGCAAGCATGGTAGGTTTAGATAATTGTTCAACTCAGGAATATTAGAAATAGAGTCCAAATAGAATTGAAAAGACCATGAAACACTCAGAATGGGCAAGCAACTTTTACAGAACCCCCTCTAAAAGAGATCCTGAGAGGTAAAAGTCAATGAGTCTTGTCTTTCTTCTGTGGTAAGCTGGTAGAGACACTGTTTCATCTGGTAGGCCAAGTTGGAAGCTTTGTGGTTTTGTGAGGTGGGGTGTTATTATGGTAACAGGAAGTCCATCTCTTCCTGCTGTGCAGAGTGCACTCAGCCTCTTCTGACTCAGAGAAAGTGAGCCATGGCTGACCATGGCTACCCACTGTGGATGCCATGGAGTATGGAAATGGCTGTACTAAGAAACCAGTCTTGCACACACTCCCCAAAGAGCATTTTCTGTTATCACTACTAGAGTGATGGACAAGATGGATCTTTTTTTCTCACCAAGGTAAGTATTTCTTATGTATTCAGACCAGCAAACTTAGATTCTTCCGTGATACAGTTCAGCCTGTTAAAGCATTTCATGCAAGTGAAGTAACTGTTCGCAAGCTTTCATTTTCAATACTCTGTCCTACTATTTCTCGTATTCCTAGGTAAATATTTTAACATCTCTGTTGTAGTCAAGCACAATCAGGAGAGACATACTCTATGCTGTATAAATCTGAGTGTAGAACATGATTCATGACATTCCTAGACAGAAATCACATACAGTGACTTAACCCTGACAGTACTATCATAGAATCACAGGATGGTTAGAATTGGAAGGGACCTTGAAGATCATAGACTTCCAACCCCCCTGCCATGGGCAGAGACACCTCCCACTAGGGCAGGTTGCTCAAAGCCCCATCAAACCTGGCCTTAAATACCTCCAGGGATGGGGTATCCACAACTCCTCCGGGCAACCTGTTCCAGTATCGCGCCACCCTCACAGGAAAGAATTTCAGCCAAATGTCCCTTCTTCCAATTTAAAAGCATTACCCCTTGTCCTGTCACTACACTTCCTGACAAAGAGTCCCTTTCCTGCTCTCCTGTAGGCTCTCTTCAGATACTGGAAGGTTGCTAGAAGGTCTCCCCAGAGCTTTCTCTTTTCCAGGCTGAACAGCCCCAGCTCTCTCAGCCTGTCCTCATAGGAGAGGTGCTCCAACCTTCTCGTCATCTTTGTGCCTCTCTGCTGGACCCATTCCAACAATTCTATGTCCTTTCTCTGTTGAGGACTCCAGAGCTGGACACACTACTCCAGGTGGGGTCTCACAAGCACAGAATAAAGGGGCAGAATCACCTCTCGTGACCTGCTGGTCACGCTTCTTTTGATGCGGTCCAAGATATGGTTGGCTTTCTGGGCTGCCAGCGCACACTGCTGGCTCCTGTTGAGCTTCTCATCCATGAGCACTCCCATGTCCTGCTCCTCAGGGCTGCTCTCCAGCCGTTCTCTGCCCAACATGTATTTGTGCCTGGGACTGCCATGTCCCAGGTGCAGGACCTTGCACTTGGCTTGGTTGAACTTCATGCGATTTGCGTTAGCCCACCTCTCAAGCCTGTACAGGTCCCTCTGGATGGCATACCTTCCCTCCAGCGTGTTGATTGCACCACCAAGTTTGGTGCTGTCAGCAAGCTTGCTGAGGGGGCATTCTATCCCACTGTCCATGTCTCCAACAAAGATGTTAAATAGCACAGGTCCCAGTACTGACCCTTGTGGGACACCACTCGTCACTGCCCGTCACTTGGACATTGAGCTGTTGACCACAACCCTTTTCAGTGGGGCCATCCAGCCAGTTCCTTACCCACCGTTTTGTCCATCTACCAAACCCATGACTTTCCAATTTGGAGACTAGGATGTGATGTGGGACAGTGTTAAATGCTTTGCATAAGTCCAGGAAGATGACATCCATTGCCCTGCCTTTGTCCACCAGTTTGTGGCAGTATCATAGAAGGCCATCAAATTCGTCAGGCAGGATTTGCCCTTGGTGAAGCCTTGTTGGCTGTCTCCAATCACTTCCTTATTTTCAATGTGCCTTAGCAGAGATTCCAGGAGAAGCTGCTCAATGATCTTGCCAGGCACAGAGGTTAATTTCATTAAGTAGTAAATAGTTTCCTGCTCTAAATGGGCAACTAAAGTTCATAGAGTCATAGAATGGCTGGAGTTGGAAGGGACCTTAAAGACCTTCGAGTTTCAACCTCCCTGCCATGGGCAGTGGCACCTCCCACTAGACCACGTTGCTCAAAGCCCTATTGAACCTGGTCTTCCAGTAATGGGACACCCACCACTTCTCTGAGCAGCCTGTTCCAGTGCCTCACCACCCTCACAGGAAATAATTTTTCCCTAATATCCAATCTAAATCTCCCATCTTTTTATTTAAAACCAGTACCCCTTGTCCTATCACTACACTTCCTGACAAAGAGTCCCTCTCCAGCTCTCCTGTAGGCTCCCTTCAGATACTGGAAGGCTGCTAGAAGGTCTCCTTGGACCCTTCTCTTCTCCAGGCTGAACAGCCCCAGCTCTCTCAGGCTGTCTTCATAGGCAAGGTGCTCCATCCCTCTGATCATCTTTGTTGCCCTCTGATGGAGTCATTCCAACGAGTCCAAGTTGAATTGAATTTTGAAGTTGAAAACTGAATCGTAGGAACCTGTTTTGCTCACATGATTCATTTATGTTCCTATTTTCAACAGCAAGATAACGGAATAAGCAAGAGGTAACATTTTCAAACTAATAAAGCCATCAGGATGCCCTGAAGGAAGGAAAAGGATGATACAACATTTAGGTAGTTTTCATCATTTTTTAATATCTCTATGTAGAAATATCTTGAAAATGTTTTCTAAAATGCCATATATTCTTGAAATGCATATAGAATTGTATAAATGCATCTACAATCAATACTGAAGCAGACAACTTCTTTCCACCTTTGACATGAACTGCAAGCACTGGAAATAGATTGTGTAGTCACAATAAGCCAGCTGAATCTGTAAGCTACAGGTATATGTTAATGTGATATTTCATTCCATGGGGATCCTGGTGGACAACAAGCTGAACAAGAGTCATCAGTGTGCAGCTACAGCAAGGAAAACAAATTGGATCCTGGGTGGCATCCCTGGAGGCACTATTAGCAAATATAGAGATGACATCATCCTGCTCTATGCAGCACTTGTCAGGCCACACATGGAGTACTATGTCCAGTTCTGGTTTTCTTTAATAACTTATCATTAAGACTTTTCCAAAGAGGAATTTTCATGAAAGAGAGGTAGAGCAGTGCTTTCAGCAGGGAATCTTTATGAAGCAAGACTATAGAAATCTTACAAACAGAAAAAGAAATTATATTGTTGTAACCCATACAAAAACAGAAATGAAGATACTATGTCTAATGTTTTCTTTATAGCACTAGGGTTTTTTTAATTTTCCTTTGTAGTGATAGGTCATGATATTTAATTTTCATATATATAATTTAATATATATATTCTCATATATATGTGTTCATATATATGTGCACATTTAGTTTACTTTTCAGAATGCCCAAGATTTGTTGTTGTTTGTTTTTTTTTTTACTTTTGGATTTACTGATTAACTAGCTATTATATTTCATGTGCTCCAATAACATTTTCTGGGAAAAAAAAAAAAACAAAACAAAACAAAAAAAAACATCAAACTGAAGTGTTTTTCTGAAGTAGAAAAAAAATATTTGTTAAGAATTTTTCTAGAAGTGATAAAATTTAGTGGTCTTCTCATACTGATATTATTTCTTATATACTCCTACTTATCTATTATCTATTAAAAAAGCACATATTGCTCCCATTGTACTTTTTCCCCTTAAAATTTATAGGAAACTGTCACATATTGAAAACAGAAGTTCTAGATTACCAATTTTGGTACATTTAGATCTCACACATAAAGCTTTTACTTTCATATGTTCTTAAAGTCAGGAAAAGTCAGCATAAACATGTAATACAAAAATTAAATTAAAAAAATCTTATTTCTTTAGGTTGCTGCTGGCATGGATGATATAAACATACAGATTCAGTCTGTATTGGGCCACAGAATAAATACAGCATTTTTCTAGCACCAGTATATTTACACCATAAAATTACATTAGTAATTGTTTCCAAGTGTCTCTAGGATTACATTTATATTTTTAAATAATATGTTGCCTGCATAAGGACCATTGCTATTAATTTCCAAAATGTCTTTTTTTAGTCCATTCATAACTAATTGCATCCATATTGATGTGCTCTGTGGATGGCATAAGACAGAATTTTCCAAAGAAATATCAGCCTACTATTCTGGACTCATAACTGGCCAGAAAAAAAATTGCCTGTCTTCTGTCAAGCAGGGAGATAGATCCAAAAAATGGAAGAATAAAAGACATAAAAACTTTACATAACACTTTCAACAGATGTGAAAGATTGTAAAACATCCAGCTCTTGCTGATGTTAAAGATTGCTAATACTTATTCAGACCCCTGATATTTAGAAAAACTTTGGCAATGAATGAAAGTATTCACTAGAGGGGAAATAGTATTTTATGAGTCTAAAAATAAACACAGGCTATGTTTATTTCACTGAAATTAGTACTTTCAAGTACATCAGAAAAATATATGAGCAGTTTTATGATTTGGCAGCTTTATGATACTATATAAAATAGTCATAAAAAAGTTTTATACTAGTATTTCAAACTATTCCTACTATTTCTGAAGAGCAACAGTATAAGAACATCACAAAAAAAAAAGTTAAAAAATCTGAAAAGGGTCTTGGTAATTCATTTACCCTATTCTCCTGCCTGGAGGCAAAAATCAAGTACACCAAGTTCATTCAGTACTTGTGCTTGTCTAGACTGTTTCTAAAGACTTTCCATGATAGAAAGTTGACAGTTTCCCAAGTAATCTAACCCATTGCTTCCTTGTATTTCTTGCAGAAAACCAATCCATCTCTCTCATTCATCTCTCATTCACTGTAATTCTATATATTATTCTTCTTCATGCTGTTTAACACAGATTTGGAGAAAAGATTAATCCTTTCTATGCATCAAGCTTTTAAATTTAGAGTTTTACTTTTTCTAAGTTAAATATCACCAGATCCTTAATCCATTCAATATAGATCATGTTTTCTAGATCTCTGACCATTTTGTTTCTCTCTCTGGATTCTTTCCAAATGGCCTACATCCTTCTTTAATTGTGTGTGTTACAAAATAAAATACATTACTGGAGAGATGACTTACCACTTGACATGTAGGATGGAAAAATCAATTAGTTTTGTTTCAAACAATACACATACAGCACAATCCAGTATGTTTCTCTTTTTTTACAACATTGTGAAACAATATTATAATTATTATTCACTGGAACTTCTAGTTCTCTTGCTCATTTCTACTGCTCATCCAATAATATTGCCTCTTATATTTCTTCACCCAATTATCACTAAGCATAAGCATTGTGTATTTTGCCTTATCAAATGTAATGTTTTCTGAGTTAGTTGTTGATACCTGTTCAACTTAAATTTATCACCTAAATGATTTCCAAATCTTCCACTGTCATTGTCAAAATTGATAAAATACTGTCATTTTATATAAGTTGTTAATAATGAATAATATGGGATCCAGGACAAAAGAATAATCCTTTAGTTTGACAATAAATAACCAATAAATACTCTCAGAATATAGATTTCTTATCAGTTATATATACATGTAACAATGGTTTATTTTTCATGGAACAGAATATTGTTCCTGTGCTGGGTGAACCTTGGGTAGTAGCCACCCACTCACCCAGACACATATTCACAATCCCCCTTTGAGGGGCAGGTAAAGAAAATGGAATGACAAAGCTTTTCAAAGCTTGAGGTAAGGACAGGTAGATTGTTTGTCAGTTACCGTTGTAGGCAAAACAGACATGACTGGGGGAAAATTAACAATTTCTTCTCAGTTAAAATAGATTCTGGTAGTAAGAAAAAATGACATACATTAGACTAATATTGCTGCTCCCCATCCCTCCTTTCCACTTGCCCAACTTCATTCCTGACTCTTCTTATCCACACTGAGTGGCACAGGTGAACAGGTTATGCTTATGGTTTGTCACTCCTTTCCTCCTACACTTTTCTCCCTGCTGTAGAGAGCTCTTCTACAGACCACAGTTCTTCAGGAAAAAATTTGCTCCATCATGGGTCCTCCATGAGCTGCAAGAGTATCTGCTCTGGTGCTGTGGAGAACATTCTTCTACTCTCTCTCTGACCTTAGAGCACTCTGTTGTTTTTCACTTTTTTTTCCATATATATGTTTTTGACATGTGCTTTAGAATTGATGATTTGTATGACTGACACCACAGAGTGTCTGAAATATGCGCACTAGTCTGGCAGATTGTGCAAAAATCCTGCAAAAAGCCCCATCTTCTTCTGGAGTGACAGCCAAAGGCTAAGCAAGATACCCTTGACTGTCTCTTGTGACATATATTGAACTGAATCAAAAATCTGCACATTAGACATCTAGGGGTGAGGGAATCAGCCCTCTGGTTAGACTGTTGGAATCCAAGTGCTTAAAATGTAGGAGCCTGTGTCTCAGCTATTGTTTAAGTTACCATTATTCTGGATGAAGTATAAATTTATTAGTTAAAAGAAACCTTAATCTAGTCAGCTGAATGACTAAATTCAGAGAGTGTTGGCTGTTCTAATTAGATTGTCACTGACCAAAATGAAAATTTAGGCATGTACTTTTCAGCATAACCATAAGTCTAACTGTCCTGAAGCAGACAGGTGTCACACGCAGAATCACATAAAATTGTAGGGCTTGGAAGGGACCTTCATAGACAATCTAAGTAAACCCTGCCAAAGCAAGTATACCTAGAACAGGCTGGACAGGAACACATACAGGCAGGTTTTAAGTATCTCCAAAGAAGGATACTCCACAGCTTCTCTGGGCAGTCTGTTTTAGCATTCTGTCACCCTCAAAGCAAAGAAGTTTTTCCTACATGTTGAGATGGAATTTCCTGTATTCCAGCTTGTGTCTATTGCTCCTAGTCCTGTTACTGTGCATCCCTGAGAAGATCCTGACTCCTTCTATACAAGCACAAATACTGGACAAGAAATACCTCTTGAACTCATTTAGTTGTATCTGAAAACACATGTGAAATATCTCAGATGATAATAATCCTAAAAGTGACATTTCTGTTGACTTAAGGGTGTTATAGGATGGCTGGTTTAGATGTAGATTGCATCTAATCTACATTGAACATTTCTGAGTTCAGATATGATCAATCTTACTCCTTTAAGGAAAAGGGTTTTTGCTGTCTAGTCTGACCCTAAACTAGACTTCAGCATATCTATGTTTAAATCTTAGGCTGATACAGACTTTCTCTTTTGGCTGGGATAAGACTGTGGGTATGTAACACTGTTGCAGGTTCAAATCCTGAGGACAGTATGGTATTGTTGATGCGACACTCTGAACTCACTCTGAAGATTATTGAGGCTTTGCTATGATCTATGTATTTTCACAGGAAGGGGATGAAAATGCTTTGTATTTCATACTCAGGTTTTCTTTTCTGTCAGAAAAGGGACTTCCTGTGTACTTGTAAAATTTTTACCACAGTAAATCTTTACTCTTGATGAATGATTCATAAAGACTCAGTGAAAACCTATTACACATCCTAGCTTAATAGATGGTCATACTTTATCCTTGTGGAGACGAGGGGACGGACAGCTTTAAAAGAAGTAGTCCTGCATTAGGTATAAAACTTACACTACACCAGCATATAACAAAACGCCAAATTGACTCATTTCCACATCATTGCTTGTAATTATGCCCATGAAGAAATTAAATTTTAAGTATAAAGCTGCTAATAATGCAAATTCTAACCTAATGTTTTACTTAATGTCATTAAAATGTAAAGCCTAATTAGAGAATTGCTGATATTTCTGCTTCTGTCCAGCTCCATACAGTCAGCCTACAGTATGTTAGAGAAACATAAAGAGGATTGACTGTTTTCAGATTCTTCCAATCTGCATGCTCAAATTGGGAATTTCAATGGACATAGCCCAGTTATGAGAGATCTGAGCATTAAGCATTAAGGAAGGTGAGGCAAGAGGAAGATCACTGGTGCTGGATTATTGGATTCAGCGCATTGCTTTGAGAATTTATTTTTCAGCATCTTTGCTGCAATGTTAACTTTTCAGTAATATTATTATAGAAATGTCTAGCCTTTTTTTTTTCCTTTGAAGCTTTACTACTATGTTTCTACATCTTGTAAAGGATAAAAGAAATAAATGGTGATATGTTATGTTATAAAATTACTGTGATATGAGGTTGGAATGGCTAGATCTTCTGAGTGGTGCAGGTCATTCCAAATTAATGCTTTACATCCTTCTGTCATGTATGAACTAAACATTCAACCTGAAATGGTTTAGTTATTTATTTGTTTGTTTTAAAAGTAGATACAATTTACCCTACAAAATACTTTTCTAGGTTCAGTGAGAGCAGAGCAAAGGGCAAGCTAGTAGTGGTTTAAGAGTAATAGCTGTGTATAGTCTCTTATATCACTACAGACTGGGTCCAGTCTCTAAAGCCTGAAACAGGATTTAGTTGAAACTTAGATGTCTTCATCCAAACTGTGATCCAAATATCCCTGCAGCCTTAAGCCTTGAGATATGTCAACTCTTTATAGAAAGTTATGGGTTTATTTGCTTTCGAAGTTTGGAAGGCTCTTATATGTTTGCCCTAGCTTTAGGTGGTTGCAGTATAAAGAAAAGAAAGAACTATACCTATTTGGAGTGAGACTGACCTATTTTAGAAAGGTGTCTTGGCATGGGAGGAATCATACTACATGAAGTGGCACATTTCTCTTCAGTAACTATAAAGTGAGATAAGCTGGTTATCTACAATATAAGTATTTACAACAGAGTTGCCTTAATGTTAGTGCAGAGACATCCCAAATCCCAGAGTCCTCTTTCTATTCATGATAGAAACTTCCCCAGGCAGAGCAGATGAGCATATGGCTCACCTGTCCTTTCACCTAAGACTCCTGAGATTCTCAATTCAGAATGCATTAGTGTAAAATAATAAATAAGTAAAACAAATAATAATAAATGTATTTTAAAAGGTACATAAAAATAATAGATATAAATTTTTAAAAACTTCAGGTGCACAATTTCTATAATATTTTAGTAGTGACAGCATTTACTAAAAATTAAATTAGCATCAGGCTTACTCATCACCACCCCTCATTTATAAAGTCATCTCCTAAGAATATTCCTTTTAAAACACTGTAAGGAATCTAAGGTAGGAGAATTTAATTATTTCTCTCTTCTTATGTGCTGCACTGCAATAAAATTCAAGATCTCTGGGACTGGGGGTTTACATTATGATTGGGAGGATGATACTAGGGATGACAGACTTAAAGATTCTGATTCAAAATGAGGAGCACCTTAATTCTAATCAAAAAGGCCATCTACCAAGCATAGTCCAACTAAATAAGTAGGTAAAGTAAACCAGCCTTTAAAATTGGGCATCAATGAGGTGAGATGAACCCTAGGTAAAATGTTTATGTTTTGATCAAAATTTAGAAACTTGTATAATAAAATTATGGTTCTCAAAACTCTTAAATACAAATATGCTTACTTCAGAACTTTGGGATTATTGAGGGAAATGTCAAAGACATACAGAATGGTTTTGAAATAAATCCAGTGAATTTATGAAATGCCATATAATTTGAAACTAAACTACTTAAATACAAACTAAGAAAGGGCAAAACATGTTTATATATTTGATGTACTTTTATAAATTTTGAATTTTATAACTCACAGTACTGCAGTAATGGGAACAGAAAGATGTTAAGACTGCATGGTTAAGAAACTGAAATATTCATGTTGTGGGTAGATTGAGACAGTAAAGATATCCAGGAAGATAACAACTCAACAATAACAGAAATTTTGCTGGAAATCCTTAACCTGGCAAGAGCAAAATAAAGTGTTATGAAAGTAAAGTTAACTGCCCTTCTCTGGTTTTAGCTCACGTCTTTGTCCTATTTTTTTCTTTCCTTTAATCTGGAAAATCTGGAGATTTTTTGTTCTTTTTCTATTTTTAATTCTTAGTATAGCTCACATTCTCTTCTTCCCTTCTTTTGTTGTCTATTTTTATTTCTATTCTATTTCCCTTTCCTGTTTTAAAATCCTTGTTTCTTTTTCTTTTCTTTAATCTCTCTCTTACAGTTATCTGTGCTCAACCTCTTTTCTTCCTTTGTGATATTTCTGTTGGTCTCATTTCAGTGGTTTTAGATTTTGGGGTTTATTTTATTTCATTTTATTTTCACTTTGTATTGGCCGGCTTTTCTAAAGAACTTTGGCTTATGTAAACATTACACTTTTTCAGCTGTCTATCTGTCTCACATTGGTAACTTCTGAATCTGATGGCTCATTAACCAAAACTGACAGAATAGCACACAGTCTTACAGATAAGGCATTTCCCAATCGGTTTGAGAAAGTTGTCAGCTGGCTGCAGGGTAGAGATCTGAATTGATGTCCCGTCAAATGAAAGGCAGTTGCATCTGAACCCTATTCTGAGAAGCAACAACCAAAGACTCTTGTGCTGCTGTCAGACAATTCTGTGCAGGCTGCAACTTGCCTTGCAAAACAGGTTGAGGAACATGGGTGGGCAGCAGCACCAGACACCAGCAGAAGGATAACATATATCAGCAATCCCCAGGAAACTGTGTGGCTTCTTTAGCTTTGCTGTTTGCGAAGCCAAATGTGTTGACTCCAAAGAAAGCTGTTGCAGTGCTCAAGCTGTTGGATTTGTTTCTGATGTGCTTGACAATTGACTTTGGTGACCAGGCCAGGAGGTGGACCTCTGTTCTTCTATGTACAGAATGGGCCTATTTGCCAATACTGGATGAACCAAGCAGATAGAATTTTCGTTACCAAATAAATGATTTTTGAGAACTAATGGTCCTAATTATTTCATGAGAGATGAAGTCACTAGCATAGTTTCTAAAAGCAGGAATAACATTTGCATTTCTGTATTGTTATTGTAGCAGAAACAAGAACTTTATGTTGTTCAATTTTGAAACATTTTCCTCCATTTTAAGTAGTATCTAATAATCTTACTCATTCCAGCCAGTGAAACAACCAAGCAAACTCCACAAGTCTTATTCAAACTAGAATTTTTGAATTTCCAAGTTGTCTGTTACAACAGCTGAAATACACCAGCTGAAACATCGCGCACTAGGCACTATATAGTGCACAAGGAAAGCTAGATGCTTCAGTTAAAGATATATGCATGTATTTCCAACTGAAGCACATTCAGCACAAGAAGTCAATAAGAAGTAGCTAAAAGGAAACACAAGCACCAAAATATTTTATAAATTCAGCCATTTATAAATAAAAAAAATATAATAATAATCAAGACAGAGATAACACTACAATAAGGGAATCTTTTCTGCAAAAAACAGCACAAGCACATATAGTTTGCTCTCTCTCAAATTCCCAGTGACTTCAGGAAATAACATTTTTTTCTCCATAACAGTATTTAACAGATAAGATAAAGAGTTCTTCACATATCCTAATTAAAACCTAGTGCTATAGACTCTTGTGAATTTAAAGTTTTATACTTAATCCATATACACTGGAGCAGTCATAAAATTAAGGTTTCTTATTCTTGGACTAATACCATAGCTGTAAACTGTATGCGAAAAGGGGCATAATTTGCTTTTCTTCCACTTACCTCATCTTGAAAAGGATACATCTAGGCATTTTTGAGACATTTTAGTCAATTCACAATCCAGTCAGTATATGTGAGGTATATACAGAATATCTCTCAAATCAGATTTCACAACAGAAGTATGCAATGCTTTATTTACTTGCTGAATCATTTTATGGAGACAACTTCATCTAGATAGGTATGAGAAAACTGGAGATCTTCCAGATCAACAGAGAAAGAACTAGTAATTTTATGAAACATGAAGGGCTCATGGATGTTGGTGTTTTCATCTTTCTGTTGAACAGGTGAGGGCAGAAATACAATTTTGATTTTGAGAAGAGAATTTATGAGAAAATCCTCTGTGTTTGGAGGCATCTATGGCCTTTAATGTTCCTATCAGTATTTCCATAAAAAAATATTATCTTACTACAAACTCAGGATCATTTGAACAGAGACCTCTATAGATCTACAAAAAAAATGAAAATACACTTGCTAACAATACTGAAAACAGAGTCTAAAAGGGAGATGATTGGAAAGAGAAGGAAATATATAACACACATCAACAGGTGTCTTAAGCAATGACTGTTGATTAGCTCTCTATTCACACTTACCTCTCTAATTCTGAGTCCTCTCTCCCAGACTCCTATTGTTCCTATTCACCCTTCACTACTCTGCCATAACCAGCCCTGATTGATTCTTAATTTGCTCCTATTCCTTACTACCCTTAGCCCCACTATATTAGAAATGCCCATTAGAATGCATTAATTTATTAGACTTCTTAGCCATTTGTTCCTGCTGTAATAATAGCTATCACTGCCTACAATTCTGAATCAAAGGAATATTTATTTAAAGCTATTATATTTTATATTCTTCCTAGCATTCTAGGATGATCACTGCCAAAAGGTTCTTGTTCAGAATAAGGCTGCTGAAAAAGCCATGAATGAGAACTGTTGTAATTTACCTTTTACACAGTTGGAAAGCCTACATTCTGCCTAAAGTATTTCCTTCATTTGCTTTTGATTTATTTCCTCTAAAATAAATTTATTTTTAAGTTTCATAAATTCATCTAATCTAGATAATGTCTATAAAAATTTTATTTTTTTTTTTAAATTTTGTACTACATTTGTTGAGCTCTAAAACATGGAAAAATTCAAACAATCAACACATTTTGGACAACAGCTTTCCTAGATTAGAAACAATGAGCTATCTGATGTTCTGCTAAAAATCATAGGAAGTAATTCAGGTATGAGCATGAGTGATCAAATCTAAGTTGAAGAGATGTGTAACTTTGTTGCAAGCTAATAAAATCTGTTGAATTTGGATTCTGTATTTACATCTCAATCTGGATTTAAAGCAAAAACAAAACAAAACAAAACAAACCAACAAAGTAAAAACAACAAAGTAAAACAAAAACAAACTCCCAAACCAGACCAAAAAAACCCACAGAAAATGTTCAGGATACCTTACCAGTCACTGTGCCTCCAACTAAACAAAGTTCTCATTTTTCCTCCAGCAACAAAAGCAGCGGCTACTCCCAGTAATTTACATGCTTACAGTTTACAGTTGCAAAATGTTCATTCCTATATTCTTTCAAACACTGGGTCTTTGAAAAGAAGGGATCATTTTCCTCTTTTAGATCAAAAGGGCAGGAAATAGTGTATTGAATTTCAAAAAAATCTTTCTGTTGGAGTGTAAGTAATGACTAAATGAGAAGCCATGAAGTCACAGCTTTATTCAGTTGCTGTTACTGTCATCACCCTGTTTACACACTGAACTGAATTACCTCTTGTGCAGTATCTTTGTGTAACTGTAGCAAAACAGCCATAACTGAAGGTTGTTTCACTTCAGAGTTAGATACTAGCCAAAGGGCCTGTAAATGCTCTTTGCCTACTGTTGTTGAACTGGTGCTAACAGAAATAGGAAAAAAATACTGCATGATTTAGCTAGAAATACACATGCCATTGCGACTAGCACAGGAGGCACTGAGAGCTGAGGCCATTCCTCTTGTCAGTAGTAAGACAACAGAGGAATTGAGAGCAAAGATAATCACATGATGATCTCACTGTGACCATAATTTAGATTTTTGTTTTGTGTGTGTCTGAAAGAGAACACTTACGCCTGAGAAACAATTTCGGGAGAGAGGAGACATGATTTTTGAATAAAATATCTCATGCAAGCTCTGTCTTTTTTTCCTTAAAACTGTAATCAGTCTCAAAAACACAAAGTTAAACTTTAATGCAGGCTAAGTGACATGAGCATTAAGTAATGACTATGGAAACAGAAATGCCATTATGTTTTTTGACAGAAAAACAGAAGCTTATCTACACTTTAGGTAAGATTTGGAATTTAACATATACTTTTTCACTTTTTAATGGATATATTTATATATTAAAATTTCAAGACCATAAAAGTGACTTCCTTTTAGGTAAGACAAACTATGAAATAAGATGGCAGAAGGCCCTTTTCTCCAATATATATGTATTTGGGGAAAAACAAACAAAACCCACCACATTTTAATCCAGTAATCCAGTATTTGGTTTGCAGTGATGCTGCTTTTACTTCTTTTGATCTTGCATCTTCTTTCTCATTGTCAGTCATGAGCTGTTGTTTTTTTAAACTGTGGAGTTGCATAACATTATTATGTAAATGCTTCCTTATCCTCCAAAGCAGCAGCTCTCTGCTGAGAATTCAAGCAATACTGCAGAGCTCTGCAGCAAGATTTGAAGGCCTGAGACCTGACCTTTGGGTGAATACATTTTAACCAAGAAATTTGATTACCGTGTATAGGACCATTACGGATTCTTTCTCCTATGTTTGATTTAAGAAGGCATGGGTGAGCTTCTCCATAAAGCTCAGTTTAGTAATGCCTATCAGAAAATTCTGCTCTGAATTCCTTAAGTTATGCAATGCCAAGTCTGCCAGCCTTCACGCACAGCCATGGTGGTAAACATATAGAACAAGGCTCACACAACCTGTTGAGTAGTTCCACCCATATGACTACACCGAGCCCATCAATCAGCTTTCTCATGCAAGTCTTTATCCTTAAATGCTGAATAGCAGAGGTGGAGAAATGCTTCTTACTGTGTTGAAATTATTCTTGAGGCTAAAAGCTATGTTTCAGGCAACACTCAGAAGTTTACTGCATTTACAATGAAAAGGAGAAAGCATGTGATAAGAAAGCAGTTCTTCAGTCTTACTCAGCTCATTATCTTACATTTTTTGACTCATCCTTCAGAAGTTGCATAGCTTGAGACAAAGCTAAATAATTCTTGGCATCTGATTCCTCTAGACCTTATTAGTGCTGCAGTTGCTTGCCTGACAGGGTAACAAGCAACTTAGATTCTCCCTTAATCCATTCCAAAACATTTTAGCCTTAGAGGCTTTTATCTGAAGTGAGTAAGTTGGGAAAAATGACTTTTTTTTTCTTTGTTCAACAAAGTAAAGCTATTATGTTTATCCTCATGCAGTCTGTCCTCTTAACAGATTTTAAATGAAGAGAAGAATAAGTCAAATTCATCTGGAGGCTTCAGCCTAATCAAATAATTGTCATCTCATAAAATCTGCTTTTAGGGTCTGATTTTTTATTTACAGTTAGCAATTCTTAAACTACCCATTAAAAACATTACTAAGGGGGAAAAGAAAAAGTGAAATTAAACCTTTCTTCAATTTGTAGAAGTTACCACTGTACTTATAATTATGTCTTTAGACATAATTATGTCTCTTTAGAATGTTTAGAATGTTTGCATTAGTGGAACTGAAATACAGGAAGAATTATTAAGACTTTGTATTAATTATCATAAAGTTTTAAACATTTTTGATATATAACTTTAGAAAAGAAAGAGAAGGGTCAATTTAAGGCCAGGACTTGGTAGCTTACCGTACTTGTTTCTGTAGGGCGTCTGTGTGTGAGTGGGTTTTCAAAAGACAAAAGCTCCCATCTAAAAGCCTTAGAATTATTAATAAGCATTTTGATGAATAAAAGACTTTACAAGCTTTTTGAACTAGAATTTACAAGCTCAAATTAACAATAACATCATGCCAAAATATAGCAACATACAGGTTTGAAGGTAAGAGAACGACTAATATAGAGCTGCTAAAAGCAAGTATTGTTCTAGCTAGATGGCCTAACCAGTAAGAATATTATCCATAGAGTTGCAAGATCATAAAAGGAAGATGTTTGAATATGAAGATTTTGGTTAATTTAGTTTGGTTAAGTTTATTGATAGAATTGAGCAATGATAATGAATAAACAGGAGAGTCAATTAGGTCCCTGGCTCAGGATAAATGAGATGGTCACCGATGAATACTGAAGAAAAGCAGAACAAAAAAATGAAATTATGTGTATTAAAAGAAAATAAGTTTCTCATCCTCTGAGAAATAATCAACATTATTGATGGAATACTATGGTTTAGGAATGTCTATTGTTACACCTCTGAATTCAGGATTTTAAAATTCATGTTACATCTTTATTATGTAATTCAATGCCTTAACTTTCTAATTACCTAAGGTCTTATTTTATTTCACTGTTTCAAAAAAGATAATATTATTTCCATTTGCTTTAAAAGTGGTGGCAAACAGACTTCTGTCACAAGCTGATGCTTCTATGAGTTGATGCTGCAAATTGGTAACTTCCGTGGTTCACTCCGCTTCTCTTGCACTCTACTTTTTAGAATGGAAGGGGATTTCTGGATACTCTTTCTGGATACTGTAAGAGTTTTCATCTCTGTCTACTGAAGGAACCTGGACACCTCTGTCAAAATAATTTCTGAATTACAGTAGAAAAGTGTGGTGAATCATGTTCATAAAACCTTGTATTGCTTTTCAGAACTATAAGGGAAAGACATTCCTCCATTCACAGTTCAGCATCACCCTATTATAAAACATCAGAAATGATCATTCTTGATACAGCCCTTCTATTCATATTGACTAATGAATGTTTGAGTATTCCTAAAGATAGCTAGCATTTTTCTGGAGGTTTGCATTAATGTGCTGAATTGGGATCCAGCCATGGGTTCTTCATTATTGTGTTCTGGTTTGAAAAAGTAGGGAGAGGATTACTGGATAGGAATAGTCAAGGCATATGTAGTACTGTGGCCCAAAGCTGTTTAGGGCTTGTGTTGCATTGAGTCTGGAACAGGAAAATATATCTATGGTTAAAGTAACAGTGATATGTTTTTCAAATATTCAACTATGAACTTCTGATTGGAAGGAAGTTGAGGGCATTTCATATGCTACTTATTTATTTCCTCTTTTTCTCAAGGAGAGCTTTCCAAGCCCTGAAGTTGTGCATGAGAACAGTGACACAATTTAAGAATCAAATCCAAGTACCAAACCATAGATAAGCTGACTTTATTTAATTATACCTGAGATATTCTGCATATTCCTATCAATTGTCAAAGTACCTTATTAAAAGTCATTTTTCCTGCTTGTATCTCTTGCTCCACTGAAATAAACTATGCTAGGTAAAATAATTTTTTTTTTCATAAAAGATTAGGTGCCAAAAAAGTGTAAAGATTTTATGTAAACATTACTTTGACTACTTTATGAAACAAACTTTACATCCCCTTTCCTTCAGCCTCCTTTTCCTCCAAAATCTGAAAAAAAAAACGATTTCTCTTTGCTAAGTGCAATTTGAAACATCAAGTGCTATATACCCTGAAATGTATTTCAGAAATGTAAGAACTCCTTCATATTTCACAAATTTATCACTGGAAAATGAGTTAAAAACAATCATATCATACTTTAACCTTTGACCTTTCTTTGGTGGTGGAATGCTTTTTCTTTACAGCTTATCTACAAACGAGACTTGTACTGACCACAGAACATCATGTCTGCCTTATTAGTGTGAGTTAATAGTAGCCTGAGGACTCCTTCTGTTCTCAGCTCTGCTGTTTATTCTTTTCACCCAGAGGTCAGTAGCTGCGGAAACCATCAAGAGCTGCTGAAAACATGGTCACATTTTCTTTTGAGCCAACTGCTGATTCTAAGAAAAAAGGCCCTATATGGAAATCGTTACTAGTGAAGAGCTGTAAAAATATAGTTTTCAAGCATATGTTAATGGAACAGGCGAAACGTTGACAGAATTCTTTTGTAAGATTTACAGTAGAACTGGACATGGTTTAAAAAAAAAAAAAAAAAGATATTTTATATAGAAGTGAAATAATAATCCAAAGCAGGGCTAAATGATATAGTTACAGGTACAGGGAATCATTAAATGAGTTCTCTGATTTTTCCAAAGGACTATGTTCAAACCATTTTTTTACTATTGCAGATGGTAAAATGAGTAAAAATACTGTGTTGAACAAATTCTGAATCAATTAGTTTGTCTTTAAAAATTAAAAATTACTGGAAAACAACTGAAGAGCTTACTTTTCTTTTGAAGCCAAATTGAAACTTCTGGTTCTTCAGTTACACACATTGGATGACTTTAAACAGTGAGGAACAAAAAATATCCCAAGCATAAACTTCTCAACAAGGCTGTGCAAACCAGGTAAATTGTGGTTTGTTGTGTAAATCAAAGGGAAGAGATTTTAAAACTATTTCTTTGATACAAAACGCACCCTATTACTCTGGATCACACAAGGTTAAATGTATTCTTTATAGATAACTAAAAAGTCAGACTAAACAGCACTTGCATGGAATTCTCCAGTCCTGAAAGTATCTACAAAGTTTCCTAATTTAGTACTGCGGTTTCAGTTTTAAGATAAGGATAAAACTAACAGATAGATTTAGTAAAAATTTCTGTATCTATCAAGTGGGACTCAGATAAAAATAGAGCTATGAGTTCTGATGGCTCTGAAGACACAGGTGGTCTGCCCACCCATATATGTTTTTAAGACCACCTCAGTAAAAGTGCCTCTGCCCAAGCAGAGCATAATAATCACTAATCTTCCCCATAAGGCCTTAGAGGACTTTACTTAGAATATGCTTAGCATATCGGTTTAATCAGGGCACTGCAGGAGGGTGCCACATCACCAGGAGGCATTATTTTCCAGGGTTCTGCAACAGTCAAATTAAGCAGCAGCATGATAGCTATTTCTGCTGAAGTCTGTTGTCTCATACAGATTGCGTTCATATAAAAGATGAAGTTATGAAATAACCAGAGCGAAGCAATTTTCTTCCTGAAATGCATCACCAACAGCCTGCTTTATGCCCTATAACATGATTGTCTGTCTTTTTGCAGGTTTATTTTGATTGATTTATTATATATCCTTTTGGTGTTTACAGAGCTGACAGTCCGTGGACTGCAAAACATTTTGCTCTTTAGAAGTCTTCATTTACTGAAATCTGAATAGTTAGGAATGAAATATATTGTAGCAAGAGTGTTTTGATTTGTTCTTTTTTATTATTATTATTATTTAAGAATAACACTTAAAGAATTGCAAATATGTTAATATTTTGTTAATACTGTGATGTTTCATTAAAATATATTACTATTTCATTTTAAAATATCTCCTATTGTGACAAGTAGAAAGCTTTTAACTGATCTGAAAAATATTTTCTTCCAAATTTGATTTTCAAAACATTTGATATTTAATATTGTTTTCAGAAAAACCTCAGAATTTGCACAAAAGATCCAATTCTTACCCGTATGTATCAGCTAAAGTAAAAAAAAAATTATCTGTGTGTTATATATTCATTATATGCACACACACATATATGTATAAATTAATGAAAAAACCTGAAGCCTGTGGTCTTCATAGACTAAGCCATTTGTCAGTCTTACTGACTACTGCTGGGGTAGCATGATTGATTTAAAAGTGAAAAAACCAACAAGAACAACAAAAGACACCAAAAAAACCCACCAAAAAACCCCCAAATCTGAAAGCCAGAAACAGCAATGGATTTTCAGTATTGCATTCTGCAATTTTGTTCAGAAACTTAAATTAATTTACTATAATGATAAACTGCATAAAATCTGTTTACACCTCCAGTTCTGGCCCTTGGGGAGCTGCAAATCAGAATTATAAACCACATGGAGGCAAGTTGCAGTTTCATGACAGATAGACAGTGAATTGACTTGTCCGTCTCACAAGAAGAGCATCTGAGGACTGCAAATAGAATCTCAGGAAACTTAATTTCTATTCCACTTTGTATATCAAATGCCCCAAATAAAATTCCACATTGTACTGTAACTGAAGGAACCTGCTTTTTCTGGACAGCTACATTCCCTGAGCCTGTCAGTACCTCTCCTTAAGAATTAAAAGTGAAAGATGAGATAAACAGAGGAAATTCACTGATCTTCAGTGCTGTGTTTTTGCGTATTTAATTGCAAAATAAGAAAGACAGGTTTGTTCAGCTTGGATTTAGCGTCCTATCATCAAGCTCAATGTACTGCTTGGTGAAATGGTGTGGAATACTTGATGTTACAGTAAACAAAGAACAAACAGGACAACAGCCCTTCACCATCCTGTCTGTTTTGCTTCTATTTTATAAACCTTAATATATATATATTCTTTTATTTTATTTTATTTTATTTTATTGAAAGAGATACAGAGTATTGCTTGATTCCTCATAGATCTGGGATATCTGAGGTTGTCTTAATTGCTATAGAAGCTGCTGGCTATTTTTTACTAGAAAGCAAAGAATGCAGTCTTTGCATATATATTAATTCAAAAGTGTAACTTGAAGTTAAACTTTACTCAGGGACCCTCTGATGCTAGATAGCAATGCTGAATTTTACTGTCATCCTAGTCTACCAGCAGTGGCTACGTAGGTGGTAGCTAGCAGTGCAAGTGAGGTGGGAACCAGCACAAATACCCTTGTTTCATTTATTAAGAAATAAAACCTATGATTTCCCAGTGATCCTAACCAGTGGGGATTTGTTGATGACAAAGCTCAACATGCTCAACAGCAAATCCCATAACAATCAAACCCTTTGAAGAGGCAGCTTTGCTCTGCAGCAACTTTCCACCAGAGACAACTCCTTCTTGTATGAAGACCATAGCTCTCAGTGATATATTTTCTCTCTGAACACAGTAATTCTGGGCTTCTTTGTTCGGAAGTCTGTGGTTTTTCATCACACCCCAGCATAATTTCTGAATTTCAGACAACTTTGCATGGATAACTGCCGAAGAAATATATGTACATTATATATAACATACCTTTATAAATTAATAGAAAGTTAAACTTGTTAGTAGTACTTTAAAATATAAAGAAGAAATAAGCAAATACATCATTAGTCACTGATGCTAAAAAAGAAAATTAAAGCAAAATTATGTTTTAAGATTTAAAGCAGATAATATAAAGATAGGGGTATAAAGATAAAGTAGGGGTTAAAAAATTAACATAATTTTATCTTAGAAGATAAATACAGAAAACTTTGTCATTATTTAAATGTAAAAATCCATATGTATTAATGCATGAAGATGCTTTTTCAAGAGCCTAATTCTAACATGCAGATAATTTGAGTTCTTGTGATGTCACAAAATAACCATTTAGTACCGTGGCTTAACTTACTTTGTATTTTATTGTAACATACAGCTATATTGTCTGATTTGAGGCAATTTTCACTTAAATTTAGGTTTTACTGAAGTGGAAGTGTGAAGATACTTTAATTGTATTATTTTTTAAAATGGTAATCTTTTAATATGGCATATAACATATAAATTGTTGTATTTTTAATTAATTCATAAGTAACAATCCTAAATTCCCAGAATCATTTATTTAAAAGTAGATGTGTTCTGTTTAGGGAAAATGCAACATATGCAACGTATTCTAATTTATAATAAAGGGACTTATTCAAAGCTGATATTGACACATTTTTGACATTTGACATAAAATATGCATGAGGGTAATATTCAGATTGCTAATTTATGGATGAAAAAGTCAGAAGAAGAGAAATTAAGGTTGTGTAGTGTTAAATTGTATGTGTTATTATTATTGACTGTATTGCAAAACAAGCTTATCTGTCTTCCCAGACACTGACAACCAGAAACCCTTTTCAAAGTGATCTTGATTAGTCTGAAGCAAACATATAGATCTACTGCAATATTTGGTTTTTTTTTTTTCAGTTAGTCAATTCCGCTACTACCTATTTATAAACAATTATCAGAGCCTTATGAGATTAATCAAAATGAACAAATTGTACTCTCAAATGATTTCAGTTAATTATACCAAGCAGAAACTTGGCTGAGAGGGTCAAGTGCTATAATATGTACTCAAAGTGCTTAGTATTCTGGAATAAAATTACTTTGATCTTTGAAAAAAAAATTATAAAAAAGCAATGAATATCACTAGCTGCCTAACTGTGTATTTTTCCAATATACATATTTTCCCTGAAAGATTGTAATAGAGGTCTGGGACTCCACAAAATTAATTGAGAACTATTCATAAAAACCTTACTTTCTTGTCAGCTAAGCAGAATTTCACGGATCTACAAATGTGCAGGAAAAAATAGGCTGACAAGTACAAAAGTTATTCTTTCTAAAAAAGTCTTTTGTGCCTTATAGGCCCAAATTGCAAATGTTGAGGGGAAAATACAGTTGTCTGTTATTTTTGTTTGCTTCCAATGTACAGAATAGAGGTTCCTATTCACAGAATAGAATAAATACACAAAATTATCTGGAAAGCTTGGGGTTTAATTGGTTTTATTTGGTGTTCACGTGAGAGTATGGAGACTCTCACAGGAAAAGGGGAAAAAAATGCACTGCACATGGATTACAAACCACACTCACAGCCCAGATGGCTGTGCCGGTCACCTATCTGGGCACATGGCAGAGGAAAAAAGTCGGTTCTTCATTCTAGCAATAAGATGTATGGAAAGCAAAGGAATTCTATACACTCTAGTATTTAGCCATATTTAATTACACACATTACTTTTGCAACATGGACATCTGCTTAAAATTTCAAATGCCTTGTCTGAATTATTTTAGATACAAACAAATGTATGTGGTTTGTTCACTTAAAATCAATGAATAACAAAGATAAAATGTTAATAATCTGTTTGCATTTATAAAATACCAGTGCTCAAAACACTTTGCCTCTGTTTCCTTATCTTTCTGGTCCAGCTATGCAGGACCACATATCACAAGAAATAATCACAAATGATTGGCTTGTTAGCCTTCTATTTTATTGCTGAGAAAGGACAATAAAAAAACCAAACCAAAACCAAAACTGTAAAACCTCAGTTACCTCTAGAAGAAAAACCTGCTTTCTACAGATTAAATTGAAATCTTAAGGAGTCCAAATTATTTGGGCCTGTTACCATTTTTAAGCCAAAATGTTAAGATACATATTTCTGCCAGGCCTGAGAAGATTTTGAATTACTGACCTGTTTAGGAACACATTAAGTCCTCCTAGTTTCCAGTTTGGACTGAAAAACTACACACCTAAGCAACTACTTTGTCAGTATAATTCCTCTTCTCCCCACATTAGAGGCTGCCCATAAATTTGTTCTTTATGAGGTAAAAATGTGCATCTTCCCAGACAAAATTA
This sequence comes from Pedionomus torquatus, assembly GCA_013398155.1. Classification (NCBI taxonomy): domain Eukaryota; kingdom Metazoa; phylum Chordata; class Aves; order Charadriiformes; family Pedionomidae; genus Pedionomus; species Pedionomus torquatus. The sequence goes on from VZRU01013526.1 coordinate 121,627, forward strand.
CATGCAGTTACATAGTTAGAAGGCTCAAAGAACTGTCCCAGTAAGCAATTTGGACAGCATGGTCAATACACTTTTAAAAAATGGAATTCAAATTTAGACCCCTAAATATATATGTCCATAAAGGATTTCTCTATATATGACTTAGTTATCTAAGCTTTCATTAGATCCAGTGAAAGTTTACCGAATTGGTAGGGTCCCCATATACTTGATTAAAGTAAATTAGGTCATCCATAGCCATTAGAAGGCACCTACATATAGAAAGTTTTAGGTCTTAATTTAAGAATCCCTTCAGTGGTGCCAAGGGTTGTAATTCTAAAGCATAATTTTGTAAGGATGCTAGCTTTTAAATAAGCATCTGACTAGTTTATAGTCTCAACAGATAAGGCTATTGCATTGGTGTAGCAAATGTTTGTGGAACCTAACCTACAAGAATGACTTCTCCAGTATGTGCATTATTTGTAGATATTTCCAGTTAAAAATGCTAATTAAAAAAGCCTCTCTAATTGAAAAAAAAGTGTTGCTAAACATCTTTATCAACCAGATATATAGTATGAGCAAAATTCAGCCCTGAGGTAATGCTGTAGTACATTAAAGCTAAAAGAAGGAAAATATTTCTCTATAGGAGTCACAGTTTCAGTACTAAAAAGTATTTATTTTTCTTTTCCCAAAACAGCATTTCACTATTTCACTGGAAGAATCTGAATTAGATCAGAGGGCTTTGTACATTCAAAGTTTCCTTTTTTTTGTGGGTGTATATTTTACAAATGAGTTTTTAAATTAGCATGTTAATTATGTGGGGTTCCATTTTTCACTCAATAAAAAACCCGCACAAAACCAAAAACCAAACCTACCACCAACAAACCCCCCAAAACCCAGAATAAAACAACTGATGAAAGAAATACACTCTTAAAATGTATTAGTGAAAAAGGGGTTGTAGAGAGCTGAGCTGGAGAAAATATATGTCTTAAACAAGAGCAGTATTGAATTAATAAGGCAGGAAGAGTTTTCTTACATGAGTTCCTGAAACAAGAATTTGTTACTTGCTTGTTCAGCCTGACTGAAAATAAACATGTAATTTCACCTCAGAGACAGCACATCTTCAAAATTTAGTGTGACATACTGACTTTCAAATTTTTAAGTAGTCTTCAGAAGCCTTATGATTCTGTGTGCCAGAACTCAGGCTTAGAGTTTAAATGAATGCCAGAAGTGAAATTTCAAAGTTTCAGCTACAATTGACCAATGAAATTATTCAGCTTGATGCTGTCTCTCAGTCCCATCAGGAAATTTGCATCTCTGTTAGATTGTTTTCTTTGTTTTATAGGATGTACTTACTGTTAATGTAACATGTTTCAGGTTTTTCTCAGCACTCCCATTCTGTTTCCAGACTCTGAACAGAAGTTTCTGGGGTGCTTTGGTCAAGGCAAAGGATTTTCAAGATATTTTTTATGGATCAGAGGGCTTTAAAAATAAGTCTGTACTATATATGCCACAGGGCCAGTGAGGTGAGATTTTATGCAGCTGAATTAGAATTAGGCTTCATGAGAGCTCAGCCATTGAAGCCTGCAGAGGTTCTCTGGAGAATACTTATGGAAAAATTATTTTCCTCAAATCATATGGGTTTTTTTATGGTTGAATATTGAGTCTGATTTTATTTTCTATGGAAATCAGGGTCAATGTAAATGCTTCCTTTTTTAGTATGTTTGGGATGTGACAGGCCCTGGAAGGTAGTTTCTCAATGTCTGCTAAATCCCTGCAGGGGATATTGTGGAAGACAAAGAAAAGACAAAGGCATTGAAATAAAAATGAATTTGCTATTTCTGCATACTTTTCTGCTTCTTAAAAATAAATCACTCTTTATTTTTTTCTTTTTATAGTTATACGACAGACACATAGCATATGTCATATTTAATTTCTTACTAACTTTATTCCTTTCAAACAAACGGTACTTTGGTTTCAAATGTTTTAAATCTGATTATTTCTGTACATTTTCACTCAATCTATGGATCCAAAACAATAATAGAAATTCTACATTAACATTAAGAATATCTCAATATCCCAATATGATTGGGTCCCTTTTGATGAAGCTACACCTGAGCCTATGGTTCTCAGATGTGCTGCAGTTTATTGCTGTGGCTTTGGAACATGACTCTACTGTGATATTTTTTGCCAGGAGTAAGTATTTTGCCATGGTGTCTTTGTCTATTCAACAGCATGAAAAATCTTTATATTATTAGACATAGGGAAGAAGGAGTAAGAAAACTAATCGTTAAATATATATAGAATGATTGCAAACAAAAAGATTTACCTTTTGATCTTTTCTGTGAATCATCTTGCTCTAGAGTCTGATATTACAGGACTTGGAACAACCTATAATAATGAGTTTTATCTTGCAAAATATGCATCCTACAGAACAATGTTAAAAAAGATAATATCTTTAGTACAATGTGTTCATTCTTATACAAGGTGGAAGGCTGTGACCTTAAGAAAGGAGGTGTGAGAGATACAGTGAGGGAAAAAATAGATAAAAGGGGAAAAGTATTTTTGCAAGTAGACACAGGGGGAAAAAAATTAAAGGTTTTCTTTAAAAAAAATCTTTCAACAGTTTTTTTTTTTCTGGTTTTGATTTTTTTTTCCATTTTAGAGGTTACAATTTAAAAATGACAGCACAGTAATAACTTTAAAGTAACATATTAATAAAGTGATAACCATATCTCTAGATAATAAATTGCTATGCTGAACAAAGAGCTCTGGTTCACATCTGATTTTGCCCATAATTCCTGTGTCAAAAACATTTCTATTACAATATAATAACAATAAACATTTGTTTATTTTAAGATTTCTCACTAAAATGGAGGTACAGCTTGTAACTGAACTCTAGATCTGTGTTAGTCTGCCTGCTGCAGAAGTTTTACTTCCTCATTATTTTGAATGTTTAGAGTTGGAAGGGACCTCAGAGATCATTGAGTTCCAACCCCTATGCCATGGACAGGGACACCTCCCACTAGACCACATTGCTCAAAGCCCCATCCAGCCTGGCCTTAAATACTTCCAAGGATGGGGCATCCACAACTTCTCTGAGCAACCTGTTCCAGTGCCTCACCACCCTCACAGTAAAGAATTTCCTCCTACTATCTAATCTAAATCTCCCCTATCCCAATTTAAGACTATTATCCTTTGTCCTATCACTAGACTTCCTGTCAATATGTCCCAAGTGAGGATAAAAGGTATACAGAGGTTCCATGGACTAATATTTAATGTAATATTTGGATTTATTTAGGTGCACAAAAAAAAATTGAAAATTCTGTTATCTTCATTTCTGTGATTATTTTATTAGATCATATTATAAAACGTCTGACTTCCAATGCCTCACCACCCTCACAGTAAATATTTTTTTCCTAATATCCAATCTAAATCTCCCCTCTTCCAGTTTAAAACCATTACCCCTTGTCCTATCACTACTCTTCCTGACAAAGAGTCCCTCTCCTGCTCTCCTGTAGGCTCCCTTCAGATACTGGAAGGTTGCTATAAGGTCTCCTTGAAGCTTTCTCTTCTCCATGCTGAACAGCCCCAGCTCTCTCAGCCCATCCTCATAGGATAGATGCTCCAACCCTCTAATCATCTTTGTGGTCCTTCACTGAATTTACCCATCAGAACTATACTGTAACTAGGCACCCAGATTAGAGATCTCTGGATCAGTTATGCATAGTGTTTATGAAAGATTCCTTTCATGGGAATCCCTAGCTCTGACTGTATGATACTCTGACTCTGCAAATTTAGTGTAATGCTAGCCACTTCCTTTGTTATGCAAATATTGAATAAATCCCTTAGTTAGAGTTACAAAGGTTCATAATTGTATTCAGCTTTTATGTATGTATCTGACTATGTGAGAAGGAAAGAAATGAAACATGAATCTCCTAAATGAGAGAACTTCAGTGAGATAATCACAGATTATTCTGCAGAGGATTTTTTCACACCTTCTTTCTACTCATGAATTTTCCAGAAGCAGGCTTTAAAAGACAAAATACCTTTTTCTTTAGCATAGATAGATTATTGAATTCTCTTCTTAGTAGAAATAGTAATGTAACATGGACCAGCAAGGCTGTTATCATGGTGGGGTTCTGTTACAAGTCACCTAACTAGGATGTAGAGATAGATTAAATATTCTATAAGCAGCTAGGAGAGGTCTCCAGATCGTTCACCCTTGTCCTGGAGGGAGACTTCAACCTACAAGGTATCAGCAGGGCGCACAATACAGCTGAGAGGGAACAGTCTAAGAGGTTCCTGGAGTGAGTTTAGGATAACTTCCTGACACAGCTGGCGAGTGATCTGGCTAGGGAAGGCGCTCTGCTGGACCTGCTGCTTGTGGGTGATGGCTGGAGACCATCTGGGGCATAGTGATCATGAAATGGTAGAGTCATGGGGTCAGAAGAACTGCCACCATGGACTTCCAGAGAGCAATCCTCGCAAACTGAGGAAGTCTCAGCTGACTGGCACCTAGCAAATATGAAGCCCATCCACAAGAAGGGTTGGAAGGATCATCTGGAGAACTACAGACTACCCAGTCTGACCTGGGTGTCTGGGAAGGTCATGGAACAGATCATCCTGAGTGCTGTTATGCAGCTCATGAAGGACACCCAGGCAATCAGGCCCAGCCAGCATGGGTTCATGAGAGGCAGGTCCTGCTTGGCAAACCTGATCTCCCAGCATTCTTCTGGAAAAACTGGCTGTCCATGTCTTGGACAGGCACACTGTTTGCTAGGTTAAAAAGTGGCTGGAGGGCCAGGCCTAGAGAATGGTGATGAGTAGAGCTAAATCCATTTGACAGCTAGCCAACTTTGTCAATGATCTGGATGAGGGGATCGAGTACGCAAAGTTAGGTGGGCGTATCAACCTGCAAAGGTAGAAAGGTGTTACAGAGGTATCTGAACATCGATCAGGACAGGCTGGATCAATGGTCCAAGGCCAATGATATGAGGTTCAACAAAGCCAAGTGCCAGGTCCTGCACTTGGGTCACAACAATGCCATGCAGCTCTACAGACTTGGGGAAGAGTGGATGGAAAGCTACCCAGCAGAAAAAGACTTGGGGGTGTTGGCCAACAGCTGGCTGAATATGAGCCAACAGTGTGCCCAGGTGGCCAAGAAAACCAATAGTATCCTGGTCTGTATCAGGAACAGCATGGTGAATAGGACTAGGGAACTGATCATTCCCCTAAACTCAGTAATGGTGAGGCCTGACATGTGTCCAGTTTTGGGCCCCTCGAAAAAAAAAAAAAAGACATTGAGGTGCTGGAGCAGCTCCAGAGAAAGGCAGTGAAGCTGGGGAGGGGTCTGGAGAACAAGTCTTATAAGGAGCAGCTGAGGAAATCTGGGGCTGAGTGGAGACCTTATTGCTCTGTACAAACTACCTGAAAAGAGGTTGTAGGGGGGTGGGAAGTTGGTCTCATCTCCCAAGTAACAGGTGATACAACAAGAGGAAACAGCCTCAAGTTATACCAGAGGAGGTTTAGACTGGATATTAGGAATAATTTTTATACCGAAAGGGTTATTAAGCATTTCAACAGGCTTCCCAGGGAAGTGGTTGAGTCACCATCCTTGGAGGTATTTAGAAGGTGGGTAGGCATAGTGCTTAATGATGTGATTTTGTGGGTGTTTTTAAGTCAGTGTTAGGTCAATGGTTGGACTAGATGATCTGAAAAGTCCCTTCCAATCTAGACAATTCTAAAAGCAGCATCAGTGTTCCTGTCTATAGCCTAGCAGTGAAAGTGCATGTTACTGTGCAAATTAATTGAAGATATGAATTATTTTAATCCCTACCCAAGAAAGTTTAATTCCAAGTAGATTTTAGTTCCAGTGTGGACACATCAACATTTTCCTTGTGCGTTCCTGACACTTTAGGAGCTTGTTCCATCATTTTTGACATTCCATCAGTTAGAAAAAAAAGAGGAATCTCTTTTTCTTTCATAGATTTTTTTCCATTAAATTAGATGAAATTTTGGACTAAACTATGGCGTGCAAAGTTAGTCAACAAATGGATAAACATGTTTATATTTTGAATGATTAAATGGCTGTATTTCCAGTTCACTATTGAAGTGTAGTGGAGGTAAATGGGCCAGTTGATAGCATTTGCTATCAACCAGCAAGAGCTAGTGCATGGTATCAAAGTGTCGTTTGGAAAACAAGTTGTGCTGTAGATTTTAAAATAACAGTTTCACAGTTTAAAAGACGACCATGAAAAGGCTTATTCTTTTATTGACTGCAGTTCAGAGAGCTCCCTCCAGGCCTAAAACAGTAACTATCTCTCCCCTTTCCATGCCATTGTCAGAATTAAAATCTTCCTCCTTTATAATTTGAGAAGTAAAAATAGTTTAAATACCACATCAGAAGCCAAGTTCCTCCGAGGGACACAATGTACTTTCTGTCATGGATATATTAAAGATAACTAAAAAAAGACTAATAGTGATAAAGAAAAAGGATATGAGTTTCTTTCTATACAACTGACTTCAAAGGATGATCTCTGAAACTAAAATAAAATCTGTGACACATATCTCAAATTATTTTGGGGAGTGTGTGAGAAAGTAATGTTTTTGTTCTACAGTGACACCAAAATAAAACAAGTTTTAACTGATCTGTATTTGATTGTTAGCTACGTAGCTCAGAGAGGCTCATTATTGACTTCATAACTTTGTGGTAAATACTAAAAGAGCACTGGCATGTGTTTACTTTTGAGACTAGTAAATATTGATATTTACTTTAGATGTAGGCACTACAGAGGCCGGGTAACAAGCCTTTTGATGTTCTTTATTATGAAGTTATGTGAGGGTGTGTGTCACTCTCTGTGACATGATGTAAAGGTTAATATGGATTACATTCTGCTTATTTTTCATATTTGAATTGTCTCGGGTTTTTTTAGTGGAAATGGTTTTGTAAATATTGAATGATAAAATAATATGTATGGTCCAGTGTGCTGTTTTATCTTAATGAGGAGGTCAAATATTTGGGAGTAAATGCATGAAACAACTATATAATTGGTGTGTGCTTCAGTGTGCGGATCCCCAAAAAGATGTTTAGGCTTCTCACATGATCGTCACCTTCTGCTTGGTTTGCTATAGTCTTAACAGTTACAACTATCCTATTTTTTTTTTCATATCGATGATACTTTATAACTTTAAAATCTCTCTTTCTGATTGTCTTCCTTATTAGTATATCTAGTCCTATGATGCTGTAGATCTATATGTATGAATCAGTTTCATTTGTTCTGTGTGAAGTAGGTCATTATATTATATAATCAATTAAATCTGTAAGAAAGGATATATTTATCAAAGAACTTGAAGTTCTTGCACCATCATCCTACAGGAATCTCAATATTAATAAACCTAAGCACTCATTTGGAACATGAAGGAAGATTATCAGGACATGACAGAAGCCAGCTTGAAGAGACCTAGTACTAAGATTTCTCACCAAAACAGTTTATACTAACAATTTGGCTTCCTGGATATATCCAGGATGGCTTCCTAGATCCTGGGACAATATAACTTTGGAGAGCCTAAAAATACATCCTGTCTCCTCCTATAGGAAAAAAACTATATACCAAACAGAAGTTTAATGTTGTTAGGGAAATATCAGATGCAAGTTTCAGGAAAAAATAAAAGTGTACTCAGATGAAGTGGAAGGCAGATTTTTTCAATACAGTTTTCTTACTTAGACAAAGAGGAACTACTTTTGTTATGGTACACTGTGCCAAGTGAGAAAACAATATAACTTCACTCTAAAACCAGCCAAAATCTGTTCTATTAACCTGTAATTTCAGTAGATTTTCCATTAATTATTTGAAGTTGTTGAATTAAATAATACGAAGTAAGTGTTGAAGTTGTTGTGTAACTCTAATGTTGAGACTATGAGCAAATGTGACTTGAAGTGTTTGCTGCTTTTCACAAAAATCTTTATTCCAGATAAAGAAAAATTTTACCTATGACATCTAATGAAATTTTAAAATTTATTCATGAAAAGATAATTTCTGTTCTAAATCAGTCTTGCTGTTTCTAAATATAGTTTATAAAGTCCAATATTCTGAAAAGCGTTCAAAGAAAAGGAAATAAAACAGTTCAAATACATATGCCTTGAAATGACTTCAGAGGCTTAGGGTATAGAAGTAAAAATGTCCATGATATAAGCATGCATTTCCCATCCAAATGAGCCCCTTATTAGAAAATCAAAAACACATCCTGGAGCAGTCTGCAATAAAACTTTTTTTTTTTAATCACAAAGTATTTGATTCTGCTAACCATGTAATTATATCTTGATCCTACAATAGTTCAGATGTGTTACTGTACAGACATTCATATACTTATTGACTAAACAAACTACTGTGACTGCAAAAATTAACCCTACGGTTACATTTGTGAAAGCCCAGGTGTGATGTGGGGGTTAACAGTGAAGATTTAGAAAATAAAATGTAAACAGAACAATTCAGGAGTCATACTCTAAGTGACAGTAAATGTTACTTACTGCATGTTATGTTAGATGAAAGGATTTCTGGAGTTTATTAACACTCCAGATACTTTTCAAGTTAGTAGAGAAACAGGTGCAGTAGTAGCAGTAGTTCTCAAATAACTCACCTGAAGATGCAAAAAGTAGCAGTGAATTATTTACTCAGTTATTTTTAGGAATGACAAAAAGGAAAAGATGATGTGGATATCTGTTCTTGACTATCAAGTTAAGAGGGTTTTAGAAGAAAAATGTTAAACAATGTGGATAGGAAAATGCAGGGAATCATGGTTTCTGTGCTACACAGAGGAATAATAAATACTGGAATGTATAAGGGTCTTCTACAAATAATTTTAAAAATATATAATTATCGCTAGGTTATTTGGAGGACAGGGTAATTTCCCAGAAATCAGACAAATCAGAAAAGAAAGTATTCTGATAAATTCTGTAAAAAATGAAAGAGAGTGTAAAATGTGCAATACCAAAAAACAGAATAAAAATTGTTTAAATATGATCCTAGTTTGTTTGGATTACTTTGCACCATATGAGTTTGTTTTAAATTACCACCATATATAAGAAGATACAGAGGAATATGACACAAATGACTGAAACAACTACAGAGACAATGCTGTATGTTAAAGATGATTTTGTACTTAGATTTAAGATCATGTAAAATATGAGAATATTTTTACTGTGAGTAACCTATATGGTTATTGGAATGTTATTTAATATGCTTAATGAATGAAATGAAAAAAAAGCATTATAACTTAAAAAAAAAAAAAGAATTTTTGAAATCTGTAGCCATTTCTAAGTCTTTGGTTCACAGGCAAATCCTATTAAAAATTATTTTATTTTTTGATTTTTTTCTGTATTTCCATTTCAGTTAAATGAAAATATAATTGTTTAAACTCTTTACCACCATGATATCAAGGTGTGTATCCTGTTTTAAAACTTCTTTTTTCCCTTCATTTCCTGCCTTTCTGTTGACAATGTTGTGTATTGTTGTCAGAAAATAATACAGGTACTAGCACTAAAGACTTTTTTTTTTTTATTTACTTTTAAAAGTCATCTAAATTCATTTACTATATGTACATGAATGCTCTAGTGTAATTTAGGAATTAAAATACCATGCTTTTTATTTAATTTAAAGTACATTTCAGTTAAAATTTGAATGTTGTTTGAAATGTCACCTATGTAAATAACTTTTTAAAGTCAAACCTAAAGTGACTCACTTTATCTCAAAAAAGCTTTAACTGTACATGGAAACCATCTGTGTTTTGGCACAGATATTAAAGTACATTTTCTTGTACTTATTGTTCAATCTTCTGTAAGCAAATCTTCTTTGAACTGCTTTGGGTAATGGAATGAGGTGTCTTGAAAGTTCACAACACAAAAATGCTTTATGCATTTCAGCAGACCAACAGAGTAATGTGATTTTTATTCTAAATAAAATGTATGGGTTTAATATTTTACTTATATATCTAAATAGTTACTAAAGTTATTTGAAATTTACATGTTGAAAAATATTTATGAAATTATCTAAGTTATGTAGTCAATAGAGATGTGGGTAAGGTGTCTATTCTGAGTACCTATTTCTTAATTTTTTTTCTTTAGTTTGTTCCTTTCAAATGAGAGACTTCAGAAACCAAGTCCCATGTAAAGCATTCAGGAACCTTTGATACATATTTTCGTCCTCCTTCTTCCTTTTCCTCTTCCTTTTCCTCATCCTTTTCCTCTTCTTCCTTCCTTGCATTTCATGAGCTTTGGTTTACATCTACTATGATGAAAGATCCCACCTTGAAGCTTCTGTTTTCAAAGCAGCCAGGCTACGTGCATTGCAGCTATTTCCCCATTCGATCATACTTCTTAATCAGTATAAAATCCTTTTTTTATTATTTTTTTTTCCCTAGAAAACCTGATTTCTTACTGTATTTCATTACATACCTTTTCAGAGCCACAAAATGGTTGAAGCTGGAAGTGGTATCTAGAGGTCATCTGGTCCGAGCCCCTGCTTGAGCAGAGCAACATTGAGCTGGTTGACCAGGACCTCGTCCAGATGGCTTTTGAAGTTTTCCAGGGATGGAGACACCCTCTGGGCAAACAATGCCAGTCTTTTATCACCCTAACAGTTAAAAAAAAATGAAGGGAGGGGGGGAAGTATTCTTTTATGTTTTGCCTCTTGTTCGCTCACTGGTCACAAGCTAGAAAAGTCTGACTGTCTTCATCATTCCTAGCCAGCAGGAGTTTATACACACTTACAATATCTCCCTGAGTCTTCTCCAGGCTGACCAGTCTCAGCTGTTGCAACACCTCCTCATATGTGAGATACTGCAGTTCCCTGATCATGGCCCTTCACTGAACTCCCTCTACTATGTCCACATCTCTCCTATATTGGGAAGCCAGAACACAGATGAGGGGAGCTTAGGGAATACTCACCTCCCTTAATCTGCTGAAAAGACTTCATTATGCGGCCCAGGCTGTCATTGGCTTTATTTGTGATAGAAGCACATTGTTTGTCTACATGATATTTTCAGGCAATTATTTCAGATTTGTTTGCCTTCTTTTTCTTCTGTCCTAGATGCTGCTGTTTGTTTGTGTTTGTTTTTCTCCTTTTCTTGACTTCATAGAAAATATAATTGTTAAAAATATATTTTCTCAGTAATCTAAAGATTCTCTTTTTCTATTATTTGTAGTATTTAATTTTTTTATGACTACGATCAAAGGAATAAGACAAAGAAACAAAATAGATCATCAAAATGAACTGAATTAAAGCACTTTTGTTTTGGCATGTTACTTAATGTATGCGTGTCTGCTGCCTTACTGTTATTAGTGTCGCTATTTTTATTTAATTTTAGTTAGAACTTGTTTGGTGGTTCTGAGTAATGCATGGATCTCATGTTTAATATACTTGTTGTTATACTTGGGCCATCATGTGCCTTTGTTTTATTCAAATCAAATGTGTTTATGTATATTTATGGTAGACTGCATTATCCTCAAGACAGTCTTGTCTTTCTTCCTTGTCTGGAGTCATTTTACACAGATTAAAATGACTCATTTGTATTGAAATAGGGAGCTGATGTCTGTCAATATGGGAAGAAGATGAGCAAAGGAAGCCTTCCCCTAAATTCATAGAAACTTATGAAATCTAATCTATGAGACACCATGTATTTCCTGTATTTTGGAAAAAGATGTATCAATTGGAATAAAAATGGGTTAATAGTTTTCTTGCTTGTAGTAGAATATGCTTTCTTTAAAAAGAAATAATTGAAAATTCTGTAGCTGTCTTGTGAAAAAATCAAGGTTGTTTCAAGAAGTTCTGTACTTCTGAAGAAACAGACAGAATATATCAAGAATTCTAGATAATCATATACAAAAAAATATAAGTTCTGTTTTCCCATAAATGCTCACATCAGGCTTATAAGAATAATGTAATCTTCTGGGCATAAAAGAGGAGCAGAATCTGCAATTTAGTACAGGCTTTTTTTTTTTTTTTAATTGTATAATGACTATTAAGGGGCTGCTTTTTTTTCCATTTTTAAGCAAAAATTGATCTGTGAAATCTGTGGGAACCAATGTACTGTACCACTGGAAGCAAACTTTCCAGTCACAATAAAAATGTGCCCCTCTTCATGGTTACTTGATCTATGAAGTCTGGGGATTTATATATTATGTTAATTTATTTTACTAACCAGTAGAGAGTCTGTGCCATTATGTTGTGATATTTACTAGAAAATGAGTGAGCCGAAAAACAAATGAAAAACCTCTTATATTAAATCCTTATGTAGAGTTGATGAGCTTTTTTCTCTTTTCAGCTTCCTTTAGTTGCTATAGAACAGGGAGTCATACTGAAGGAGAAACAAATAAAATAAAATATATAAAGAGAGACTCTTAGCCATTAGAGAAAATTAAATACTACAAAACACAGTCAGTGTTTAAGCAAAAATAGTCGAGTTTTTTGGGGAGAAGATACTGTTCATAACATATTACTTATTTAAATGGGATCTTATGGGAAGTACTAAATTCCCTGTCTTTAAAACTACAGCACATTACTCAGGAGCTTAACTGGGCTTAACTCCATACACTGTTGCCATGTTCAAAGGCTCAAACATGTTTTGTCTTATGGCTACTAGCACTGTTCCTAACAGTTTCTGGGCAAAATCTGAGAGATTGAATTTTCCAAGGACTATTAAACACAGCCAGTTCTCATGCAGTAACCTCACGCTAAATGCAAAAAGAACTTCCCTGAGCAGACAGAGGCCACCCTGCTTAGCCAGCTTCAGTGCTTGTGAACACTCTTGGGCATATTTAATTTACTAGTATAGACATAGCCAAATATTTTCCACCACATTTTTTCCAGTAAAATATCAATGAATCTTATTAAGGTATCTCTTAGTGAAAATAATGATGGTTAATTTTAGGAAAAAATTAACATTTGCAGCAGCCAATTCATTGCAAGTGGTATGGATTTAGCCAACCTCCCTTTAATTGTTAAAGGGAGGTTTTTGCATGTCATATAAACCAAGAGCAATGTGCATTATCTAAGAGCTCAGAAGAAATGTTCAGCAGAATGACTGACATCTGCGACTACCAAGAAAATTGCATTAGCACCATCTTCTGATATTTGTGGAATGATCCTTGACAGTTGTTTGGTTTTGGAGTGTTTTTTCTCTCCTTGAAGCTTCCATCAGGTTTCCATCACACAAATCAGGTTTTAACCAAGATCTTAATGTATTTCAAAAACATCACATAACCTTGTGTTACTTGTCTGTCATAAAGTGTTGGTTCAAAGAACTTTTCGGCTATGTGGTCTAGGATTTTGTTCCTGTCTGTCTGAAACACGGAACTCCTGTAATCTAGGTACCTTGGTCTTTGATTTACATCCCTGTTGTTATCTCAAAATACATGTGCATACATATTATATTCTCCTTTACTTTCTGGTTTTGGAACAAAGATACTAAGGCTGGAATTTTCCTTGTATACTTTTAAAATAAATTAACAAATTGATGTTTTTCAAAGGAAATATATCAGCTTTTTAGACCTTACTCTAACAACAGAATGCAGATTAAGAAATGCAGAGCAAAGGATTAAATGTTTACTTGCTACCCTGCATAATGTGATAAAGCAAAGTATATTGTGGCCTGTTTTCACCACATACTTCAGATCTTGAGTACTGGCCAGAGTTCAGATATTTTAAAGTCATAGCCAAAAAAGCAAGATACATATCTCCAGAAGTCATACATACAATCACAATTAGATGCATAAAAACATATAGTCTGAAATATTTCCAAAATATTCATGAACGTGAAAGATACTAATGCTTCATACTGAGACAAATAAATAAATAAAAATATTTAAAAAAAAAAAATTAACTTTCCAAGTTGATTTGTGTGCTGGGAACTAGTAGAGACTTGTGCAGCAGTTAAGAAAAATTGAGGAAGGTACATGTGGTATAAAATGGTAAACAGGCTGTAAAGCAAGGAAGAAAACAAGATATTATGAAGAAAGATACTTTTTGTGACATGTTAGTCTAATCAATATTATGCAAAGGGAAATTTTATCATATTCTGTGGAAACAATACCATTGTTTTAATTGTTGATCACTACATCAAGAAAGGTGTTGTTGAAAATGTCTAGTAAAAGGAAATTGAAATAAAATTAATGGATACAAATACCTGACATCAGAGAGTACAGCAAACTTTCTACAAACATTTTGCAGAATAGATACTAAAAAAATCAAAGTACATAGGTCAAAGATATTGGTTTTAAGTTGTGAGATTTATGTATTGAAGGGGTGCAGTTAAAAAAGAATTGAGCAACAGCATTGGTTTGTATCTGTGCACAATCAAGTTGTTCTTAAAATTATGTTAGAAAAATCATTATAGATGTAGAATTAAATAAATGTGTTCTGTGTTTGTAATAGTGTAAATTGTATGTAACTAATTATCATATTTGCTTCTAGATTCAAATAGATATTTTAGTATCTGTTAGTATCCAAACTAACTTCTGCCAATACAGTTGAGTGAGACCACATGACAAAATTGATACTATTGTGAAAACAGAAATAATTTTTCTGGATTTATCATAAAATTGTGGATGACTTAAAACAGTGGCTACTTGAACACACAAATACTGAGTCAATATCTCCAGAGAGACCTTATTGTGGTCTTTCAATATATAAAGAGGGTTGATATGAAAGATGGAGAGAATCTCTTTACCACGGCCTGTAGCAGTAGGATAAAGAGCAATGGTTTTAAACTTAAAGAGGGTAAGTTTAGATTTTGATATAACATAAGGAAGAACTTTTTTTATAATAAGGGAGGTGAGGCACTGGAACGAGTCACCCAGAGGAGTCGCAGATGCTCCATTATTGAAGTGTTCAAGGTTAGATTGGATGAGTCTTTGAGTAGCCTGATCCGGTGCAAGATGTCCTTTCCCATGTCTGGGGGAGGGAGGGCTGAATTTGATGATCTTTAAAGTTCCTTCTAACCCAAACCATTTTAGGATACTATTACATTTTCTCCCAATATTTAGCTACTTTGTAATCTCTGTAAAGGCACTGAGAACCTTTTCCAGCAGAGACATTAAAATAATGTAAGTGGGTGATTCCTGTCAAAATGCTTACGGGTTTACCAGAAAGAAATATATATTAGAATTTAAATCTGTATTTAGGAAACCATTATTAACAAGTATCCTTCAGAGGGGTTTTACGTTGTTTTTGTTGTTGTTGCAGGCTTTTTTTGTTTGTTTTGATTTGGTTTTGGGGTTTTAAAAATGTGTTTCTTTCAGCTTTCAAATGTAGAGAGCTGTTTTTCCTTTATTTTAACATACCACTTGTTTTCTATACACTTTTTTATTCTGAACGCAGTAGAACTAGTCATACAGGAAACAAAATATTACCTAGCCAAAGGACATCTAATGCAGATGGTTTGTCTTTGGCAGCCATATGGTATATGCATTTTGGCAAAAAGGTATGTGACTTTTAATTTGCCAGCTATGCAGTAGCCAGATATTTTTGAAATAGAACTATAAATGCATTTCTCCACCTCTTTCTCTTTGTCTCTGTCTGTTTTTATCTCTATTTTAAACCTAGTAATATCTTCCATTAAAAAAATGTATGCTGCAATATTACAGAAAATGGATCTTATACAAATTAAACAGAAAAAAAATGCAGAGAACATTTTAATTCTTCAGGGTTTTTTTATCTTACAAATCCTGTTTCACAGAACATGAAACATTTAACAGGAATGTCTCAAGTCTGATGACATATATTTTCTTGTAAGCAAACAGGAAATGTTTCAATAAGGTCAAAGCAGAATATTTTTCTTTCTAAGGTTGTGCTTACTGAAATAGGGTGTATGCATATAACTGGATCTAGAAACTCAGCTGAAGATGCATGTTGCAGTCATGTCATGATACCAGAAGACTTGACTTGGATATTGCTATTCCCTTTTAGCACCTTCTCCATGAGAAAGAAAATCACCTGTGATTGTATCACATGGCAACAGGTGCGCTAAGAGATGGCATAGTTATCTGGTGCAAATGGAGTTAAAAAAAACCTGTTTCTTCAGAGTCTATTTAGGTTTAAACATTCTCTGAGGTCTTACTGTGGGAAGGAAGTATGAATTTGGCTGGAAGTTTTCAGAAGCTTGAAAAATATCTTAATGTTTGTGATCTGTGTGACATCTTTATCATCTTGATCTTTCTAGCAATTCTGATTGAGATTAACCAGAGACTTCAAAAAACAATGAGATAAAGCAAGGCAGGCAGATAATTTTGTGTATCCAGACAGGAACACAATAATCACATAAGTTTAATTTCCTTAGGCTAAAATTGAACTATAAAGAGATGTTCACAATTCAAATGTTCCACCATTGCAACTCAACCTATGTAAGCATAAAACCATTACAAATTGTAATTGTTCTGAAATGACATTGGCTTTATAATATGACAGATGAGTTTTTAGGTACTGAAGTAAGGTTTCTGATATTCAGCAAAGCACGAATGAAAGTGTATGCTTACTGAAAGACACCTGGAATTTTGAAGAGGAGGTTTTAAAAGCCCCTAAGTATATTAAAGTTTAAAGGCCTCTATGTCTTTTAAGACCTGTGGTATGTACTGAACAAAAAACAAAAAGTGACTAAAACTTTTTGACGTTCTTCTTTCAGAGGACAAAGTAGATATTAGAAATAGAATATCAATAATCATATTGAAGATAATAACCATGCAGAAGATCGCATAACACAATGGAATTGGAGTTGATTGAAATATACATAAATTGTAGATGTAGCTGAATTCTCAGTGGGAATTTCACTGGATTACCATGACTTCTCAAATATGATAAATAGTGGTTTAGCAACTTCATCCATTAGCTCCTCCAGAACCACAATGGATTTCATAAGGTTCCATGGACAAGATGATCCTTCAGGTTTTTCAGATGTTCTCATACTTGATCTTCTCCTATAGCAGGCATTCTTCATCCTCACAGACCCTGTTTTTACCTTTTGGAACTTGGGCAACATGGTTACAATACTCGCTGGTAAAGACCAAGATGAAAAAGTGACTCAGTACCTCAGCCATACCCATATCCTGGGTGACCAGGTTTCCTGCTTCCTTCTGTAGAAGGCCTACATTTCCTAGTCTTTCTTTTATCTCTGAAATAGTTATAGAAGTTTTTCTTGTTGCCTTTGGTGTCCCTGGCCAGGTTTAGTTCTTTCTGAGCTTTGACTTGCCTAACCTGGTTCCTGGCTGTTTAAATTCCTGAACAGTTTAGCCCACTGTGTGATCCTGGTACAGAGTTGCTGACCCAAGCAGAGAAATTTCCATGGAAAAACATTCAATAAATTGGGCTGGTAGACAAGTCTTGATAAGTCTGGTTTCTGGAGACGTTCTGTCACAGCCCATTATGACTGGTAACATGCTCCATTCTGAGTTACCAGAAACAGTTGAGTGCAATAGCTAGAGGGTAGAGGATTACTGAAAGTAATAGTTGGTGTGTCAGCTGCAGGCAGTAGCCAGCAAGAGGGGCAGACCTGCAAAGGACCTATCAACACTACTCAGTTTCTGCGTTTCCATATTCCTCTTAGGGTAAACCTGGTGTTACCGAGTACATAATTGTGAGATTGTATCCTCAGACACAGTCAGATTTCCTGATTCCTGCCTAAACTACTACATATAGTTGAACAACTAATCACATTAATCTAAAATATAATAATCCTAAATAGATAAAGGAAGCATGCATTTTTATTTTTCAGCCAAATAATTAGGTACAATCCTTACACATCAATTATTATTCTTGCGCAAACTTGTTAGCAGTCTTCAGAGAAAGTAACTCTCATTGTTTAACCCCAGCTGGCTAATAAGTGCCATACAGCCACTCACTCACTCCTCCCCCATGGGATGGGGAAGAAAATTGGAAAGCTGAGTGGGAAAATTTGTGGATTGAAATTAAGATTAAGCAAAAACTGATCAAGAAATCAAAACAAAACAGGGAATTAATTCACCACCTCCCATCAGCAAGCAGTTGTTCAGCCATCTCCAGGAAAGCAGGGCTCTATCATATATAACAGGTACTTGGGAACACAAATGCCATAACTGCGTATATTCTCCCTTCCTCCTTCACATAGCTTTTTATTGCTGAGCATGGTGCCATATGGTATGGAATATCCCTTTGGTCAGTTGGGATCAGCAGTGTCTCTTCCCAGCTTCTTGTGTACTTCCAGCCTGCTTGATGGTGGGGTAGGGTGAGAGGCCTTGACTCTGTGTAAGCACTACTCAGCAATAAGAAAAACATCTCTGTATTATCAACACCATTCTCAGCTCAGATCATAGCCCCATAATAGCTATTATGAAGAAAATTAATTCTATCCCAGCCAAAACCAGGACAGTAACATATTCACAAATAGTCTAAAGTGTTAATAATCTTGGACTGTGCAAGAAGAGCCACAATAGAAGAAAACTATTGAACACTTTGCAATGAAAAAGTAGTTTTCTGAACTGTCAGTTTTCATGAAAGCTAGATCTTGACCAGTTGTTGTGAAAGGAACGTTTTAACGCAAAATAATTAATTCATATTGTCTGCCTTTTTCACTTACTGTACATACACAGAGACAGCCTGGAGTCACATGGTTGCAACAAAGCAACGGATTCTATCATAGCAGGGACTGAAGGCAGAGAAGAATGGAGCCTTGCAGAAGCGAGCCTGTGTGGTCTCAGGTGTCTTCTAAAACTCAGTCCGAAGAGCAGGTGGAAAACCTTGAGAAAATAAACGAAGATCAGATTGTCAAGTAAAGCATTATTGTTCTTTCAGTAAGAAGAAAAAGCTCTTTCTCTGTTTCTTTTTTTTTCTTCACTTGCTTTCTGTGATATATTCTTTATCACCTTCCCCTCACATCAGAAGTCAGAAGAAGAATAGTCACTCAGAGGTGAGAAATGCAGTACACAGATAATGCTCACCAGTGTGTGCTGTAAGGAAAGCAGCATGATGCAGTAAAACTACCACCTTTATGTCCTCAAATCCAATCAAATATTGTGCATAATAAGCACTATGAGGCCACCTATGCTGGTAGTTCCAGATGATCAGACAAGATCAGACCTTTCCTGTTTCACAGCCTCTGAAGGAAACATTTCAGTGAATGCACATTTTAGACTTTTTCAGTGGGCAAATTCATGAAGTCATCTCGATTCAAATGATTGAAAGAATACTCAGTTTCAGTAGACAAGAGTAGGATATTTTGCAGATATAACATGTAGTTACCTGTACCTTTCTGAAAGAACTGAAAAATTCTACTTAATGATATACACAAAACATAATAATTTAATGAATGTGAACGAGTTATTTCCAGCAATATTTTATATATATATATATAAATTAAAAACATTGAAATACATAAGTTTGGATTTGGGAAATAAAGTTAAGGTACACTAAAAATATGAATATATGAGTCTGAAATCTTCAAAGTAAAGCACTGTGGTAGTAAGGAGGTGAGTAAAAAGTCTCTATTTCCATTTCACAAAACCACAGAACATCTCAGGCTTGTTAAAATCCATTACACGTTAAGAAGTTGTAAAAATAAATATTTGAAATGAAAGTTTGACCATTTTCTCATTTTTACCATAAAAATTGTACTTTTACATCAAAAATCATGGTATTAATTACTGATAACAAATATAACTAAAAATATGTAAATTCAATACAATTCAATAAATGCTTTCTTTAGATATGGTTATCGTTCTCCCCCAAAAGGCTACATAATTGTCTCTTGAAACAAATCGAAGGAGTACCACCAGTCCATGCTAAGAGTGTTAAATAACAAATTGTTTTACCCAAAGGGTTTGGATAATATCCACATAAAATTGGCCCTTAAAAAAATGTCAGAACCATTTACAGTGATTAACGAAAAAAGCACTTTTAGCACTCATAATATTTTACAATGCCAATCGCTTCAGCATGTTTCAATAAATCAGTTATGTAAAAACCTGTCTTTTGGAATATAGAATATTATCGTTTTCATTATCTATTAAAACTATAAGCTAACTTATGGGCTGTTAAAGAAATAGAGAAAAGGAAAAAAAGAAGGAAAAAGTTGAACGTTGCAATTTTTTTTTTATTATTTTATGGTATTATTGGAAAAAAATAAATGTAGAGTGGAAGAATAATATACTTTAAAAGGGAAAAGATGAGCACTTTTTTCATATAGTTTGAATACAGCATGAAACAAAGTTTCCAATGTCATTATTTAAACACTCAACTAATTGTTTTTAAAGGACTAAATCAAGAACATTTTCTAAGAATATGACTGAAAAAACAGAAAATTTTAAAGAATTATATTTACCTGAGAATTCACCACTGCTCTTGCAAAAGGCTATGATCTTAATGGTATCTTTGCAAAACAATCTAAATTTACAGCTTTATGTCTGAAGTGTTCTTGCTTTGTGACAAATTCGTATTTACTTTCTTTTCAATTAATACAAAATTTTTGACTCATTGTTTGAAGCACCAGACTGTGGTCACTCTCAGGATCACAATATCTTGTTAAGTGGGACAGAGTTCTGAACTGTCATAATGGTCCCACGTTTCTATAACAGTAAATCTTTGTTACAGACAATTTTATATGTTTTAGACAATATTTTCATGATGGGAAATCATAGGACAGATTTTCCTTTGTCTGCCATCTGTAGAATAGCCTGCTGTGTCTCCTCCTTTTTGCTATTTCCATGCAGATAAAGAGTGCAGATTTTGTAGCCTAGATCAGGGTAGACAACCCACTGGAATCTGTTTTGTCCAAGGTGAAACAGCTCAAGTGTATGAGGATCTGACTAGAAGATTCTATAAGACTTGTACAGAAAGCAGCACATGCTACTGTATACTCACTTCAGTGAGGCCAGTACACAGTGTCTAGCGGTAGCCTCAAAGACTCTGAGCAGGGACCTGGTGGTCCTCTCTTAACTTCCTGGATGTAACTGGTGAAGACTGGATACTTGTTCCTGGTGGTCTCAAACAAACAAACCTTATGTTTTTACTGTGCATGGGATCCATAAAGCTCTCTACATAGATCTTAATATGAATAACTAAGGACCTAGGACCCTGAAACACATTGTTAATATGCATAGTAATGCATATTAAAAGTTACCCTCTTTGTATAACAGCAGATGAGCATAAGATGCAGCTATCCCTTTACTTTTCACAAAAAGGTGAAATATTATTTATCCAATAAATATAGCTGGGGAAGGATTTAAATTCTTCATGACTAGCTACAGTGATAAACTTGCTGAAGCATAATACCTTCTAGGCTTTATTGTCCAGGATCTCATAGCTAGTGGCCAGTAGGGTTGCCGTTTTCTGTTTATATTTTTTTAGTTTAAGCATATTTGGCATGTCGTTGAACTTCTATGCCTTCAAACCCCACAGACAGTTCTTGTATGCTCTATTTCTAGCAGTAATTATAGAAAAGTAAATATAGTCTAATGAATTTCAACAAATCTTCTTTTCCTACATACTACATGAGCTGAAAAAGTAGGGAGCATCACCAGTTTTTATTATATTCTGTGTTTTCAATCAGGGTCTCACTAGGTTTTTTCCTACATTTTTTAATATGAGGGTTTGAAATGCATTTCCTCAGCCAGATTCTGTTGCTCTTAATGTATAGGTTTGCATGGAGTTAAATGAAGTTTTGTGATTTTATGTCAGTTTCTCCATGTGTTTAAAATATGCTAAGAAGTAGTCTGTAATAACTTCCCCTAACCCTCAAGAAAATAGATATATTTATGCACAGACAAACCGTATATGTCTGTGTCTGTGTGTATATGCAACTAAAAAGTTAAACATATCTCTACAGCAATCAGAAAATTTATCACTCGTGTTAAACCACACTCCATCCGAGTAATATTATGTTGGCATATTTGAAAATAATGGTAAACCTAGAGAATAAAGAAACAGCTTAAAGATAGCAGGAGCTCTGGGAACAATTATTAATTTATTTTTTTTTTTTTTAATTTTTAAGATGCAGTGAAACATGCTCTCAGGCTTTTCTCCACTGCAGTAAAAGCTAAAAATTTAATTTTATTCAACAGGGAATTCTCATTAATTACATGGATTTGGGTAAGGAGGCATTAAAAAACCAAACCAAACCTACTTGTAATGAGATCTGGCAATGTTACAGCTTCTGCCTGTAAAGAAAAAAAAAAGCAAAAATTGCAGCATGCATGATCCACCTTCAGGCATAAAAGAGAGGTTATTATCAGAATAAAAAACACTTTTAATCAATCTACTTATTCTTTAAATAAATGGTCTCACTGAGATGTTTTGAATGATCCATGTTATAAAGTTCTTAAAGTCCAGGATAAGAGTTATATTGATTGTGGAAATGATTGCACTGGATTATATATGCTTACTATTTTTGCTGAAATATTGCAAGAACAACTTTAATAAAGTTCTTTGATTGGATGTGTGTTTTTTTTTTTTTTTTTTCCCATAGAAATCCATAATTTATTAAATTTTGATTGTCCAATGCTGTGAAGTTGCAGCTAAGGGTTTGGAATACATGGTTTGTAATTTGGGTTAAATTAGGCATGTCTCTAGAACATTCTCACAGTTCTTTGTTGGGGAAAAATGATCATACTTCATAAATTCTACAGTTCATTGTAAATGAGCTACTTACACATTTTGCTTTGTCAATCCAAGCCATATATCTGGTGTGTTGTAGTAGGGTCTTTCTTTTTCATGACTCAGTAGAGTTCAGGACATTTGTGTGTGTTTTTTCTGCTAGTTACCCTATTGTGACATTTCATTCCAAATTGGGGGCTTGTCACAGAACATCTTCAGAAGAAATATATAATGTAATCTTCAGTAGAAATATATCTACAGTGTGTCATAAACCTGAACAGCAATGTTGCCAGATTCATCTTGCCTCACTTAAGAAAGAAGTTTCCCTTTGTCTCAGTGTGGAAAAAAAAAAAATATCTTGAAAGCAGTTCAACACACTAAAGATCTGGAAACAAGGACAACCTCCTCTCTGGAAAATGAACACTTAATTTAATTCCCCATAAAATTATATTACAGTATGCTGAGTAAAAGCTATGTCTTTCATAAGCTCTTTAAAGTCTTAACTGGATTAACTTCAGAGAGAACATGTGTAGCTAGGAAATATTTCAGTTATGTCTGCTCCTGTGTCTCCATATACAGGGTAAATCCTAAATTCACTTTATATATACCTAGGCATTTATTTCTATTGAGATGCTTATTTGCAAATATTTCTACCTTCATGGGATAGCTCTCTGCTGCTACTTTTCAACCAAATAATAAAAGTTTTTCTGCACAAATACAATCAAGTCATTGGAAAAAAAATGTAAATACCTATTTAAGACTAGTAGTATTGGAATAACTGTATTTTGAATCAACTGTTATAAAGAGCCACTAACTAAATGTGGAAAGATAAAAAAGCCTCTGCAAACTTGTTATGAAGAGTTTATGCCTTATTCACTGAGTATTTAACTGAAAATATTTGAAATATTGAGATTTAGAAGAAATATTTTGAGAATTGAAGCATGTCTCTGGATAATATTAGAAACGAGAAAGTCATCTGAAGCAGGCATTCAACTCTTGTTCACGGAGCAGAAGGAATATCTTAATAAGCAAAATGTATGGGAAAAAAAAGTAATGCTTATGTTCTGAGAATTGCCATGACAAGATCAATGGTAAATATCAGATTGCAAATTCATATGCTGAATAGCCACCCAAAATATCCTACAAATCCAATGAAATAACTATAGTATCCAATATTTAATTTATCCATCTTTGAAAAAAGTGTGACAATGTCCTTCAGTAAAATGATAGAGATATATATAGAAAACCAAAGATGTGAAAGGAAGGAAGTATTTTGCTGTTTTTTCTTTCAAACTGTAACAAGTCCATAAGATTTCAAACCTTCAAGCCCCCACCTTGTACCAATGGCCAACAGCAATCAAACAATAGATCTTGATGAAGACAGCCAGAGAACACTTCTAGAGTCATTCCAACTTAACACTTCAGCAACACCTTTATCTTCTAGTCATCTTCCAAACAGTGCTTTCATTTACAAAACTCATTTTAATGTGAACGTACTTAAATTAATTTGAAAAGTAAAGCTGTTTGGACTCTGAATTTATCACACAAGAATGCTTTTAAAATTTGAATCTGAGTCAACTTCTCCTTCAGAGGACAGTGTCATCAATTTTTGTATTTGTTTCTAATATTTGACTTCACTATGAAAGTTTTAGCTGCCTAAAATTCTGAAATATCTACTAGCACAACAACAATATAAGAATGGAAAGAAATGTATAAAACTTTCTTTTTGCTTCTTCTAATTCTTTTCAGGACTTATAACTGTGCATAGTTTATCTTCTCTAGTTTTTATAATTTGATAGATTAAGTTGAGAAAGTAAAAACTCAGAATGTTTGACAAGCATAATCTGTCTTTTAGTAAATATTTCATATTCCTGTATACTAAACAGCAAAAGCCATGCATGAAATCAAGTAATTCAAGGAATTCATTCACTGCTTCCCATTGACATTCCCATTCCCATTGGTGTTCAGACATCTCTAGGAAAGCAGGGCTCTATCACAAATAACATAAGTTAACACAAGTTACTTGAGAAAAGAAACTCTATAACTCCAAATGTTTTCCAGCCCACCTTCTTTACCCAGATTTGTGAACTGAGCATGGTGTCTTATGTCATGGAACATTTCTTTGGTCAGTTTGGGTCAGCTGTCCCAACTCTTTCTGCTCTCTGATTCATGTGACCCCTCTCCCCCCACGCCACCAGCATGCCTGCTGGCAGGGTGATGTGAGAAGAAAAGGCTTTGAGTACTTAGCAACAATAGAAAAAAAGCAGTGCCCTATCACACTATTTGCATTACAAATGCAAAACATAATATTACACCAGCTGCTAGCAAAAAAAAAGCTAACTCCATCCTAGCCAAAACCATGACAATTTCATTTTGAGTTTCCTTTGCAGTAACCAATTCAGGAGCTTATTCTTTGACCCTTCATTGAACAATCTGGTTGTTTGGGGTTTTTTTGTTTGTTTTTTTTTTTTTTGTTTGTTTGTTTGGTTGGTTGGTTGGTTTTTTTGTTTGTTTGTTTTGGTTTTTGTTTTTTGGTTTTTTTTTTCAGAAATGCTGCATATGAATAAATCTGGAAGAACAGATGTATTACAATAAACCCTAAAATTCTATAAGAGGCACTCTCTCTCTCACACGCTACTGACTCGCTCACTCTTATAACATCTGTGCCCAACACACTGTATGAGTATATTGCTCTGATACGTGATCAAACTGACCATCTTATAGTATAGTTCAGCATTGACAAAATCTCTCTTGTAGTTCTAACCTTCTGCCGCACCCCTTAAATTGTCAGGTTTTCCCAAACAGGTTTTCTTATTTCTAAGAGTTTTTGACAGAATGCCTAAAAATATAGAGATGCTATTGTTTGTGTTACTGGGCTACATCAGTTTAACACTGTTTTGTTTATTTGTCAACAAACATTTCTCCCACATTTACATTAGGAGAATGAGCTGCTGTATGAATTCCTTGGACAGTAGGCAGACTCGGGGAGTTTTCTCCCATATGCTGGCTTAAGAGTAAGTTGTTGTTAAGGTGTGATCAGAGAAGATAATGTCTGCACCCTGCCCTGGGGCATGCAATGTGTCACTAGAAAGGAATCCAACCAATCACAAAAGGCATTGCTTGTGCTTTGGATCAAATAACTATTTTGGACATTTTCTACTCTATTTCCCACACAAATTAATCATCCTTTTTACAAGTGGAAGTTGATACTACACCAAGCAAAACCTTTCCCTAAGGTTGTTAAAGCATTTAATAGATTTTTTACAAGTTCACAAAGCTTAATGATAATGCTACCTGCCAAGCTGAATTCTCCTTTAAAACATGTTTATTGTACTTTAAGATTTAAGATTTAAAGAAACATGCAGTATTTTTTTGGTCTTCAATATGCAAGATAATATAGGTCTGTTTCTTCTAATTCTTCAGGGATTCTTTTTCATTCACGAAAAATTCTTCACAGAATTAAAAATTACAGGCCACCATGGAACCTAATTAATTACAGGGAAATTGTATTCACGTGTCTTTTGCTATAATTTGACCAAGCTTCTAATAAGAAGAAAATAACTTTTTTTTTTCCATAATAATATGCATCTTTAATGAACCAAGACTGAGGTCACAGCAATGAAGCTTTCAAACACCTTTCTTTAAGGCTTCATATCAGAATACAGAATAATCTTCACTGTTAGTTTCCTATATCATAAAAGATTTAGAGATTTATCTGTCCTTTGTACTCAAATAATGAACAAAATCAAAGTGAACACCAAAGCTATTAAGGAATTTTGCATACTGTAAACTCCAAACAGACAAAGGCATCAAAATCAGTATGGCAGGCAATAAGCAGCCTTCAAAAAAATCAAATTTCAGACCAATTCTCTTGCTTATTGGCTTTTTCATAGAACTAATTATATTTAAACAGTATCCTGGTTAAATGTTTGTAATTTGGAAATTGATACTTAAAACCCCATGCTCCTCCTACATATTATAGAAAGAATGAAATAAAATAAAAAATCAGTATTTTGTACTTCTTTGCACTGGCCGGCTGCTTATAACTTAAGTTCTTTGTTATATCCATTCTTTCTGTGTTTTATTTTTTCTGCTGTCTGGCAGGGGATTATAACTGGTGATGAGATGGTGAGAAATAAATAAATTTTGTCAGGCACTGATATTAACTGATATTGACACAAGGGGGCAAGAGAAATATTTAACTGCTGAATTCTGATTTTGATTGGCCTCTAACATTAGAATATGAGCAATAAATTACCCCCCCCCCCAAAATGAAATTAATCTCAGTTTTTTTCTACATGAAAGGATGTCTTAATGCATAAATTTTATTTTCTGTGTAACCACATGGAAATCTTCTTCAGTGTGACAAAGTACTTCTTTTAGCTGCTTGCCACAAAATCAGCCTCCCATGGTGTTTCAACTTTTGGCACCACTGTAATGCAGATTTAAACAAAGAGTACTTACAAAGTCAGGATTCAAAAAGGGAAAAAAAAAAAAAAAAAAAGAGTATAAAGAGGTGGGGTTCCAGAACTACTTGAAAGCTGTGTGGAGTACAGTATTGCTGCTTTTGTTCAGAAAAAAAATCTGCTAATGTAATTGAATTGAGAGGAGTAACAGAGTAACAGTTCTCTATTCACAAGCAATAGAAGTGAAGAAGAACCTTTTATGAGATTTAAATACAGAGTACTCTGCCAGTCACTTTGAGTGACTTAACTGTCAAATACTCTTTTCATAATATTTGTTACTGACCAAAAGTGGCAATGTCCATTGTTTTAAAATTTTATTGCTCTTCCCAGTTTCATAAGGTAACTACACAAAACTTCTGAGACTGATGAACTAGAAAAAATCCATAATGCAATCTTTGCAATACTGTTATTTTTCTCTTAGCTCCCTTTTCAGAGGTCTTTATGTAGACTTTGTTTCTGTTCTCTCCAGAGCACTGAGGTCAGTGTAAATGGAAGGACACAATGATAATTCATCTTCTGCTCCGAACCCTTATTCTTCAATAGCTGATAATTCCTGCAGTAGTTTGCCTAGGTTTTATATCATCTCCTGTGAAAATATCTGAAGGGTTTCCAGGTGAGTAATACTGCAGTCAGAAGTGCTGAGGACAATGCATGCAGCTATGCCTGTACGCCTGAGTACATACTGGCTCCTAGGACCCTGGAGTGTAAATTGATCCCTAGCCTGATTTTATCTTGGAGTACAGTACGATTTGTGCATGCACAAGAAGACTACTATAATTCATTGTAGGCCTACAGTTTATGTGCCAACCAGCACAGTTCTGCATCTGCACAATTCTAGACTTCAACATGTTGTGGCTAGAATGCTTCTGATTCCGGTCTTCGTATCAAGGTTTGCATGTAGACTTTTTAGAATGTGTATAGGAGTCATCTCAAAACCTAATATATTTATTCAGATCAGATTTTATAGACTGGCTTGGTGGGTTTTGCTCAGGACATTTGGAAATGAACACATTCAGCAGATGTTGTCATATAGCTAACTTTCTTACATGCTGATACACCCTCACATTACTAGGCACAAGCAAGGGGGACTGCAGCATGTGATCCTCCTTATATGTCAAAGATAAGATTTCTTAAATTAATCCAAGTGTTGAAAAGTGAATGACCTTTCTAACTGGAGTACTTTTAAATTAATAGTATGAATGGTTTAAAGTGAGGTGAAAGAACAGAAGGGTCACTTCTGAATTTCATGTTCAAATCTTCATAAACATATGGCCTTCTGCTACTACTACTTACTTTATGAACGACATATACTTTCTGTTAATTACATAAGGAGTTTGCTGTATACTTAAATGAAGCAAAAATCTATATTTAAACATTGGTCCTAGTTTGTAGTATTTTAATGTTGCTCTTAGCTACAGCAATTTTTCATGCATGGTCAGTTTAGTTCCTTATGTAAATTAGCAGGGAAAAGTGTATCTGTTTTGTTCTCAACCTTGTGCTGCTCTCTTTTCTAAGTTATCCTTGAATAAAAAGTAAAGATAAACAGACACATCACTAAAACATTGAATTAAAAAAAATAATAATTAAAGAATCAGAGAATTCAAGTTGAAGGTCTGTAATTGGGAATTGAACTCTACATAACAGAACATTGTTACTTCTTAATTTTAAGCATCAAATTAGATAAAAAATAGGGTATAGAGAGATACACTGGATTGAAAGGATGAGCTTGCTGACCAAGGAGACATCTAAGTTTGACAAGTGGAAAAGAAAGTTCATTTTGACACTCAAATGTTGAACTTCACTTTTTTTCTTCCCATTCAGGTAGCTCTTTACCAAAGGGAGAAGTAGTCCTGGTATCAGCTCCTTTAGTTATGTTAATTTAGTAGGATCTGTCTTTCCACGGAACTCTGGGCTACATAGTGAAGTTTACCATCCCATTTTCAAAGTAGTACTATCAAGCCATGTTCAAAAACTTTACAACCTTATTCCTATTATATTCAAAAGTATCCTGATTAAACTGGTTTTGTAAGACATAGACACTTTCTGAAAGCAGAGGTATGACATTCCTACAGTGTAGCTGAATTTTAAAGCTAGCAAGTTACTGTCAGAAATTAGAATAACCTCTATCTGCACTTGCTGCTATGTAGTAATAGCCTTATGTGTTTGGCATGCACAGACAGGACCCAACAGTTATTGCTTTACATATTTTTTCTAAAATCAGAAGTATTAGCTATACTCTGTGTACGTGAACTGTAATCTAATGTATATGCTTAATAGTCAGTATTGTTATAATTAAGAGAGTTCTCTTTTGACCCAGACACAACAGTACTGACTAGATCCATTAAGTAGGATGTAAGATGATCTGAAGTTCTCTATCTCCTGAAGTATTTTTGTTTGTTTTTTGAATGTCTGAAGATTACAGAAGATTACAAACAGTCTAAGGTGGAGGATCAACAACCCCATTATGCCTTTTTCTCTGTCAGATTCTCTAATCATTAGACCATTGTGGTGGGATCCACATCAACCAATGTCTGAAGAGACATCAGAGAATCCATGATCCATGGGGCAGCCAAGGACAGCAGGCATATCAGCTTATCATCCTGGTGAAAAGGTTAGGTGCTGCTTGTGCTTTGCAATGAGTTCTTCTGTGATATTAAATTTCTTGTATTAAGAAGACTTTTCACAAAGCAGCTTTTCTCAGGCTGAGGCATTACATTTCATAGCCGCCAGGACACATGGCTAATGAATCCTAATTCACAATAGAATTTAGGTAAGATGATGTTTATTTGCATTTTAAGGTGCTTGTACATCTGGGCATGTGGCATGGCAAAACTGCAGACACCAAAGTATGTATCCTACAGAAAGCAGGTGTCCTCTTGGTTGTTCCAAGCAGTCTGGTGTTCATTTTGCATCAATTTCATTCTTGGTTAACTATGTAGTATTTTGGTTCTCAGTCCCTCACTCCTGTCCATCAGTTTATAAAATGTAAAATTTAAATCAATGATCTATTCTGAACCCTCAGGAGTTTAGGGAATATATAGAGACATGGATATATAGAGATATACATGGGTTTTCTTTGCTAGTAGTCAACACCATGTGTTAAGTCAGCAGCTTGGTAGATGTAAATTATGTTTAGCTTTGAATTCTGTGACAACCATGCCGCTTTGAAAATCTTGGCAATTTATCAATATATCTGGCTGGTAATAGGAGAAGATTCAGCAAAAATCTGCTTTTTATTATTTTTTAATTTCTGCTTGTTGATTTGTACTTATGCACCACATGTGTAGTATATATCTGAGAATCTTTATCTGATGCGCTGCAGGTAAAAATATTTTTTACCTTCAAATAATTGAATTCAATTGTGGTCAAAAAGTTAAGAAGGGGAAAGAAAAAGAACTTTGAAATGTATCTGACCTTGACATTTTGTATACAGCTTTCTCACAAAACTCCATTGCTTTTTGCTTGGACGATATTAAGTACCTGTGACTAAACACAATTGACAGTTCTGGGTTACAAACAGAATTCTCAGCTAAATTCTTGCTGCAAAACTTGTAATGATACATAAAACTGAAAAAGCTGACTTTGATTCCTAGACCCTGTGGTGAGTTTGCAAGGCTGGTGCTTAGTGATAAAAGATTTTATTCTCAAACTGATAAAAACATTAAAAATACAACACACAGAACCCTAAGATGACATGTTTAGGCACTTTTTAGGGGTATAACAATTGAAACCTAGTTTCTCTGAGAATTTAATCTTCACTCTTAACATGTACAGAACTCCTTTTTTTGTTTGTTTTCATTTAAATAAAGCAACCTGATGTAGCTATAGCTGTTTTCATAGCCCTTGTACGTAGCTCTCCCATACTTTTACTGGTGATAATTTGATTCTCTAAAGCTATTCTGTTTTCTGATTAAGCTTTGTTTTACAGAGCCACCTTTAATTATTTTGTGTTTACCCCACTTTCCTTCAAGCTATCCAAGCTACTTTTCCCTGTCTGTCATCCTTAGGTAGTGCATTGATCTTGGCTGAAACTATTTCAAGCCACTCTCCATTGAGGTCATATAATTATTCACTTCCAGAAAGTAACTCTTTAGTCAGATCCTTTTGAAGAATTATTTCTAGCCCATGTGAGAGCCGATACTGCTCAATAGATCTCCAATGCAAAGAAGACAGGATTACAATCTGACAAATTGGAATGCTGTCACTGCATTGGAATGCTTGTTTTCCCCAAGCAGATGCAAAGTATTGCCCTACTGGCAGCAGACTTTATGTGCCCAGAAAGGCCAGTTTCTTGTGGAGTGGTTTCTGAGAATGGGCTAGCACATTTTCCTCTGCAAAATAGGTCAGATTCTCTTAAATGCTGGTATTCCTTAAGGAATATTTTTACAGAAGAGCCAGTGATGCTGACATTATGCCTGTATAAGCTTTATCAGTTTTTTTTGTGCCACCTTGGACAGTTTCCTTCATCTGGTGGAGGGTCCTTTGGCTTTCTCAGCACTAGAGGAGTATAGGCACTTTCCTTGTTGGCCTGCAGCATCAGACTCCCTCTTGTTTATTCTCTGTGGTGTTGCCAATCTTGCATTCTTTGCAGGGCAGTCAGTTTTCAGAATGGGAATAATGAGTATGTGTTTCTTCTTCTTTTCTCCAATCTAGACTACTCTATAGCGTGATAACAAGGGAAAGCTCTGGGAAGTGGGAACTGAAAGATGCAATACCCCAAGGGTCAGGAAAACCTTACACAAAGTCTTCAGCTCTCTAAGCACTCTAATCAGTAGGGCCATTCAGACTACAATTCTCTATCACTTGGCTTGAAGTTGACACTGAAGCCCAGATAAAGTGAGATTTCAGTCAGTGTATCTCCTAGTGGCCCAGCCACCCCTAAAAAAGAACAGAAGGAACTCTTCTAAAGCCCCTCTTAATTACCTCATTTTCAAAGCCTGCTGGTGTTCGTTCTTGAAACCACAGGTTTAGATTTCCAGTGTTCCAACAATTTGTGTCAATGCCTAAAGGCTTTTTCTAAGACTAATCTAAATACGTCGAGTAATGATGCCTAAAAAAGTTCTCTAAGTCTAACCTCTGGTATGTCAGCTACAGTGGATTAATATGATTCTTACTGTAGATCACAAGAGAAAACTAATATTGATTAATTTATTGTTCTTCTACCACACAACACTCCATATGGTTTACTGCAATTTAAAAGACATCTATATCAGCTGGTATAGATGGTGTTGGAGCACATAAGTTCTGTTCAGAAGTAGATTTATGTGAAGAACTTATAGCTCTTTGATAATAACAAACAAAATTAAAGGTATGTGTTTAATGTGTGACTGGTTATTGTAAGTCACTATGTCACAGGTACAAAATATTGCTGAGTTTTCTCAGGCTGAACTTCTAGTTACTTACTGGAAAAGACTGAGAGGGGACTGATGGTGGATCTCCAAAAAAGGATAACATAAATAATTAGAACCTGCATACTCTGGTCCTGCTCTACAATGAATGCAAGCAAAACAGTGAAGGTGAAAAATAAGCAATAAAAAATGTGTTGATGCTAGTTTCAGAGAGGCAATTCATATGTGAAAAAGATTTTTCACCACAGCAGAGTAACTGAGTTTGTGTACTGTTGCCAGGGTTAAACAAGGTGTCGAACTGAACTGTGTATTTTACCAGAAGGAGAGTATTTTGCACAGAATCATTATTAGAGAGCAGTCAGAGCCTTAAAAAAAAAAAAAAAAAAAAAAAAAAAAAAAAAAAACCTAAATCCTGCTGGATTAAGCTGAGGCCCAAGTTCTAAACTGTTGGNTATAGAGGCTTTTATTTCCCAGCAATTTCTTGCTGACACCTACTTGCTCTCTGCACTGATTCCGTCTTGTCACCCGTTGCTGGCTCTCACATGTCCTGCTGGATGCTGAGCCATTCTTTAACACTACTATTAAATCCTCAGCAGGTATGGACATCTTTTTTCTTTTTTTTTTTCTTTTTTAAGCTAAAGTTCATTTTTATTACTACTATACTCTTTGTCATTATATTTACATTCTGATGGTTACTTCAGGTACATTTTTTGAAGTGAAGAGATTCTCAACTTGGAAATAGGAATAAGGATGTGAAGCTGACTGACAAATTGTTAAAGAACCCAGAGAGAGACCTAAGAGGGAAGAACACTTGTGGAAGGAGAGACAATGGGTTGTGATTTTTTGACTTATTTTTTTTATTAAATACCTCTGTTTTTCACTCCAAGAAGATCTGAAAAGAGGGAAAGTTCGCTTTTACTTTGTGTTTTCCTAGAAGCCTTTCTACCCAAAAGAGTGCCTGCTTGAGTATGGAATTACTGATTTCATCCTTCTCTTTGAAAGTATGGTCATGCAATAGTGGTAAGGATGGGAATGGCTCTGTGATACCTCATGCTTTGTTTTTAGAATAACTCATTACTGATTTCTTTCACACAGAAGTGGCATAAAATTGTCAGAAAATACAGCTTCTCTTTTTCTTTAATTGTGCCTTTCTTAGATTTGCATTTTTATGTAATTATTTACTTACTTGTGTATTTACTTTCTTTAAGGTTTTTCTTTTTCGGGCTCAAATGACTATAACTGAATAAAATGTTATGTCTGCATGTTGCAGCCAAAACTGCTATCAGAATTTCTGTGTCAAAGGAACTGCACTCTGTATGAAATCTAGATAGCTCAATCTCAATCACCAGCTTAAAAAAAATGTTGCAGTCGTGTAAAACAGAAAAATAATTACTCTACACAAACTCATAAATCTCCTAATTAGTTTTGATGGCAATTTGCAGATAGTAGTCTTGATATCAGACAGAGTTTTTGACATTGTCTGTTTAGAGCAAACCAAAAAAGAACTGTGTCAAATTTTGAATCATCTCTGCTCCAGTGTAGGAACAGGAACCCTTATCCAGGCTAATGTGTGTTTGAAAGCTACAATGAATGTAACTGTTAAACTTAGTGCAGCTTGAAATTAGACAAGCAAAGTGATAAAAATATGATTTAAATTTGCATGATGAGTGGGGAAGGCTGATGATATAGTACCAAAAAATACTAACTGAATTTATGGGAACGCTAATTCCTAGATTAAAACAAAATTAATCTAAAATAATGTAATGAAGTGCCTTAGTGTCTCAGAGTGGTAAAGCTGTCTACTCTTGTCTGATTCCGAACATTAAACTGATCTTTGTGCCACACAAATGACTTCCATGCTGTGTATTATACTTCCCTTTTATCTATTTCTTGTGCTATGTGATGCAGCTAGTAAGCCTGGATTCTCAGTGTAAATTAGCAGAGCAGATTGAACCCATATATCTTTTCAATGACTGGACTGAACAGAGAAGGAGAATTCTTTTGTCAAAGATCAATTATTTCTTAATTTTAAGTAGTACCACAAGTCTATTAAAGACACTTCCTATGAGAGATGAATTATCAATTTAACAGGGATTGGTGCCAAGGTGCCTTATCAGTTCATGCTTATTCAGCTAATTTTGTTCCACTTGACAGTGCCTCAGGTACTCTAAATAATAATCCTTGCTTATAAATTTTAGTATCTCATTCTATTTCTGAATTTCTAGGTATTTTTGCACTTTCATTATTGTCCTTGTCCCTTAGCTAAATTATACACATCTGATATATTTTCATTTTTCCTTCAATTTTTTTCCCATCTCTATAGTTTCCCAGCACTTCCTAAATCTTTTTAGAATTAAGATCCAGATATTAAAATTTTCTGATTATCAAGTAACAAAACTTAATACTCCAAATGTGATCACACTAGAGATTTGTAATGAAGCTGTAACTTCAGCTGATCTAATGAAGCTGTATTAGAATAGATTTATTTTGTGGACAAACAGGAACCCAAAAATTCTTTGTGCTTTCCTATCACAAAAATACTGCTAATATTTTGTGTCTTTTTTCATTGTAAAAGGCATTCTAAGGAGGATCTAGCACTAAAAAAATATGGCTGCAGGAAAGAAATGACTCTCTAATCACAGCCAGAAATTCTTCAATTGGCTGCATAGACAGGGCTATCACTCTACTAAACAAATGAGGATTTGAATAGGAAAACATATAAAACTTAGTAGTTGGTTTTTTTTAATTATTATTTTCAGTTGTATTTAAAAATGGTACAGTTGTTTTACACTTTTTATTGGAAATGTCATAGACCTTGAGAGCCATACTATTTGTATAAGGTACCGTTTGTACATTATTGTTAGGTATGTTATAGGAGAATTACTTTTTGGTCAATATAACAGATCTGTGCAACATCTGCAACAACATTTTTTTTTTGCTACATACTTTGACTACTTCTGCCCTATCCATTCCATTGCTTTTTCCTATAAATTCACATAACAAAACCCTATACTATAGGTCACCAGAACAATGACCTTTGCTCCAAACTTCCGCTTTTTCCCTTCTCTGCTTCCTCTCACACCACAGGCAGTAAATATTTTAAACAAGGAGAGGCTTTAAAGGTCAATGTTCTGCAAGTGCCCAAGGCAGGCCTGGAAAGTCCATGACACTTCTGGGTTATGACCTTGTCATAAATTCTCAGGTACCACTCTCTGCTTTAGCAGAATCTATTTGAATTATGTCAAAAAATCTGAGATAACAAAATTTGTGATTAAGGTCAACTTCACAAAGTCAAAGACTTCCCTAGTTACTGATTGTATTCTATTTGCACATTATTAAATACAAGGTTTAGCTGCTGGCTGACAGCCCTGGTACTGAAGGGTAAAACAGAAAATGAATGCTGGTTTAATGAAAACATTAGCATCTCAATGGTGTATGAAAGTTTCTGACCTATGATGTGACTTTCTAATACCAAAAAAGAGGTGTAACATGGAATAAAAACCAGTCTACATTTGTGAGTAAAACTGCAGGAAGACAACACAATATAAATGTATTGCCTTTTTTCTAACATTTCCAATAAGTTTTTTGAAGGTATAATAAATGTAGATGCAACCTGGAGCAACTTAAATATTACCCCAAATGGTATTGAACTGGCTTTTCAAGCACAGCAGAAATGCAATAGTAGATGAAAGTTACATTGTCCTTTTTTTTTGTGAAGTAAAAGTATCCTGAGAATCTGGGTAATAATCAATGAAACAAGAGTTTGAAGAAATATATCAAAGCCTATAGTTCAGATATTTTTTACTTCTTTTTTCTGATACAATTTTTTTTTTTTATTTCAGATGACAAGTTGTAGAATATTAACTGTTTCTGTTTTGGTTTGTTTTGTTGGTTTTGGGTTATTTGTTGTGTATGGTTTTGAGGTTCTGTTTGTTTTTTTTTTTTTTTTCAGTAAAACAAGCCAAAATTTTATACTGTTGGGTTTTTTTTTGTTTTTTGTTTGTTTGGTTGGTTGGTTGGTTGTTTTTTTTCGTTTTGTTTTGGTTTGGTTTGTTTTTTTACCATAAAATCACTCTTTAGAAACATTTAATTTGCTTTTTAACAGTATTTCCAAATCTAAATCCCATCCAAAGATGTTTGAATCAGACTATACACTTAACAGCTGCACTTTATTATTATGTCTTAATGACTAAGCAAAGTGCTCATGTCAGACCCAGCATAATCAATGATTCAAGGTCTTCAGTTTTTGTCACCTGGATTAGCTCCCTTGTCAACATCTGCTCTCAGTTAATTCTTAAAACAAACCCAAATGTGAGTCTATTTATGTCACAATTGTTTAGTTTTGTATCACTGTTTTGAAAGTTACCGTATCAAATATGTAGCAAGGAAGCTTTATCCGATTTATTAGAGAATCCCAGATAACAATGGTCCTTAGTTATCTAGGTTCAGTTGTTTTCTTAGTTACTGAATGCAAGAATAAATCTAAAACTCCCTTATATAAGAAAAAAGTGACAGTGCCTGTAATCATATTTTTTACTAGTATATTCATTTATCAATTTAAAATTATACCATATTTTCCATGTCTAAGTCTACAGGGTAGCTAATGTTCCTTGTGTCAACAGCTATTCAATATTTTATATCTTTGTTAGGATTAGTTTCCAAGATAGACTTTTTCCATCTGGTATTATCTGCATTCTTCCCTCTGAAATGTTTGGCTTGACTTTAGTCCATGTTTTGCTGTGAAAAGCAGCCTTTTAAATCTCACTAACCTATTTCTTTAACATAACTTTCAGAACAGTCATCTACAAATTTCACCAGTGATTGTTTCTGTTATGAATCACTGACAAAAAGCTTTAACTTTGGAGGCAGACTAAGAACTGCAGATTGTGTGACATCACTTACTGAAAGTAGATAATACACTAATTTGTATCTCTGTAAATGCTGACGCATAATGCATCCTGCATAAAAAGTGCTGTGATAAACTTACTCATCTAATATCAGATCAGTAATCTCAATCATTCTTTTATACTTGAACTCCTACTTTTAACTATTTGAATAAATATATCATTCAGTTCCTTTGACTAAACAAAATTAAGATTTGGTATAAAGAAATACTGAAGATAGGGAAAACCAAGTCTTGTATCATTCTGTCATTATTTTGGGATCAGTATCAGAACTGTAATGGCCTAACTAACCTCATTTATGAGTTTTTAACGACCTGACTCACCCTATTCATGCTTTTTAGATACTGACACCACACTGATTTTCTCCCAGGCAACCGTAATTTCATCAGTTCCAGACACTTAGTGAAGATTGACCTTTATCTTTCAAAGCTTCCAGCAGCTAGCTCTTTTTAAATCGTCCAAAGCCCATTATCTAGATCTGATAACATTAAGATTCTAACATTAATAGATGCCCTTTATTGGCCTCCTAATTATGATGAAGTGGGAAAATTTTTCATCACGTGATATCAAGGTTATCTGACTTTTTCCCTTTAAGCAGCCAATATGATATTAATATTTTATATATGTGGAGATACATGTCTGAATAGCAGCCATGAGGTTGAGAAGCTAAACATGAGCCAGCAGTGCATGCTGGCAGCCCAGAAAGCCAACTGCTTCCTGGGCTGCCCCAAAAGAAGTGTGCTCAGCAGGTTGAGGAAACTGATTCTACCCTTCTCTGTGCTCCCCTGTACTCTGCGCTCATGAGA
The DNA here is from genome assembly GCA_013398155.1 of Pedionomus torquatus. NCBI lineage: Eukaryota > Metazoa > Chordata > Aves > Charadriiformes > Pedionomidae > Pedionomus > Pedionomus torquatus. The sequence continues at coordinate 159,737 of VZRU01013526.1, forward strand.
CCCCACTTAGAGTTCTGTGTCCAGCTTTGGACTCCTCAGCACAGGAAGAACACGGACCTGTTGGAATGGAGAGGAGGGCCACAAAGATGATCGGAGGATCAGGCACCTCACTTATGAAGACAGGCTGAGAGCTGGGGTTGTTCCACATGGAGAAGAAAGGCTCTGGGGAGACTTTATAGCAGCCTTCCATTTTCTGAAGAGAAATCCCTTTGTCAGGGAGTGTAATGACAGGATGAGGGGTAATGGCTTTAAATTGAAAGAGAGGAGATTTAGCTTAGATACTAGAAAGAAATTCTTTACCGTGAGGGTGGTGAGATGCTGGAACAGGTATCCAAGAGAAGTTGTGGAAGCCCCATCCCTGAGAGTGTTCAAGGCCAGGCTGGACGGGGCTCTGAGCAACCTGTCTAGTAGGTGGTGTCCCTGCCCATGTCAGGGGGGTTGGAACTTGATGATCTTTAAGGTCCTTCCAAATCTAACAATTCTATGACTCTATGATTTATATATAATATGGATATATATGCAGACATATAAATATAGTATATATTTACAGTTAAATGTACATCCTGAAATTTTTATCAATCTCTTTATTACTCCTCAGTTCTTCCTTTTTTGTGCTTCCTCTCTACATTTTCACTTCCCTTCTAATTTTTCTGAAATTATTTCTAGCATTGAATAAAACCACCATTTCTTTTTTCAATTTGCTATATGCATTTTAAGTATATGTGTATGTGCATGTAAATGTATGTGTGCTATTTCATGCATAAATACATACATTTTTAATATATTTACACTTATTGTGTTCTTAATGTTATTAGAAATACAATAGTAACATACCTACCAGTCCTTCAAAATGTTTGTAGTGGTACCTAAATTGTGATTGAACAGAGACACTCCCCCTACATCTTTTTAATTATGAGCTTCTTATGACGTTTATCTTATCTTCTTTGATCAGTGCTTCTTTTCTCAAGACACCCCTCAAGATACATATTTTTCTGGTTCTGAATGTTCTCTTCTAATTTAAAACATTTATTTCTACATGTATCTATTCTTTCAAAGCTCTATAAGTGTTAGTAGGATGAGAGTGGAAATTCTCCAAAAATAATTTTTTATATATATGTGAAGGATTAAAAAGTCTGGTCTTACTGTTCTCTTGATTGATTTTATGGTTTGTGAGGTACACTTTGTACTTCTTAGGTTGCTAATCCATAAACAATCAGGATCATTTTTCAGTTGTCAGTGATTTAGAGAAAGGTAATGTATTTTTCATATATATTATAGTTTTCTTATATTCACTTCATCTTCTTAATAGCTTATAACCCTTTTTTCATTAATATTTGAGCCACATTTTTATTTCTGTACCATTGAGTGATACTGCTAGATATTTATTCATAAAAATCCAGGGATAATGGTATATAAGCAACTAATTTTTTTCTTTTCTTCCTTACTTGTTTTTGTGCTTTGATTTCTTTAGTTCTAAATGAGTTTTCATTTGGTCTCTTCTTTGTTGAGGGATTCCTTTGTATGAATGGATATTTAGCAGATGGAACCATCACAGCTGCTACAGGATAAAACATGATAAACACAGAAATTTTCTTTGGTGAACGTAATGATTACGTTAGTAAGCATGTGAGAGCAAACACTAGAGAAGCAGAAAAAAGCTCCATTATGAGGCAAGGGTGACTGTCCTGCATGCATGTTTGCCAGGAAGTGTGATGATGCTAGAACAAGGACTACCAGCCTCTGCCATCTCCTCCACAGTGGTGCTGAGGAAATCACCCACTGCAGGTCATATCAGAAGTTTGCCACAGGGCTGAGGCAATCTTTGTGAATGAAGAGGTATGAGAGAGTTCTGACCAATGTTGGATTGTGTTGGCTAAAGAGAAGAGGGACTTGAATGCACTAAAATGGTCTGTCTGGGTGTGACTGGGGTGTGTGGGTGCAGCTACTTACTGAAGGTACCACCAACAAACCCAGGGACTCATCCAGGCTGTCTGACTGCTGGAAAAGAACAGGGGCCAGGCATTGCTGTGCACATTAGCTGTGCACACCAAATCTGCTGTGCACACGTAATTAGCTGTGCACACCAAAGCTGCAAGACACCATCTGAATCAGGAACTCTATGAGGATTCTTTTTCCGGGTCAGCAAAGCATCCAGCATTAATGTAAGTTTGACTGAGTATCTACATGGCTGAGTATTTTTCACTGACTGATCACAGTTGTGATCTCTACTTCAGACAACTGCTCTCAATAAAACCAAACAGAGAGTTGCTTGTATCCCACTAGTCACTTCGTCAAATACAAAAATTTGACTGAACTTTTTGTCGTGGTTGTTTTCACATTAATTAAATGACATCTTAAGAATTTCTCATTTTCTACTCTGATTATAAAGTTAGTCTGGAACACTCACATGAGAATTAAATTGCATGGACATAGTATAGTGCAATTAAGCTCACCCTGTCTATGTCCTTAAACACCATAAAAAGGTACAGAGGATTGAGTGGGAACAGTTCTCACTCTGTATCATCTTGCTACCTAAGGCAGTGAAAAGGAATTCAAGCTTAACTTGATTCTTCTCTTTCCTACTTAAGGACTAATTTAAAGAATTACATGTCTTACCTCTTTTACCAGAAGCGGATGTCTAAAGCTATTTGTTCTCCAAAGCACTGAACACATGCGAATAGTGTTTTACACCATGACTACTGCTACCACAGTGGTCTAGGGGGTTAAAAATTGACACAGAATGAAAAGTTCAAAGGTCCCATCTAGCCAACATTCCTATGATTCCTATCATAATTGCTGCCAGAAATAGTCTTACGTAGATGCTAGATAGCATTAACCACCAGACTACAGATGGAATTAAGGCCAGATGAACTGCTAGTATGTAATTCTCTTCTATTTTAGTTATTAAACTGCAGTCTGATTTGAGATTAGGTCCCCACAGGTATCATAGCACACCTCCATATTACAGTTTTGTCTCAGATAAGAGCATAATGTGAAGGGGTCTCAGAACCTGAGATGATGATGTCCCAAAAAAGTCCTTCTTTATTCTGAGAGATTATATTCCCTGAACTGGAATAAAACTGAAGGATACTGCTAATAATAATCTTTCATATATTTACCTGGGAATATGGGAAAAATAATTAGATTGTATATATACTCCTGACACTTTAATCACAGCCTGCATTAATTGGTTGTATGTATTCCTTCTATGCCTTCTTCCTGATTACAGCATCTTGAACAAGAGTTACTGAGGGGTAAGTAATTGTTCTTTTCATAAATTCAACATATGACCTTATAGAAGGGTAACTTCATGCTTGACTGTTGATTTCCTATTTATTCTTCTTTATTGTCTGCCTGGTAAGGTTAATTACAGGAAGTCAAAGAACAGCTTTTTGGCATTTTGTACTCAAATGAAGACAAAATGTACACATGGCTCTCATATTACAACCATTGGACACATTTGATCCTTTGCCTCATCATTTACTATATCATCAAATGAATAGAATGAATAGACAAGGGAAGTAAAAAGTGAATCCGTACCTGAAACTACCAGATGAACTAACACTTCTATGATCTACAAAATTAAAATCACAGATCTTGTTATTGAGATTTGCCTCCCATATCCAAATTTCTCCTCTCTAGCCAACAGTAGATTCCTATAAAATGAAGGGTAACTCATTATATGGAGTCCCCGTGTCAGTGTTAAGCAATTCAGATTTATTCTGGTAAATTTAATATTTGGAAAAATCTGTCACAATTATCACTTTAACTTCTGATATTTGATGCTATAGAAATTATTACATTAGCAATTTAAAATTTGATTCTCTACTGTTATCTTTCTCATAAGACTTCTATAAAGCACTCTTCTTTAGGATAAACATATTTATTTCTGTAATTCAAAGGCAATGATGTTAAGGGAAGAGATATAAAATAAATGTGACCTGAAACACATAATTGGAGTATGTAATAAATTCTTCTAAACCACCTACAGTTTTTCAGGCAGGAATAAAATTGCATCTAATGTGACTTTGAAGACAGGTAAGAGTTCTGAATTTCTAAAACAATTTCTGTGCTGTAAACATTTTAAGGCAAAGTAAAAATATTCATATTTTGAAGAGAAACAGCAAAAATATGCTAACTCATTGGTATTAATATTCTGTCATTCTTCTTTTAAGAGTGTCATTTCAAGGTGCAAATCACCTCCACCTCTATCTTCAGAAGGGTACATGGTATTTTATTTTTTCTGTTCTCAACAGATCTGAATTTGTGAAACTCATGTAAGACCTTATCTTCAGTGTTTTAAGTTGCTTCTTTTGCAAATTAAAACTGTTTTTTTTTGAAAAATGACTTGAAAAATTTTATTTATTTTGATGAAATTTCTGGGTTCAGACACGCTGAAGAGAGTCCAGAGAAGGATCACAAAGATGATCAAATGATTGGGAAGCCTGTCATATGAGGAAAGCTTGAGAGAACAGAGTTTGTTCAGCCTTGAGAAAGGAAGACATAGGGAATACTTTAAAGGGTGGCTAAAAAGAAGATGGAGATTCCCTTTTTAAAAGGTGTCACATGGGGGAAAAAAAAGGGGGTAATGGGTACAAGTTACCCCTGTGAAGATTCCAATTGGACACAAGAGGAAAGTTTTTCACCATGAGAACTATCAGCCATTGGAATAATATCCCCAGGGAACTGGTGGATCCCCTAACATAAGATTCCCTGAACCCTGGACAGGGTGCTGGGACACCTTGTCTAGATCATGCTTTTGCCAAGGAAGATTGGACCAGATGATTCTTGAGTTCCCTTCCAACCAGGTATTCATTGATTTTATGATTCAGTTAATCAGAATTATTTTATTTTCTATTTTTCTGAGATTAGTAGAGAAGAAGCTTAGAAATATTTTTGTGCAACATATTAAGTGAAAGATATAACAGGCTCTTGCTTTAAGATCTCTTTAGTTATTTCAAATAGAAACTCTGCAGTCAGTGTGACAGATCTCTGAGTCTCCTCAGTAAGAAGTACAGTGTCTAGCTGACTTGTGATGGACATTGGACACATGCTTATAAATTTAAATAACAGCTGGGATTAAATAAAATATTCAGTCTTTGCATATCTAACTTGCATGGTATTTAAATTATTGTTTTTGTGTATTAGAATTGTAAGTACTGACTGGGCAGGGTAGTCCTTAGATGCAAAAGGGGAAATTTGTGTGACTAAATGGACTCTGTCTCTGAGACAATTCCCCCACCTCACTGTGTAATCAGTGGATTTTCATCTGTCTCCACTGAATATAAAAGGAGCTGAAATGATCCACCCAGATGGTGATAGGTTTTAGTGTGTCCAAAGAAAATAAGAAAACAATCCTCTCAGTTTTTTTTTCTTTTTTTTTCTGAAGCATAGGACAACTGTAATCCTTGTACTTAATAGAGGGGACGTGTATATTTAAAGGTCACAGAATCTTAATTATATGTGACCAGCTGTACATCATAGGCTACCACATTTAATTCATAATTCTTGAACTCAGTGAATTGTTTGACAACTGCAAGCCTTACAGAAAGAAAAAGCAATCTTGAAATGAAGGTTTCAAAGGACAGAGAATCTTGCTCTCAGTTCCTCCCAAGAATCAGCAATTAAAAAATTAAGCTAAACTGATTTAGACTACAAATGATACACACTTTAAATGACAGACAGTAAGTTTTGGAACAAAAGAATGAGAAGAACACTGTACTTTAATGCTACTTTTGCTTTCTTTGGAATATTCTAATTGTTTTTGAATACCATGACTATGAGCAAAACATGATTCGTAGAAGACAAGGGTTCCTAAACTGTTATGTGTAACATTAATGGCAAGTAAGCCACAGATTTGCACAGAGCTGATTATACTGCCATCCCCAATTACAACATAGGGCTTGGACCAGTTGTGGCTGCTGCTTTATACTATCTTTGAGGGCATCATTAATTTCCAACTTCTAACAGACATTTAAAAGAGCAGAAAGCCTGGAAACGAGTAAGACATACTCACCCATTTATCATTACACAGAGACAGTATCAAGGGACAGGGGACTTCGTATTCAGTTCAGTTCAGTTCTGTATTTAGAGATGGGAAATTTAAATATAAGATTTGCTTTAATAAAAGATAGGGTCAAAGATATAGTGAAGCCAAATTTTAGCCAAAATAAGTTGAACATATAAGAAAGTAAACTTTTTTTCACCTGCTGAAAATTAAACTCCGTTAGATGTTTTTTTCTATTTTAAATGTATGTTGTAAGCTAAATTCACCAAAAATATTCATGCAACAGAATGGGAACACCATAGGAAACATGTCAAAGCTTTTTTTTTTTTTTTTTTTTTTTTACTGTGAGCTAGAATGAAGTATTTAAAGGCAGCACACCACAGTTAGAGGNCTACACATGACTCTCTAGTGGTTGATTGGACAGGAACTAGAAATAAATGGACCAGCTTTTGGTGCACAGTACAGCCTACAACCAGGACTATATTACTTAGAAGTCTCTCACTCAGTCAAACAACCTGGATGCTTTTAATTCTTCCCTTCCATCAGAGGCAGTTTGACAAGGAGAAAGGATGCTGAATTTTGGGCTCTGCTGTTAACAGCTGCCACATCAGATCTCTTTAGAGAGACTGTCTTCACACCTGGAGACAGGAGAGTTCTTCCCCTTCATGTGTCACTACCACATCTATCTCTTGGCTGTAAAGAATTCTTTGCCTCCAGGACTAGAAAGTTTATGCAGAATTTTCTGGGAATAATCAACTTAAAGACTGATTTAAAGTTAAAATATTGGGGGGGGGACATTTGAGAGTGTGTTGAGAAACGTGAACCTTATGATTATAGAGCTCTCAGAAGGATTTAGGACTAGGCCTGCTTGCTTGAGCCCACATCTTTCAGTCCCTGAAAAAAGACAACAGAAAATCTGAAGACCAGATTTCAGAATCCCTAACTGTGTACTTTGTAAGGTTAAACTAGTGCACTAAAAAGAAAGGGGAAAAAAAAAAAAGAAAACAACTAAAAAGTCTGATTCTGGTTAGTAGCTAGGACACTGATCTGTGCATTCCTTTTTATTATTCCTTTTTATTCCTTTTTTTCCTTTTAATGCGTGTTAAATCAAAAGTGTATAATAATGCCTTTAATAGGGACCCCTGACCCCAGCTGTTTCACTTAAGGGATTCTTCTGGTTTTAGTGACCTAAATAACAATAATAATAGTTCATTTCAAGACCTCAGTGTTTTCTGTTATGTAAGACAATCAATTTGGTTTAGAAGTGGTGAAGTTATGGGAGATTAACATTTGCCCAGTAATGCATCCAGAACTCTCCACAAAGGAAAATCCTTTTCCCCAAACTTCTAAAGTCGAAAGACTTAGGCTATTTATGAGAAAAGTTTAATAGCCTCTTTTAACTATTATCTTAATCATTGGATTGCCTAAATCATTAGGAATTTTGACATGATTTTTAATAATGGAGGAGATAAATTGTAAAAGCAGACTCTTTCTTCCTTTCATCTTTCTTTTCAGCTGCAGTGATTTTCTGAGATTTTTTTTTTCCCAAATGCTCATTCACTTCATTTTCTTTTTTTTTTTTTACATGTTTACACATGTGCATAAACTCTCCTGAGACAGTGTAAAAGGAATTAGAGCAGTAAACTTAAGCTGTAACTGTCTTGATGGTTTCATGTCCAATCAAAATAAATCACAGGAAAGAAATTAATAATACACAAAAACAAGTACAGTTCCACATAAATCAATAACAGGAATTCTATTTTACAGTCTTTACTTATATTGATTGCTATTTTATAGTCAGCCTGATTTAAAATTGCTTGTGTAAGTACTGTTCAATCTTAGTTAAGATTGTCAAATGTATTGATTAGCATTATGCCAACATGTGCAGTGCTGCCTGGAGACTAAATATAATTAATACTTAATTAAATAAACAAACAGCCCATAAGTTGATCTGATACAAAAAGAAAAAAAAATCAACAAAATCCAAAAAAAATCCCCCAAAGCAAAAATAGCAATACCTGACCCCATCCAACACTAAAAACAAAGTTAAATACAAAATAGAGCCACTGGAAATTAATTTCAGATTTTGAAAGAAACCTTTAAAATATAGTTGTTGTTAATTAAATATATGCACATAAATATCTGGAACAGAATTTGAAGAAATTGGATGTTTCCTAAAAAGAATCATTTTAAAACGGCATGCAGCACAATATACATTAGGACTATTCATCTCTATATAAAATTAGCTCATTGGAACTTCCACTGATTTTAAAGGGAAGGCTCGTGTGTGTGTGTACCATTATGAGCATTTCATTCCTTCTTGAACCCAGATTTATTTCTCTATATAGTTATTTCAATTAAAAAGCATTGTATTCTGCCACTTTTTTCAGTATAATTTGAGTTTCTGTGTTCTCTATGCAAAGTCTGGACTTTGCATAACTTTGTTTATTAACAGAGAAGGAAAATATTTGTTTTCAAGTTTTTTCTCTTAAATTAAATTTGCATAATGTCCAGCTGCCTAGTAAAAATAAAAGAAAAAAAATATTGCCAAATGCAAATCTGAACCATCCCCAGAGATTATGTTATGTGCAAAGGCAAATCTATGTTAATAAAAGGTAAAACATGTTGCTGATGTTTTTGCATGGCCTTTGTATGTAAGATGGAGAAAGAACAATTAATAATCAATAGTTTTGCACACCTATAATGCTAGGAAATGTAACATCTACTATACTTCATGGCTAGCAAGCCAATAGCTGTAGTTTGTCATTCAGCTAAGTAAACAACGGTCCCCTCTGAATAGGAAAATGAAAGTCATGAAAACACCACAACAACTTTCTGAGCTTCAAAGCCTGCTGCCTCTTTCTGCTGGATCTTTTCAAATGCATCAAAATTTTCCTTTTCAGGAGTACTAAATACCTAAAGAATCAGTGAAACTAGAAATTACTGCGGATGTGTATGGCAGGAATTTTGTATTGAGACCAAAGGCCTGCAACTGAATCAAACCAAGCTGGAATTTTAGCAAGCATGTGCCTGACATCCATATGTATTATACCTACATCAAAAGGTCACTGAAAGCTAGAGTATCTCCAAACATGACAAGAATGCATGATATGTAAAACTGCTGTGTATGCATAAAATAAACAAAAGTATTTTGTGACCAATTAACAAATTTATAATGCTATGCGTGACCATATTTTTTTCACAGAGAAATGTAGCAAAGTCCAGCTTTAGCTCATGGACAAGTAATCCTTTGATACTGTCAGATTTGGAGACTAGAAAGGACAGTTGCTGCTGGCTGATGGAAAACACAACCCTTAGAAACAGCTGTATAGAACACATCCTGCATAAAAAGCCCTAGAGAAAAAAACTCAATCTAAACAGGATTTTGGAGTTTGTACAAAATATGCATACCCTCTTGCCTTTTGGAGGAGGAAAAGGAGTAGGTAACAGCACTGTGAGGAGTGTTCCAGTTCTTTAATAAAACAGTGCTGTGTGTTTTAAATCTATGAGGTACAACTGGAGATGAAAAAGGATATGTGTGTCTTCATTTCCTTCTTTTCTTTCCTTCTGTGTCTGTAGTTTGCTTATTTTAGGGGATGTTTGTTAATTTTGAAATTACCCTAGGAAGACAAGACTAATTTTCTCAATTGTTACGGAGCTGGTAGACAGATAACAATGCTAAACCAACAATTAAAAAAAAAAAATAATGAAAAATGTAGTTTAGGCTTATCTACTAGGCTTGAAAGTCTGTGTGGACAATGGAGTAAACTGATGAGACTCCAGCTGAAATAGGCAGAGCAGAATGTTCTTTGATTGCAATGATTGTAAATTGGCTTATGAAAAAAGTGCTTGCCATATGATTTTGTTCAAAGGAAAAAAAATAAAATATTTCATGCATCTCTCTTGAAGTGTCATGTCTGAATAAGACACACTTGTCCATTTTCTGGCCACAATGCCATAGAGTACCAACAGCTGGCCTCCACAGTGAAGGAACGTGTGTTTTACTCTGGCATTTGACTATACAGCTGGTAAAATAAAATAAAGAAATCATGCATGATCAGGAAGCATATCTTTGCTAATATGTCCCAGATAACTCACTTGCCCATTATTTCTAATATTAGTTTATAAGAATTTGAAAAAAAATCATCATTTAGCATTACATTTCTACGCCAGGTTAGATCAGAAGCACTGGAAAGTAAAGTACCTTATACACTTCCAATCTGAGAAAACCCAATGCACGAAAATGTAAAGATAGATGGTTTGATATCAAAAATATTACCCTATTGTTTTGATTTGACCATAAAAATTACCTGATCAAAGTCATGCTCAAATAGCCTATGTTGACAAACATTACTTTCTTTCCCAGCAGGACAAAATCCATTGAGTTACTAAAGTACAGCTAAGATTAAGATACAGAAAGATTAAGTTACTTTTTCTTGCCATCTTATTGTTCATGCTTAGTCTGCTGCTCAGTGTGCGTACTTTAGGTTAATATACTTCTTTTATAATTGAGACTGACACAAGATTTCTTCACCGTCAATTACAGCTTTACAGTAGATGTCTTAATACATGGTAGCATGACTGCTCTCTATCATATACCCTTACTTTCAAACTAACTGAGCAAGATTGTGCGACAGAAGGATCTCCGTTTCCAGGCACCAGTCCTTTGCTTTGGAAACCCCTTCAACAGGATGTTATTGCTGTGGGAAACAAACAATTGCTCCAGTATTAATGATATAAAATGACTAACTCTGATGTAAACTGAGGAAAGCCTGAGAAGAATCTAGTCATATAGGAAGAAACAAGAAACAAAACATTTCAGAGGCCCTTGACTATTGCTCTGTTTTCAGTTGAAATCTCCTAGTTTGACATGGAAAGCCTGCTAAGCCTGTGACTAATTTGGATATTTATTTTGCCATTTTGTAATTGAATAATGTTTAGTTCTAGGAGACCTTTTCATCCTAATTTAAACATTACATTCTCTGTGAATAAATATTTATTCATTGCATAAGGTCTTTTCATTACATGCAGACTGTTTAGTTTTCAGACTGAAATAAGTCAGTTCATCAAAGAATACAGGTATCATAATGAAACAAAAATAACCATTTGTATAATTATAATGGCAGCAAACGGTCCACACTAACAGTATGAATAATGACTAATTTAATTTATTTCCTTTTAAATTTGCATTCTAATAAAACAAATAAAGGAAGTATATGGAGGTAAGTGGCTCTTCTCTTACCCCAAAATTCACAGAGAAACAAAAATAATTTTACTTAATGATTTAAACCACAAAAAAAAAAGTTATTAAAGAAAGTTGCAGTTCATATAGAGCTTGAGATTCATGCTAGAAACATATTTTATTAGGTGACTGTGACTGCAAATAGAGTGACTACCTTGCAGAGCATGTTTTATAAATTATCTGAAAGTCAGAACACTAGCTTCTGGTTCCATTAACCATACCAAATCAAAGATTTAACTTAAATCATAGAATCATAGAATGGTTAGAGTTGGAAGGGACCTTGAAGATCATTGAGTTCCAACCCACCTGCCATGGGCAGGGACACCTCCCACTAGAACACGTTGCTTAAGCCTTACTTCCAGGGATGGGGCATCCACAACTTCTCAGGGCAACCTCTTCCAGTGCCTCACCACCCTCACAGGAAAGAATTCCTTCCTAATATCCAATCTAAATCTCCCCTCTTCCAGTTTAAAACCATTACCCCTTGTCCTATCACTACACCTCCTGACAAAGAGTCCCTCTCCTGCTCTCCTGTAGTCTCCCTCCTGATACTGGAAGGTTGCTAGAAAGTCTCCCCAGAGCCTTCTCTTTTCCAGGCTGAACAGCCCCAGCTCTCTCAGCCTGTCCTCATAGGAGAGGTGCTCCATCCCTCTAATCATCTTTGTGGCCCTCCGTTGCACCCGTTCCAACAGTTCCATGTCCTTTCTCTGTTGAGGACTCCAGAGCTGGACAGAGTACTCCAGGTGGGGTCTCACAAGTGCAGAATAGAGGGCCATATATAAATATGTTATATATCGATATCAAATCCAGCTCAATGATGAGATGTCTATTTGTTGAAACTTGGGCAGATTAAGGAAATTTAAACAAAATAAATGTATTCTAGCAGTGAATTATAGGTGCTTTCATTTTAATGTCTATGGAACTAAAAGGAACTAATCAGTCAATGCAAATGAGTGTTAGAGTGTAGAAAGATTGTTGTATCAAAGTTCCCTGCTTTTATTCAAAGACCTGAATATTGCACAGAAATAGTACTAGTGTACTATATTCATGGGGTTTTTTTTGAAAGGCAATTATCTTTATGAGAAAACATACATGTTCAAATGAGATACCTTTTTTCTTTTTACAGATATGTATAAAAAAAAAGAAAAGAAAAAAAAAAGAAAAAAAAAGAAAAGAAAAAAAAAAGAAAAAAAAAAAAAAAAAAATTCTGAGAAAGCTTCTGTGACCAGGAAAACAAAAAGCACTTTCAAATTCCTCAGCTAAGGGACTTCTAAGCAGCATTGTTTTATGATTCATTGCAAAATTTTCACCCTCACCTTCTGCTAACCCTCATTATTCCACAAGAATCAGTTAAGGCTCTTTCTCTTTCTTCAGCCAGTGTGTCGTTTCAAAAGACAATGGCCTTTCTTTTCAAAGTCAGTTTGGAGTAGCCACACCATTTGCTCCCTTTGATCATAGCTCACCTGCACAACATCTTGAGCAGCAGCTGTAAACTGGCTCTCTGAAATTACCTGCATTTGGAATAAGACACCATTTTGACCCCTGTAATTTCACTCAGCTACATCTGTGGAGTGGCACAAACAGGGACAAGATGGGAACTCGTAAACTGTGTTTCCTAAAAAAACAGCATCATGAAATTACATCTTTTACTCACTGGCTTTATCTTTTACTTCTCTCTTTGCTAACCTGTCAGTCAATTCCAAACGCTACCTACCCTTTTCTGTCAAACTGATCAGTTAACATAATGAACTGAATTTCATGGCAACTGTTCCCAGCATTTATATAGTATCAAGTTCAGTTCTTCCTATTCAGACGTAAAGAACATTTAAAAAGCCATGCCTGCTTCATTTGTTCCCAAGTGTATCAGTGGGACAAATAAAAGATACTGTCTGTCTCCAATTTTGGCAGCATGCAATAATGTAAATTAATGAAACTATTAAATGAATATATAAATGCAGAGGTAGGAGGGAAAAAAAATCCTTTAATTGAATAAAATTTCAATTTTCTCCTTCAGGATTTATGTTGCTGTTATCCAAAACATCACTGTAGCTATAGAACCAGCTTCTAGCTGTTATTTTGTAGGAGCATGTTCTATTTTATAATTTAGCAAATTTTTTTTCCCCTTCATAGTAGCATCTACAAACTTTTATCATGTTTCGATCTCACTGAAATAAGGCAAAATAATTTGCTTGACTTCTGACTCTTTGCAGTTGCAGGGCTATGATCTTCTTGGGATCAAAGAGAGCTGATGGGATGGTTATCATAACTGGAGTGTTGCACTGCAGGGATAAAGGCTCTTTAGGAAGGACAGAATAGGAATACAAGAAGAGGGAGTTTCTTTATGTAAGAAAGCAATTAGAATACATGGACCTCTGCCATGGGGTAAAAAAGGACCTGAAGGAGAGTTTATGAGTTAGGATTAAGGAGAAGAAAGGCAAAAATGTCATTGTAGTGGTCATTTGCTGTAGTCCACCTGACCAGAAAGAGCAGGAGGATGAGGAGAAGCCTCACATTCACAGACACTGGTCCTCATGGGATACTTCAACCATACATCTGCTTGAAAGACAGCACAGTGGGGCATAAGCAGTCCAGGAGGTTCTTTGAGTACATTGATGACAACTTCTTCCTCCAAGTGATAGAGGAGCCAAGGAGAAGAGGTGTTCTATTGGATTGCATACTCACAAACAATGAGGGGCTTGTTGGGGATGTGAAGGTTAAAGGCCACAATGACTACAGTGCCAGTGAGATGGTGGAGTTCAGGATCCTGAAGGCAAGAAGGATGGTGAAAAGTCTTGGGTCTCAGGACAGCAGATTTTGGCCTCTTCAAAGATCTGCTCAATAAAATCCCATAGAATGACACACTGGAGGGAAGAGCAGGCCAAGGAAGCTGGTTAGTATTCAAAGATCCTCTCCTCCAAGCTCAAGAAAGGTGCATCTCAATGAATTTGAAATCATACAAAAACTCCAGGAAGCTTGCATAGATGAACAAATAGCTTCTGTCCAAACTCAAACACAAAAAGCGTGGAAGCAAGGATGGGTACCTGAGAGGAACATTGTCTAAGAATGTAAGGATGAAATTACGAAAGTGGAAGTCCAAATAGCCAAGGATGTCAAAGATAACAAGAAGAACTTCAGCAAGTAGATAGGCAACAAGAGGAATAATAGGGAAAATGTACGCCCTATGAGAGCTGGACTTGGTTACACAGGACGCAGAAAAGATTGTCTATGCCTCAGTCTTTATTACTAAAAGGGATCTTCAGGAATCCCAGATCCCAGAGGCCAGAAAGAAAGGCTAGAGCAGGAATGATCTACTCTTGATGGAAGAGAATCAGGGCAGGAAATACTTGAGCAACCTGGACACGTGTAAGTTCATGTGCCCTGATAGGATGCACCCGTGAGTTTTGAAGAAGCTGGCAGATGTCATTGTAAGGACACTTCAACAATCATGGAGACTGGGAGAAGTGCCCAAAGACTGGAGGAAAGCAAATGTCAATCCTATCTTCAAGAATAGCAAGTAAAAGGACCCAGGGAACTAGAGTGGTCAGTCTCCCCTTGATCTCTGGGAAGGTGATGGAACAGCTAATCCTGGAAACTATTTTGAAGGCCTCTAAATGGCAAGATAATTATCAGACATAGTCAACTTGGCTTCACCAAGGGGAAATCATGCTTGGCCAACTTGATAAACTTCTATGACAAAATAACTGGCTTGGTAGATGAAGGGATAGCACTGGGTAGTGCTTACCTGGACTTCAGTAAGACCTTTGACACTGCATCCCAAAAGATCTTTGAGATCAGTCCATTGGGATGGACTTCTCTTGATCTTGGAATATGTAATCCTTAGACAAGCTGTTGATATATGGGATGGATCAGCAAACAGTGAGGTGGGTTGAAAACTGGCTTAGAGAACGATGATCAGCAGGTCAAAGTTTAATTGGAAGCCAGTAATTAGTGGTGTACGCCAAGGGTCAATACCGATCCCAGTCCTGTTTGTTGTCTTCATTAATGAACTGGATGATACTTCAGAGTGTACTCTTAGCGACTTGGCTGATGACACCAATCTGGGAGGGATGGCTGGTATGGAAGAGGGTCATGCTGCCATCTAGAGAAACTTTGATTGACTGGAGAAATGGACTGAGAGGAATCTGATAAGGTTCAACAAAGAGACGTGTAATGTCCTCTATCTGAGAAAAAACACCCCATGCACTAATATATGTTGGGGGATGTCCAGCTGGAAAGCATCTCAGCAGAAAAGGAGCTGAGGGTACTGATGCACACCTGCAATGTGCCCTTGTTGCAAAGAAGACTGCATTTACAGAATTTTCCCACCAGGTAAAGGGAGGTTATACATCCCCTGTATTCAACACAGGTGAGGTCACAGCTCAAGCCCTGTGTCCAGTTCTGTTCTGGGCCCTTCAGTGCAAGAGACATGGACATACTGGAGAGAGTCCAAGAGCCAACAAGTTGACTAAGGGACCAGACCACCTGTTATACAAAGAAAGGCTAAGAGATCTGGGACTGTTTAGCTGGGAGAAATCTCAGGGGGAATCTCAGCACTGTGTTTGAATACCTGAAAGTAGAATGTAAAGAAGAGGGAACCAGGCTTTCTTTCAGCAATGCTATGTAATGGGACCAGAAGAAATGGGCACAAATTGAAACACCGGATGTTCTGTCTGAGCATCAGGAAATACTTTTTTATTGTGAGAATGACTGAGCACTAGTGTAGGTTTCCCAGAGAGGTTGTGGAGTTTCCATCTTTAAAGGTATTAAAAATCCATCTAGACACAGACCTGGGCACTAGGTTGCTCTGCTTGAGCAGTCCAATGGGCCTAAACAACTTAACAAAGTCCTTTCCAACATCAATTATTCTGCAGTTCTGAGGTTCTATGATTTAGGCTATCATATAGCATAACTTGCAGTTCATGTCCATGGTCTTTCTAATGTCTCCTGTGTCATAAGATGATTACAGACATCTTTCAATGTTACTGCGGCTGAGATCAAGAAGCTGTGTTCTCTCTAGAAGAGCTGCAACCTACAAGTGCTTTGTCTTTAAATAAGTCAAAGTAAGAGGTGCATTACTCAGTTTCCTCGGTACTGTGGACTGTTCCTCAATATAATCATATAGAATAGCAGTGTATTAAACTGGGAACAAAAATAAATCCCCACAGAAGCATTGTCAAAATATCTCTCTCTCCCTTTGCTTCCCATCTTTCTTTCCCTCTCTCTCTAAGAGCTGTTAAAATTGTACTTTAAGGAATTAATGGCCTACTTAAATCATGCAGCTACTTGACAAAGTCCATTGCCATTCAGTTTGAAAATGGTGCTGATATGGCACCTGGTGTCTTCATTCACATACACAGATGATTAAAGCAGAGATATAGAATCATAGAGTCATAGAATGGTTAGAGTTGGAAGGGACCATAAAGATCATCAAAACCCTACCTCCCTGACACGGTCAAGGATACCACCCACTAGAGCAGGTTGCTTCAAGCCCCATCCAGCCTGGCCTTAAACACTTCCAGGGATGGGGCATCCACAGCTTCTCTGGGAAACTTACTCCAGTGCCTCACCATCTTCGCTGTAAAGAATTTCTTCCTACTATCTAATCTAAATCTCCCCTATTCCAATTTAAGACTGATATCCTTTGTCCTATCACTACACTTCCTGACAATACGTCCCAAGTGAGGATAAAAGGTATACAGAGGTTCCATGGACTAATATTTAATGTAATACTTGGATTTATTTAGGTGCACAAAAAACCTGAAAATTCTGTTATCTTCATTTCTGTGATTATTTTATTAGATTATATTATAAAATATCTGACTTACCTCTTCCGTGCCATATCTCTTCTAGAACACTGCAGTTTATTTTCTTTTTTAAAGAGGAGTGATAGATTTTGAGTTTGACCTGTAGATTATTCTGAAAACCTGTTTCCACAGGAGAAACCACTGCTATATAGCTCTTCTGTTTTCACCTGGAAGGACACAATGTATCATGTCACTTCCCCCTCCCACTCTTTTTTTGCTCTTCTGTGATTAACTTATAAACCAAATCTCTAAAATTATTTAGGGGCAAAAGCAGGTATATGAAAGTAATTATTGTTCTCCATGGTGATATTCACTGACACAACATTATGAATGAAATTAAAAACCTGACATTCTGTATAGGCTTAATTTGAGCTTCAGAAGGAAAATGAAAAAGGCAGTAATAAAGAACTTACTTTGGAAACTGAACTTTACTTCAAGATTATATATTTGCCTGCTTTTTCTCTCACTTCTGAAAGCCTATAGCCAGAAGAAGATGGATGTATTGAGATAGAATTATTTTTAATAGATGTTTTTCATGGTGTTTTAAGCTTTGAACACTACTTGCATCTTGAACAACTTGGGCAATGCTGTCTGAGTATTGTTTGAAAAACAACAAAATCCTTTCATCAGGCTGACAGTCTGGAAAAAAATGACAAATAATTCCTCTACAAAGATTTTTTGAAATACTGTGTTTTGATGGGTGAGAGCAGACATTTTAGGTTGAGGACACTTCTTGCTTAGAGGGACAGTGTCAACCTCAACATCTTTTTGCTTAAATAAAGACTTTTCTTGGGAGCTAAAAACACCTTTGATACTCAGACTTGACTTCTCTTCACAATACTTTTTCTCTCACCACTTTTGCAATTTGTTGCTTGTTTTAATGTTTCTCTTGTTTTGAATGTACAAGCAGAAGTGTTGACATCTTTTCTTCTTCCTGTTTATCTGCTCCCACAGAATAACAACATCACATCAGTAACCATTGCCCAGAGAACATAATCTTTAAATTCCTAGAGGGATCAAATTTGATATTCTTATAATGTCTTCCAGAATCATGAATGTTAATTAGATAAATTATGTCTTGATTTTTGAAATAAACCAGGTTTGAAAGTCAGTGCACAAACCCTCATTAGTACAAATTTTACAAGATGACCAGCTCAAGAGTCTTCCCAACAGCTACACGAAGTGGCACTATGACATTTTTATTTTTAAAAGTCCATAATTAGTTTTAAAAGCATGTTACCAACCTAGTGTCCAGTTGTCCTAAGCACTCTTTTATGAGTTTACAGATAGCCTAAGAAGAGGAAGGATAGTGCTGTTAACATGACATGAGTTAGGAGAGCTAGATTCATGTACTTGGTTTTGCCGTAGATGTCTTCTGTGGTATTAAGCAAGTTGTTTTATCTCCATTCCATTCTGTTTCATGCAAGCAAAATAAATCAACAGGATGTTCCTTTATTAGGTTGTTGTGAGGATATCAAAAGCCTAATCATGGCCCAGTGGTGAAATTACTCAGCCTGGGACAAAACACAGGAAAGCCTGTTACCTCAGTTAAATTTGTTTTCATTGAACAGTTGTTACAGAGTTAAAGAGAAGGATCACAGCCTTCCCGCTGGCTGCAGGAGGACACAGCTGAACCAGAATCTGTCCTGTTCATTGGGACAAGAAACTCCTCCAGGTAATCTTCAACATTTCTTGTGCAATACACTAAACAGTAGATTTCTGTGAAAAATACATTTATGTTGTAATATAACCCAGCTAGTACAAATTGATTGCATAAGATAAAAACACCCAGCATTTTGAGCTTCCTCTGTAATTTCCTAAATTAATAATGTACCATCTACCTCTAAGGGATTTCAAATACATAAGCTACCTACATGGCTTACTTAATTGCCAAAAAAGTTATTTTATCTAAACTTGATTTTTTTTCCTAGTTTTGTACCTACTCATGGGCACAGAGAAATGCCCATGAAATCATTTCAGTGTCTCCTTTGAAATATTTACAAGAGAAATAAAACCAAACATTTGTGTACATAAGAACTTCATTTTCATAAAGTCTTCAAATGTGTTTCTTAAATGAAAAGGAAAATAAAAATAAAAATTAAATTTAAAAAAAAGTAGAAGAGATTTAAGAAATAACCAAATTAAGTGTACTCTTCAGGTGAACATATGCAACCCCTACTTCCACCACTATAAGCACATTGATTTATTTCTGTACACTAAGGTATACTAGAGACAGGGATATATATTGAGCATTTTGCAAGAAATTCCCTTGCTGTCATTTTGTGACAAGTTTATTATGAGCAGGGTCTATGGTTCAGTGTTTGAGCTTGTCTTTCAGGCACACAAGGCTCTAGGTGCAGTTCTATGCATTTCTGTGGGCTTGTTGCTTTATACTTTCTTTACAGGTGTTGACAGACAAGCAGGAGGCAGTAACTTCTTCACCTGGAACTGCTGTAAACAGAAGGATTTAAGATTAAGATTAAGTTCAAAATACTTACATTGCATATTTCTAAGGATGCATGCCTAAAACTAACCTCGTCTGCAAATACATTTCAAATAAACACCTTAAGCAAGCAAGTTTTTCCTAGACCAGAGTAGCATAAAGCACTCTCCAGCTTAACCTCAAGATTCAGCATGGCTCAATAACTTTCAGCTAGATGGAGATTTAAGCATGCAGCAGTTCTTATTGAGCTCAAATTTCTATTAAAAAAAAAGATGGTCCATGTGGGTCAGCAGGAAGCCATGGACTGCTTCTGTGTGTCTGGATGATTAGGGGAAGAAGGACCCCATGATACAACAGGTGCGTTTCAGCAGGAATTACAGAGATTTAGCAAACCGGATGAATACGTATGCTTATGCCTTTACAATACAAGAATATGCATTTGTCTAAAGTTCAACTCATATGTGAGTAGCTATGTTAAAATAAAATATATTTAAACATGCAAACCGTGCTCAGGTTCATTTTTCTGGTTTTGTTTGGGTTGTGTTTTCTTTTTAGTTGATTCTTTTTTGTTTGTTTCTTGGGGTTTTGACTGTCTTTTTGGGTTTGGGTTTTGGTTTGGTTTTGGGTTTTGGTTTGGTTTTGGGTTTTTTTTTTTNTTGTCTGCATTTAAAAAAAAAAAAAAAGGAACAATATATATATATTTAATATAATTTGGAAGTTAAGGTAAGAATGCTTAATATACTGTGGTTTTGTACTTTAAACTTGAAAAAGATTGTTCATAGAGCAGTTACTATATAAGTGCAGTGACTATATAATAAGAAGACTCCTCATGGATTATGTTAAAATTAATTTTTTTTTTCAATTACCTCTTGAATTATGTTTTATAGAAAATAGACCAAGGGAAAATATGTTATGATTACTTTAATGGAAGCTCAGAGGTCCTTGAGAAATCCAGAGACCAGAATGTCTTTACATCTCTGTCTGTTTATACTTTGCTTAGTACCTTTGTGATCCTTATTAGCAAATATAAAGTTATCCAGAGTATAAATGAATCAACAGCATTAATATATTATGTCCCTTCATGCTACCTCTAGAAATTTTACTAAAATAACACTTGCTAGAATGATTCTACATAGTAGTATTATCTTTTCTAATACAGTTCCCTTTAGAATAGACATATTATTTAAAGATAAGTAAAAAGATCAAAAACATCGCAAGGGCTTTCTTTTCCATTTTATTTTAACTGCTACTTTAGTTTTTGTACATTATATTGTTAAAACCATTGGAGGACTATGAGGTGCAGTATTCTTTTATTCAGTCTTGTATATCTTCCCAGTAGCCTTTAATCACTAATAAATATCAATCATCAACACTGTATTTATGGCATTTACTTCCAAATATTTTAAACATAACTAATCTCATTATCTCTCTCAAAAGGTGGTTGCTTTAGAAAGCTAGTTTATTAGATATTTTATTTTCTGACTGTCTCTCTCATCTTTACAGCACAATAAAATATTCTTTTTTTTTTTTTTTTCAAAGGAAGACCAAACAAAAGGGTCTCCTTCTTTGTCCTGCCATAAAGGAAATTATTTGATTTATTGCAAGGACTTTTCATTATGAATTGCTTTTATTAAAAATATAGGGATTTTTTCAACACAAATTCTTCCATTCTTCCAATCACTGACAGCTAATGCAATTGCCATAAAAAGAAAGCTTTTCTTCTGCATAGTTCTATATAACCAAATAAAACAGGTCATGCTCATAAATTTTTCATGAGTACTGTCACAGGAGAGGTGTAACATATTTTTGGACTGTTAAAGCACCCCTCAATAACAGGAACTATCTCATGAAATGTAACATCCCTTGGCAACTGGCATGATACTAAAACTTGTTTAAATATTTTGAAATGTCTGCAAATTCACTCTGAATTATTGGAACCTAATTTGAGATTAATGTTTCTGATTAATAATAAGCCCATTTCCTGAGAAATACTGGTAAAAAAGCTCTCTCTTACATACACCAACATAAACCAACACAACCTATAAAAAGACTTGTAGCTATTTTTTGTTGTTGTTTTGATTTGATTTTTTGCATGTTAGTGCTTTTACAGCTCTGATTCAGGCATCCACAGGATAACATGTTGAATCAATTTCTTTGTGGAAGCTGATCTTGGAAAGGAAGGAAATTCAGTTTTAACTGAAATGTGTTTGTTGAGGAGGACAAGAGCACTGGACACCTGAAATTAAGTTTGTCTGTAATTTCCAGGGCACTATGCAAACTAATGAGATGTAGAAGAATTACCACTACAACTGTCCCACTTCCTCACATTTAAGAAGAACACTTCGTGTAATAATACAATTCGTGCATACACATTCATGCTGTGTATGTAGTTGCTCGAGGAAAGCAACTATGTGGGAAACTCATCTTCCCCTTTGTATTAATACTTAATTATAAGCTCAATAAGATAGTTTTTTGACACATACTTTTTTAGCCCTAAGAAAAATACATCTGCAGTAACCTTTTTCTCATTTGATCTCTTTTTGGGGGGTCAATTTACATCCATACATAGATGAACTTACATACTGTGTCCATGATAGTGACACAATTCTGTTAGTAAGTATTTATGCTTGAGGCCAAGGAAATTGTATCATACTTGCTTTTGACTCCAGATCAAGAACTGTAGCTGTGGCATAAAAAAAAAAACAAAAAAACAAAAAACAAAAAAACAAAACAAAACAGAAAAGGCTTTGAAGGTTTGAAATGATGAAATTCATAACTCTAACTTGTTAAAGTGGTTTCTTGTTCACAGTAGCATTTGCTGCCTTGCTAATGATCTTCCAGTTGGAATGTATCCAGTCAGTGTATTTACTAATCATTTAAACTCATACAGAAGTTTGAAACTTCACAATAAACTGTTTCTTTGGGATTTCAGGGTGTGGGGTGTGGGGTGTGGGGTGGGGTGAGGTGGGAAAGACAAACAAAAAAAAACAAGACCCAGACAAAAAAGGCTCATAAAACCAAAAACTACAGCATCATGAGATGCAAAACATTTAAAGTAGTGATTTCTAAGTGAAAGAATATTATAAAATTATTAGCAAGTGCCCCACTCATGGCAAAGTCAAAATACTCATTGAAATAAAACTCCTTTGGAGTCTAAAAATCGCCATTTTCAAGTCTTACATGTACCTATCTCCAAAACACTGTAAAAGAAGGAGAAATTCTGTATAATTCTACCTTATAGCTGTTTAACTTAAGAAAAATAATGCATTGTGTGTTCATAATACACATACATCCTAATCCTCATCCTCAAGGAGACAAAAGTTTGTGTTTTCAAATAAATTAAAGACCTTATAGTGAATCTCAAAAGTTCCTCAATTTGCCCTTCAGTTTGTTTCTAATGAATTATTACTCTAGAGGCCAAATTTCCTGTCAATGATTTATGGACTTTCTGAATATAATAATTCCAGAATAAAAAAAGGGTCTTTGCCACAGGAAAATCCAAACACATCTGGAAATGGCATTACTTTTACTAATTCCTAACATTAAATATAAATATTAGTGTAAAATTGACATCTCTTAATATTAGTACCAGCACAAACATTCCCTCTATTAATATAGTCTCAGCTCAACTAAGGCAATGAATAAAAGTGAAATGTAGTTGTGCTGATATCAATAAGTGTGATGAATAGCTGAGGAATTTAGGTATTACCTTTTTTTAATTAGACCTAGATGCCATGAAGCTTGGACTATACATTTCCAGGTGGATCAAGGTTTAAAAAAAAAATAAAAATTAGGGGACATAGCAAAACAAACCCCAATAATAATTAAAATATCATATGCCTTGACAAATAGTTTTGAGACATTACATTGTTGACTAGCCAGGGTGAAAAATTGTTCAATGCATACAACAGCAATAATCAAGCATCTTTATTAGAGGCTTAGATAGCATCCTGTACATTTGCACATAGACTATGCACCTCTAAGCCTACACCTGCCATGTGACCAGGCATCTCTCTGAATATCCATCATGCATGAGCTCTACACATTTCAGAATACTGATGTGTCCTCAAAGAACTGTATCTAGACCTTTATGTACCAGGGTCATGTTGGAAGACTTTTTGGAAAAGAAGGTTTCATACACGATGTATTCTGGGTGAAGATTTTTAGCTTTGAAGGCTGAGTTTTTCCACGTGTGTAAATGCATCTTTAAGTAGCAAACTGCTACTGGCACCTGAGCTTTATAAAAAGCCAAATCATATGCTTTGTAACAAAGTTTTATTGCAAATAACTTATGTTGTTTGAACAGGTTGCAAAATGTTCTGTTCTTCTACAAAAAAGAACCATGTAATTTTGCTATGCCAGTAGTATCATTCCTGACATCTAGGTGAGAGTGCAGTGGTCCTTCTCTGTGTATAAAAGGTTTTCTGTCAAAATCAAATGATGAAAACTCTGAGTTGGTCAGCTGGGTTTCTGTCTGGATAATTCTCCTTGTCCTGTTCATTTCAGGGAAATCCCATAGACCCAACTACTGTGTAAGTTTAACCACATATATGCATGCAATATAGCCCACAACTTTTCCCTGTAATTCATGTATTTCCACCACCTCAAACTACCTACCTTTTTCTACGTACAGTACAAAAACAAATATCTTGGTCTATAGACTATCTAGGCTATATTTGTAATATGCAGAGAAAGACAAAGACTATTAAAGACCATTTTCTTCAACTGGTATGATTTATGCCTCTTTTTTTGTTTATTACCACAGTCTTTTTTTTTTTTTTTTTTTTTTTTTTAATGTAGTTAAACAATCTGTGAAAATAAAAAATTAAGTTTCAGGTGATTCCAGGACAAATTTTTCAAAAATACCAGAGGACAGAGAACTCTAAATCTTGCTGAAAATAGGTAGGAATTGAGTCTATTCATTCCAATATATCGGAATATATATATAAAAAAAAACCAAAAAAACAAAAAAAACCCACAACAAAACAAACCCCAAGACAATGAAACTGAAAAACAAAAAACAAAAACAAAAAACCAAAACATTACTTTAGTTTAGAGATGAATCAAGCTTGTGACAATTTATTTTTTAACAAGCCTGGGTTCTTTTACTAAATTTGATTTTTATATGGGATTGAGGGGAAGTATTAATGCATTATCTTAGAAATCCTAGTTATGGGGAGTTTGCAAATTCACAGGTGAAAATCATTTTGAGATATTTATCTTGTTTCTAGGAGATCCACAAACTTCACTTCCTTTCCTTGTTTTTAGGGGAAGCTCCTGCCCTGGTCTGCTCCTGTCCCTGCTCTTCCTCCGCAGATACTAAGGACCCTGGCTTCAGGTCCTTGTGGCTTTTTAGGCAAATAGACACACTAGACAGCAAAGAGGGAAGACAGGTTATAGAGTCATTGTGAAATACGCTACAAAGCCTGTCCCTTAGCATTTAAACCTACAGATGCAGAATGTTCTATGTCCACATGATAGTGGATTTGAAACAGATCAACCATTGCCACCTTGCACAACATTTGCATTCAGATTGGGGCTTCTACCGTCTCTGAGAGAGATTGCTCCCCTGGTATTGTGTGTGTTATAGAAGGCTGAATTATAGTGTACTGGAGTAATGTTATTATACACTAAAAGAAGAATAATACATCGCTTGCTCTAGCTGCTGTGATAGCAGATGGGGTCTCTGAGGGACAAATCTTGTCAAAAGACTGCAAAGAAGCAGCTGAGGTTAGTGCAGTCTTATCTGCATTATCTTTCTCACAGTGATCCCCACATCCCTAAACTTCAAATAGGTTTGGGTTTTTTTTTGTTTTGGATTTGTTTTTTGTGGTTTTGTTTGTTTGTTTGTTTTGGGTTATGTTGGTTGTGTTTTTTTTGTTTGTTTGTTTGTTTGCTTAAAAGCAGCTAGATATTGCAAAACAAAAGAGAACCAGGTAGAGAAGGAAAATTTGTGCAATAGAAGAAGTCAGAGAATCAGAATCCAGGAATGAAAAAGGGACTAAAATTTTGGCAGGGCAGACGCGTTCTTTAAAAACTTGCAATTAACAAATCTCTAGTTTCATAGTGTGCATCCCAAGTAATCTGATTAAATAACATTTCAGAAAGACCAATGTACTGTCTATGTTACTGTTTAAGATTTCATTCCACACATGAGATGCTTCATGACAGAAAGCCCTAAGGTAGTCTTAAAATTCTACCTATATGTGTTGTGAGGAAGACAGAGAAGAAGTGGGGGTTTCTGAATATCTGTTAATATCTAAAAGATAACAATTAAGGCCAAAATAGACTATGACAGCCATTTGGATATCTTCTCGTGAGTACAACAGAAAGATGCTAATACAGGAATAATTTGGTCAAATGGATAAGCATGGGAAAAAAAAAGAGAAGAGAAGAGAAGAGAAGAGAAGAGAAGAGAAGAGAAGAGAAGAGAAGAGAAGAGAAGAGAAGAGAAGAGAAGAGAAGAGAAGAGAAGAGAAATAAAAAATATACCAATGAGATGGTGTTTATTCAAACCTAGGAGAAACATTGTTGCCATTTTCTTGAATGGGATGGAAATATTAACATCTTTTAGGATCACCATGACCTCACTTTAAATGCAGATCTGCAATCAGATATAGGTGGCAGAAAGTGGGAATATCAAATAAACTGACAACATGACATCCCAGCCTACAAATTGGAAAGTCATGGGTTTGATGGATGGACCACTCAGTGGATGAGGAACTGGCTGGATGGCCCCACTCAAAGGGTTGGGGTAAACAGCTCAATGTCCAAGTGGCAGCTGGTG
>VZRU01013526.1:186527-220760 GCA_013398155.1 Pedionomus torquatus
TCTAGTGGGAGGTGTCCCTGCCCATGGCAGGGGGATTGGAACTTGATGATCTTCAAGGTCCCTTCCAACTCTAACCATTCAATGATTCTATGATTGTATATAAGTTATTATAAAGATATCCATGCCCCCCATCCCTCCCCCTACTCCGAGACCCCGAGATACATCTAACTGTTTATGCACTTTTGTTCTTTTCAAGTGGAAAATAATGTAGATCATTCATACCCTCTGTCTGAATTAGGACAATATTTTGGTAGCAGAAATAGTATAACATGAAATAAATGTCGAGCTGTTATGAAGGTGCAATACGGTAGACACATACTATACAGAGATCCTCATATGACATCTGACAAGCAGTATCATATAATTATATGATTTGTCTCCTTCTGGATTTTCACTCATGTTTTCTCAGTGGTTATTTAAATGGCACAGACTCATTACTCAGCATCATGTTGTAAGAGACAAACATTGTAGAAAAAAAGGTCCCTTGCAACCCTAACCGTTGTATGATTCTATAATTTCTGTAAGTTTATGTTATTTAATAATCATCTAATATGTTACTAATTTCAAGGCAATCCATGTGCTTAAGAATAGAGTTTTCCCTGGAATGACCTTTAGAATGTTCTGGGTGTATGTATATATATTCCAAGTGGTTACTCAGGAAAAAAAAAAAACACATACCACTGGCAAAAATACACATTTTGATGATTACTCACTGTATTTTGCAAACACAAACTGAGTATATACTGTACACTATGGCAGTTTTTCAAGATTTAATTTTTGTAAAGTTCTAAACACAAAAAAACCCCCAAACATTGAAAACTTGTAATTGCTTTAAAAAGCAAATATTGTATACTTTAATATACAAAGGAAAGTAAAAGAAAAAGTCAATTTTGTCTTTATGTATTTATCAAAGTAACTTGTTTTGGGTGTTTGACTTAGAATTGTTTATCCTTTTTCATTTTTTTCCCTTAAAAAAATCCCTTAAAGCTTCTTAAAATGAGAATATATAGACTTTTTTTTTTTTTTTCTCATTTTCCTATAGCATATGTGCTGTCAAACAGCAGAAGTAGCTTGTATTTTACCAGAGTCCAGTTTGCTACTCAGAAAATTACATTGTTTCTACCCTGCTGGTAATTTATTATACTTGTCCTGAAAAAAAAGCAAGCACAGAAGCACAGAGCATTGAGTAGCGAAGAAAAACTCTTTTGACTTTTCTATTGAGAAATAGTACTGATGAAATAGTGTTAGATAATTGGCAGCTTGCATATAGTAAATTACTCTCAGGACTTTTTTTTTATGAATTAGATTTTGAAATAGTTATAAATAGACAAATTGTCAAATAGTCCATTTGTTTTACTTTTTACATGCACACACATATCTTCAAATAAAGTTAGATGAAAGCTGAAGTTGAAATTAGCAGTAGCCTAAGGGCACTACTGTAATTACTAGGCCGTTTAAAATATAACAGTATCATGTCTAATATAATAAAAGTAGAGTCATAGCTGTAGCAAAATTAAGAACAAGAGACTATGTAAAAGGTTGTCAGTTGCTGTTAGCTGAAATCAGAGCTAAAATAAATGCATTATCTGTCTGGTTGTGGCCACAGCTTTTTATCAGAAAATCATCTGCAAAAAGAGGTCCTTTGGTATTTCTGACTCTATTGCTTATTTGTTTTTTGTTTTTATTCCGTTTTGTTTTTCCTGAAGAGGTGAATTTGCTGAAATACTGCAGTATAGCTTCCTCTTTAAAACAACATCATGAATAACAGGGAAGTAAGGAAAACATCAAAATGTTAGATTGCATAGAAATGAAAGCTTTTATCTGTTATGCTGCATCATAAAAATGGGCCTAATAATTCATATTAGAATTATTAAGAATTTTCTAATTAAAATAAGGGATTCTATTTTTCACTGCATTAGGAACCGTTTACAGCAAAAGCTAGGCAAACTTTAAAATGGAATGAGTAATCAGTGAACACATCAAGGTGTTGGCACTTACATTCCTTCTGAGATTGTGAATTACTTTCCAAGCACTCAAATCTTTTCAGGAATGGATAAATGGACATGGAAAGTCTGCCGCTGTGGTTAGTGACAGAATGCAAAAGCCTAAACCACCTCCATAGAGGGTTCTTTAAACAAGGTAAGACCTATACTGATGGCAAAAACCAAGGATGGGACAGCAAAAATGCCTGTCCGAAGGATGCAGGGGGAGGGGATACACAAAAGCTGTTTACGTCACCCTGTCAAAAATCAAAAGCAACAAATAGATTTGTCTCTTAATTGGGTAACACTTATAATCAGTCTTGCAATCAGATCACCTGTATTCTGGACAGTGGAATATAGCCAGGTGGCTGTTTCCAGGCTTTGGTTGCTTGACTATGTCTGGCAACATTGATGAGCCTCTTTTCAGTTATAACTGTTTTGGTCTTATGAGATTGAAATGCCCCAAACCACAGAATATTTTAAGTTCTTATCTTGATATTTTTATGGCTTGAAGGGTTTTTGTTTTGTCTTTGTTTTGTTTTTAATTTTTAATATGGAAAAACATTTTTGTACCTAAATAAAGCTGCCTTTGCAATAAGCATATAAAGAGCCTTGAAAAGTATCAACATTGAAGCAAAACATTTTCTTCCACTCAATTATTGCACAAGGGACACATTTAGTTCAAAATATTCAACAACTCCAAAAAGAAAAGACATCTGGGTTCAATTCACAGAAGCCTAAGGCAACCAAAAAACCCTTCTAAAAGCACATAGAAGCAGGAGGACAAGGTGATTGTTTCTAAAACAACAAAGGAATCTTATCCATTATGTAGACACTTAACAAGAAGATATAAGTATTTAAAAAATTGAAGTAGTTAAGGAATACTAAAGTCACAGAAAAGAATTAAAGGAAAAGACCCTGGTAGGTTTCTTTTGTGAGAGTGCTGTGGATGTTTCCAGTCCACCTTATCTTTTTTAGAGAGAGACAGATATATTATAGTAAAAATTAGTCTTCTGAAAATTCCTGGAAATTACAAAATGTTTCAACTACATTATATTGTTGTATCTTACCAACTATCCAGATGGATCTTTCAGATATTTCTAGAATACCTTCATTCTGAAGACCAACATCTGTTAGTCTAGTGCTCTCTGTCTCCTACCAACTTCCATGAAAACATTTTCATATTCCCAACTATTCATTCACATGTTGTGGGATGATGTTTCTCTGACCACAGTGATCAATATTTGTGTGGTATCAATAAAAAAAATCTCTTTCATTGTGCCTTAATTCATGTAACTGCAGCCTTCTTTCTTGATCAATATAAACCCTGACTTTAAAAAAAAAATAAAATATATATATATAGAGGGCATTTGGTTAAGTCGTAAACTGTGGCATATTACCAGTTGATCAGACATAAACATAAAACATCTTGATGGAAAGTTTGAAGGAAGGCAGAATAGAAAACTGCAGTGAAAAATGTAGTAAAAAATGCAGAAAAGTAATGAGTTAGAACTTTCTTCTAGTATTACTATTTTGTACTGGAGTGAAATAGTTGAAGATTAGAAAGTTGTAATTTGCAGTTATTCTCTGTCTTTGATCTACTGTGTCCAAGTCAAGTGAAGAATGTGCCAATGTGTCAATATAACATTTCTAATACCGATGAGCTTGGCAGGCACTAAAACTGAATTATCTAGTACAAACCAGAAGTTTTATTTCTTTCCTTAAGTACTTGCTATTTACTTTCATAAATGGTAAAAAAAAAAAATAATAAAATCTTAAACTTAAAATAAGAGGAAGAAAAAAAGCACTAAAAAATTGTTGTAATTGTAAACAGAACAGTAAAAAATGAATGAGAAGCATTAAAAGATCCAACTAATAAAAATGCAAAAAAAATGTTGTTAATATTTAACAAAGTAGAATACCTGATAGCTATTTATTATTCTATATATGAGAAACATACGCCTATGAGGCACATTGGAATACTTTTCTCACTGGGAATGCAATATGCAGAAGGTGTGTGAGTTTACAGTCAAACTCAAAACATCTAAAGATATAGTTCTAAACCTCGATTCCCTAAAGGCTTTTAAATTAGCTTTCTGGGTCGATAGCACAATTTATAAAGAAATCTAAACTCTGCAAAATGCGTTTTTTAAGAAAGCTCAGAATGATGGAAGCTTCACATCAGAATGCTTTTGCTGTCTACTTAAGATATTGAGGACTGATGACTGCTGTATATCCACTTGAAAAACATAGCACAAGAGCTTGGTTTTGCTCATTCACTTAAGGAAGATACAAATCTCATAGCAAATTTTTAAGAACAACTGCATATGGTAGATTGAAAGATCAAGTTTTCTCTGTTCTTGGGTCCAGTCAGAAGCACAGCTGAGCACGTATATCCAAACAGACACATGGACAAAAACGCAATAAAAATATTCACATAGAATTAGTTTACATGCAAGCTGCACCTCTTATTTCTTTTTTTACATGCTTACTTGCCCTTGATCCACTGTGATCCCTTCCTTTCTTTACCTTTATCCCTTCTTAAAAGAACAAGTACTTGTATTTTTTTCCCAATTAGTTTTGGTGAAACCATTAATGTTTACCAGGGTATCCTAACTTTCCCCAAAAGGCCCCAATGCTCTTATTGAAGATCAGCCACTTTTTCTGTGCTTCCACCTGAAGCCTCTATGATGCAGCAATGTGGTGGTGAGGTGAGGGTGGTGAGGCACTGGAAGAGGTTGCCCAGAGAAGTTGTGGATGCCCCATCCTTGGAATCGTTCAAGGCCAGGCTGGATGGGGCTTTGAGCAACGTGGTCTAGTGGGAGGTGTCCCTGACCATGGCAGGGGGATTGGAACTTGATGATCTTTAAGGTCCCTTCCAACTCTAACCATTCTATGATTCTATTTGTAACTTCTGTCAGCTTTTTGCTCTGTTATTTGCCATGTTCAGTCTTTTCTCATGTTACACCCACAAATTTCTTATCATCTTTTCCATTAGGTACACTTCAGGGAGGGGCTTAGGTATCTAAGCCTACAACCTTAGCAAATATAATGTTAAAATACACTGGAAAAACCACTACCTGCTTACTTTTGTACAACAGAGCAGTATTTTGCATCACTCCTCTCAACCCAGGAAATTAGAGACAAAGTTGAATTCCCAATGAAAATATAAGGGGAAAGAAGCTGAATTCTCCAACCTTTCAGAGACCACATTAACTGAGAGGCTGCTCTGGCTGCAAGTCTGCAAGTTGTTCCTCTTGGGAGCTTTTAGGCACTCGCAAATTGTTTGAGGTCCAGCAGTCCAGACAGGGAACAAGGAAGGATGTTACTCTGACTTCTGGAGTTGAGAAGTCTCAGTCTTTGTTTTATCATTAATTTGATATTTTGGGGGGTAAAATGCAGAATTAGAAAACAAAAAACAGACAATCTCATCCCACCATCAAAAAACTGGTGTGGGTATATCAAAAAACTAAAGATTGTGTTTCCCAGATAATTTAGTAGTCAGTGGTATTGTGTTCCTCTTACAAAGTTTTTATCGCTCTAAAACCTTGAACTCTTTACTGCACAGTGAAGAATTTTTAACTGCAAAAAGAAGCAGCTCCAGAGGACTAGGCAGCATCTTTCTTTACAATGATTTTCTAGATTAACTCTGATTTACTTGCCAAAGCATTTATTGGAAATTAGAGCTTAGATGATTTGAATCCCCTAAGTCAAAAGAAGCAATGATTTGCCTGGCAAATATATCCATTAGGAAGTAGTAATAGCAGAGACTAAGCCCAGCTGTGTATGAAAGAAACCAACCACACTGTATTTTGTTGGAGTCCAATTGTTTAGGCAAATATCAGGAATGCTTTGACAATTGTTGCAATGAGTTTCTCATACATATAAAAAGATTGCAGAGTCCACTTAGATTTATGCTAAGATGATGTTGATGATACACTTAGCTCCATCAAGACTCAGAACATCACTTTGGTTTAGCTCTAGGAAAGCTTGAAAAATGTTACATTAATAAAACCTGTGGGAACAGGCAGGAGCTGAATCAGGGATTTAGGTCACAATGTTAGACCTAGTTATTTCCATTCCACTTAAACCTTAATTCAGACCTCCTTGTTTGGAGCTTGCCATAAGGCTCAGTGTAATTGCTTGACCCTTTTAATTTTCAAGCTTTCCTCTTTGAAATGAACCACCAAATTTACTAAGATATAAATTCGAGATATAAAACCCTGATATAAACTATTTTATAAAATAAATTTTACAGATATTTTTTTTTTATTTGTAGTAAAAGTAATTTTAATAAATACATTGTATAATATAAACTCTTCTGTGCCTGAAGGAGTAGAAACAATAAGAAAGGACTTTAAAAGCCAGTGACAAGTCCCTTCAAATTTTAGATTTAAAATACCAGAACAGCATCAATGAAACACATTTCCTCCCCACACACACACTTTTTGGAGGGAACTAGAAATAATAAGGTCATGAATTCTGGCACTAATAAAAAAGGAAAATAAATAAAAATTGTGACCATAATAATGAAGCCAGATACTTCAATCTCATAGAAATATATTTTCAAGACTGTATGATATACTCTGAAAAGAATATATGAATATTTTATATGAAAATTCTTTCTTCTCATCCCACAAAGAAAAGGAAAGAAAAGCTGGAATCTTATCAACTGGCACTGGAAATTTTTAATTTCAGTAAATATTATCCTGTATTTTTTAAGATTCATTACTCATTACTTTAAGTGTGGAGGGTTTTAAATTCATTTTCCCAAATGGAGGCTAGATTCTGTTCATACAAATTTAGCTGTATAAGAGTTATCTTCTGTGGCTGTTATTTGATACCGCAATATGTAAATATCAACTTAAGTTTCTTGTCATTCTTTCCATTTTCACAGAAATCACTTTTTCAGTTGATTTTAACTAACTTCAGCTGTGTTGATAATTTAACAATAAATAATTCATAAATAAAGAAAGAATATTTTTTTCCAATGAAACGTTTTTCTGAATCTATGGACTACTAAGGGAGACAAATAAGTGGAGGATTTGTCGAGGTAAAGAGAAAAACGCTGTAAGCTTGCATTGACACCAAATACCTCACAAAGTCAATACACATGGTAAGTTTTTTGTTTACACTTCCTTTATAGTGGACAGATAATATCAAATTTAGTCTGAAAGTTTGATGCTAAACTTCTAGAAACAAGGATTTTTCACAGCTGTCCAGTAGATGTATGTTATCATATTTCAGGTAGTTTAACTGGATCTTTAGAGCATAAGGACTGCTTTCTAAAAATACCTATCTCCTTTGAAAGAAAGGTGAGAAACAGAAGAGGAACATGCAGAGCTGAGAATGAAGAACTGTTCTGAATCACAGTGATCATTTTTCCTGAGTATAACTTTCCTAGGACCAGGTCTTTTTAAACCATTGTTTTGTCCAATATCAGCAGGAAAATAGTTTCAGCATCAGAAGTCTGAGAAAATCAGTGTTTTCAAGCTTGCCCATTAAAAACATTCACTGTGTCATTCTTCTCTATTGCAATGTCCCAAATGATAGTCCATTAATAAAATCAATATAGTAATCTATACCAATGTCATTTAGAACATTGATTCTACCATCTAAAATATGTGATCTATGATATGTGGCACAACTTTTAATCCTAATTATATGAGAATAACTCAGATCAATTTTTCACAATGTTTTGCATTCCATTGTAAAACTGTGCTTTCTCCTTGCTTTCATATTTCAGAATGCTTTTTATTGCATAACTTACTTTACTTTGACTGATATGAAGAGCTTCATAACCTTATGGATGTTAGATGCTTAATACAGTTTTACACTGGAACCACTAGGATGGTCCAGGGTTATAGCACTTGTCCTTTGAGGAAAGACTGAAACACCAGGGTTTTTTCAGCCTGGAGAAGGGCTCACCATGGGGCACCTAACCGTAGCCCCCAGGATATGGGGAGGTCAGAAAGGACACAGAACCAGGCTCTTCACAACACTGACTGGCTGGAGAACAAGAGGACATACACATGAATCAAACCAAGGAAGTTCAGACAGAACTGTTTTCTGGTGTTGACAGTCAAATGGGGCGGATCACCGAGGGAGGTTGTATTGTTTCTGTCTTCAGAGTTTTCAAGGACCCAACTGGAAACAGCCTTGCGCATCCTTGTCTTAGCTCAGAACTGGTCCTGGTTTGAGCAGGCCTTTCCAAGCTCCTTCCCATCTAAATTGCCCTATTTCTCTATGAGCATATGTTTGATTTAATAGATAAGAAAAGCTCTTTTTTTACTGTTTCTTGTAACTTGTGCACAGCACGACCTAAAAATAATGTGAGAAATTCCACAGGCAGGTAGATCACTCCTCATTGGTAAAGGATGTCTTTCATTTACCTTGTTAGCAATTTTTCTTGATTCAAATATTAGTACTTCTTGTAATGTGACGATTCATATTTATAATTAAATATGTACAAAATATACAGGGGGAGGGTAGAAGAGTCAGGGGTGAGGTTGAGCCTGGGAAGAAGGCAGGGTGGGGAATATGTGTTTTTAGTTTTTATTTCTCACTCTGTTATTAATTGTCAATAAATTATACTAATTTTCCCAAATTAAGTCTGTTTTGCCCATGATGGTAACTGGTGAGTGATCTCCCTGACCTTATCTTGACCTGTGAGCTTTTCCATCTTATTTTCTCCCTCTATTCTGGTAAGAAGAGGGAGTGAGAGAGCGGATTGGTGGGGACCTGGTAGCCAGCCAGTGTCATCCCACTCAATAAACCTACTAGGATTTTAACTTACAAGAAAGACTGAGACTTCATTTTAGAGATAAATAAACTGATCTAGAGTAAAGGTATGCACCTTTGAAAGGTTAATGAGTATAGCTCTGCTCATGTAACATTAAGTAGAGGAGGGAAAGAATCCTGAGAAACCTCAGCAGAAAGCTGAAAGGAGTGACTAAGTTTCTCTAATGGGAAGGAAAAATTAGATGTGGCTGACAGTAGGAGTGTATCATATCTTCAGAAGTAATTAATCTAAATAAAGCAAATGTTGCAGACAAACATCTGCATGCCAGATTTCTGAGGCCTGTTTGAGAATTTTGTAGCCTGCCAAAATTAACTTTGGAGGCTAATAGCATCAAGGGTCAGGATAAATGAGAAATCTTCTCTACCAGATTTTATTTGACATTTAAGGAAAGTAGAGAGAAAACCTGTGACTTGAGGAAAACAAGTATTTGTACAAGATCTGCTTAAGAAGTAATGCTTTTAATCGAACTAAAAAGTATTTGAAGATGTGGTTCAAACCTGAATTAAACATTCCTTTTCTCTTAAAATATGTTTTGGGTTTTGTTTTTTTTTTTTTTTTAATATCTTTTTATTTGATTTCAAATTTCCTCCTTCAAAGGGAACAGGATTAGAGATTTCCTACATATATATCTGAACTGCTTAATATAAAGAGACTCAGAAAGTATGCTTTGTGTATGAGAAATTTAACACAGGGCTTTACTTCAGCATAATGCTTTACTATCAGCATCTTATAAGAATAAAAATAGTAGTTACTTTTAGAATTGTCTACACAAAACTTTCAGTCCTAGCAATTTATCCATATTGAAATTTGTAGCATCCTCTGTCTTCAGTAATGTTTGCAAAGTCAAATAAAATAGAGAAATTAATTAGATTGAAATTTCTACAAATATTTGGTCTAAGTTTCAATTAATTTGTCTTTGTTCTCCTTTCATTAATATTTCAGTTACTTTGTTTAGAGGAACAACTATTCTCAATGAGCACATTTCTCAGTATTTGTACTAGAAATATTTGCTTACTTATTCAGAAAGACCTCACTCCATATGGCTCAAAGTAACAGCAACAGCTAAGCTATAATTATAGTTGAAATGCAACTCCATTCAAAACTCTTTCTAAAAGTTGTTTCTTTAATATCCCTTTACTTTTCCACTTTATTTAATATCCCTTTAATTTTCCACTAATTTTTAATTGTGATGTTATTTTTCATTTTATCTATGAAGTTATTTAATTGAATTTACAATATGTTAGATTTTTTAAAGCAGTTACACAACTTTCCCTTGACCATTTTTTCTATAGAACAATGAATCTTGCTAGATAATTTTTCGTCTAGAAAGAAAGACAAGTAGAAGTTAATATTCACATCTTAGCAGGCAGTAGAAATGGTGCGATTACAATCAGATGGGTTAATGATAAGCTTGTATATGAATGTGTATGAAAATTTAAGGCTATCTGTATTCTATGTAACACAATTTGGCTATAAAATAACACTTAAAGATTAAACTGATTAGCTAGATACTACTATAGACTCTAGCTAGCTATCTCGCATCTGTTATGTAGGCTGACCTTTTGTTTCTATGTCTTAATTTGCTGCTATTGGTCAGCTTGAATCAAAATTAATAGAAAATAATAGTTTAATTTCAAAATACAGTGTACATGTGATATAATTATAGATTCTACTGTTCTAGGGGCAGGGAGAAAAAGGAAAAAAAATGAAAGAATAAATGTTTT
This sequence comes from Pedionomus torquatus, assembly GCA_013398155.1. Taxonomy (NCBI): domain Eukaryota; kingdom Metazoa; phylum Chordata; class Aves; order Charadriiformes; family Pedionomidae; genus Pedionomus; species Pedionomus torquatus. Next base: position 197,036 of record VZRU01013526.1, read on the forward strand.
CTAAAGATAAATATTTCAGATGTCTATATCTGAAAATAACACAAAACCATTCCCTACCTTCATTTTATTTTAAACTGCAGGATCAACTCTGTTATCATCATACCCCATCAGTCTATTCATCTTTCAATGTGTATAAGAAAAGGAACTGGTGGGAGTGGACATTAAATTAGAGAGGGAACACATATGGTGAAGAAGCTGTTAAACACGATCATATAAGAAATAAATAAATCCTTAATGAACCAAACCTGCCATTTCCAATTATTACTCCCTCGTTCTTGACCTTGTGTCTTCCAGGCTCCCAGAGGTCTGGTTCTTATGTGAAAAAAAAAGTAATTACAACAGATAACTCCAATTGCCTGATTGTGAAATGTGGGGGTTTGTTTATTAAGCAGAGGAGCTAAAAATAGCTTGAACCTTTAAAACTTAAAAAAAATCACTGACATAAAATAGGACTGTAGTGTACTATGGACTATCAAGAATAACCCAGGTACCATGTAAATAGGTAGATACAGCAACACTGCAGCATTATGTTTATCTAGAGCTGTTGTAAGGAGGGGACATGAAAGTTCTGTGGTAATCTTCTTTTCCTTGCTGATAGCTAAGGGAAGAAACTCCTTGTGATTTTGGTATAGGAGTAGAGTTAGAAAATATTAATGCCCAAAAAGATATTGCTACAAAGTTCTTATGACATGGTCATGTCTTGTACATGCCACATAGATGAGCACAAGCAAGCTGTGAGCTATCATTTAAATAGAGTTTACCATCATTCATTCAGGAGAGTTTCTCTACATTTCTTAGTGCATGAATTCCACCTGCTTAAAATCTCAGGCATAAAAATCCTCTCTAAGTCTCTAAACAACATATAACTACTAGTGTGGAACACGGTTTGCTGTTTTGACGACAAAAAGCACAAAACCAACAAAAAGGAATCCCTGCTCTTAAACTCGTGACATATCTATTAGAGCAAGACTTGTAATAAAAAACAAACAAACAAAAAAAACCCCCAACAAACAAACAAACAAACAAACAAACAAACAAAAAGAAAAACCAAAAAGATATCTAGTAAGTAAGAAAGAAATTTAAGTGTCTATCTTTTTCCTCAGTACCATCCTTCTGATGCTATCCTCTCAGGAAGTTGCCCTGGCCACCATAGCACCATCAAGACAGAGTTTATGAAAGCAGGCTCCCATCCCCTTGTTGAAGCCATATCACTGTTATTAATAAAGAAATAACAATCTCAAAAACAAGAAATTAAGGAAGATTTTACAGCTCATATTCAGAATTCAGGAGAACATTGAGGATACTATAGTAATTTGAAGGGCAGAGAGGCAGTTCCTTTTGCAGTACCATTCTCTAGAATGTATAAATAAGCCATAAAGAAAATAACTGGGCCAAAGTAGAAAGAATAATGCCAATTTCTGTGAACACGGCAGATGTTTCAGTCTTTCAGTCCCAGTTTCTCAAGTATGTGGTTGAAGCCTGAAATATGCAGAGCTTCAGGTAGATACAAAGCCCTCTTAGGCCTTATAGATTTAAAGATGCTTAAGCCTCCCTTGCAGTTGTCATGATGGCTGTCTTCACCATCATTTCCAGTAGCTCACTCAATGCACTCACTGCATGAGGAAATCCCCCTGAAGCTGAAGCTTTCAAGAAATGTTTGGACCATCTGTTTCCATGCATAGATACAGCAACTTCTTGAATAAAGGAAGTTAAGGAGATTAGAAAGGTACAAAGAACCTTAGAATAATAATAAGACAAGAACTGCAATTTCTGGGGAGAAAAAATAATTAAATTATTTAACTCTGTGTGTGTTCCAAGTGAAAAGGAAAAGTTGGGGGAGAAACATCATGTATCAGAAAAATATGGACTCATGTAATAATAAAAAAAGACACTACCCTCATTGTATAGAAGTTGACTTGTATTATGGCAGATATATATGTATATATATATACACACATATATAATTATGAGAAAGCTGTTTTATTTTCCATCAGACACTTCTGTGTTAAATATCTTTGTTATGTCTTTCCCAGCTGTTTGGAGAATTGCTGACAATTATAAAGATTTTGTATTATCGTAGATAAACATACTGTGTTCTGATATTGGTGATAGTGCTATATTGTACCTTCATTCAGAAGGGACAAAATGTAGGATGTCATAAAAGCCATTGCTAAAGTTTGTTTTTTTAAAAGTAATTTTAAGGTAGTGACTATGGCCTTGTATATTTGTGTATGTATATATTTGTGCAAATTGTTTTAACTTACCTCATTTTTATTGAGCTCTTTTTGTGTCTCTGAACCAGTTGAATCTTGTGCAGGAACCATTTCTCTCCATATGTTTGCATATGGCTGAACTCACCATTGACTTTCAATAATTATAATGAGCTGTCAGAAACTGTTTAAACAGTAAAGATATGACTGATTTTCCTTCTTTGCATCTTTTCATTACAAGCTGTTGGTGAGGAAAGGAAATCTGACTGCTTGCTTGGATGTCCAAATGATTTGCTCTAGGGTACACTGAGAAATGGCTCAAAGCTTCTTAGTGGTGCAGGCAGAATTCGGTTTTGAGGTCACAGCAAAATTAATTTAAGGAGAGGCTGTGGTCTAGTATTTTGGAAGGTTGATGACAGCAGGGAGATATTTGTCAAGACCTAGAGCTGTTTTTTAGCATGTAATAAATGAGTAAGGGAGTCTGAAAAAGTCTGAAGCGTTTCCAGGGAAAGAAGGTGAAACTAGGAAGCTTGGAACAATTAAAAGAGAGCTATAGCTTCATAGCAGAAATCTCTCTTCCTCCTCTTTAGTCTTCTTCACATGTTTTTTACTCTCCCACCTTCTTTCTTCCTTCTTAGGGATATTAGGCACAGCTACTATCTTCTCCCATTTGCCCTTCTTATTTGACAGATGATCCCCATCCATATCACAAACAACTCTTTCCCTCGTAATTCCCATCTAACTTCCTTATGAGCTCATTTCCTTATCAGCTGCCTTCACTCATGATGTCTGCTTCCACTGCAGCAGCCCCAGCACACTCTCCTCTGTGTCTGTGCAGCAAAGAAAGTGAAGAACATAGCATGATACTACAGTAGAGGTTGGATTAAGAGAAAGAGCTACAGGGAGTAGAGCTTTCTGTCTGTCTCTCCGAGGCTTGGAGAGATAGAGGAGATGTAATAAGCCACACCACACACCCTCAATTCTCCCTTAAAGTAAAAGAAGAGAAAACTCTGAGAAAAGGTTCGACAGGATGTGTTGGTCTCATAGTTGGTCTATATCTCACAAGCAACATGAAAAACAAGCAGTTTGTGTCTTTTCTGACTATAGTTCTCGTACTTTTAGAACTGACCTTTTTGCAAATGTTTTTATGGCACGTAATACTGAGCTTTTCTGTCAGATATGCATGAAAAATCAGTGTTGTGATACAAGGAAATGACTAAATCTTGTTTGAATATATTAAAATTTACTATGCTTGTTCTATTTAATTTATACAATGTTTTGGAGTACTTACGGAGAAAAGTTGAATTTTGCAAGTAGTCAGAACCATCTAAACAAGATTGTTTGGAAGTAAGTGAAATGAGAATTAGACAATGAAGATATTAAGTTACTTAATCAGTAGTCCAGCAGTTCTGTCACTTGAATATTATCAAGATACAAAGTATCTGCCTCAGTGTCATTAGTAACCTATGGGTCATTCCTTCCTCTCTCCATGTATGTCTTTTGTGTTGTGTCTGCGCTGAGAAAGCATAGTTTCACTGGCATTATACCTACTTTTTAATAGAGTTCTGACTAATAACAATAACCTGTCTATAGAAGTATAAAATAAATGCTTAAAATTAGTTTTTTCTAGTATTTTTCATCATTAAAGATACTTACAACCAAACACCATAGACAATATAAGTTTAAAGGAGGAGTTTATCAGAAGGAAGTCCATGAAAGAGTATTCATTACAGAGTTACCACCTCCGTGAACTGCAAATTGTTGAAAGGTAAGTAGATATTCAAGGAAAATACCACTATATTTTTAACTCATTATTGAATTCTTTCTTTGATATATGTCTTGGTTACTGTAAGAGGTAGGATAATAGGCCTTCCTCCTATCACAGCAAATTTGTTATTTTTATGTTATGTCTCTATTTTTAGGGATGGTTTTTGTACTTGTGTGTGCTTGTTTTTGCAGGAGGGAGGGACAGAGACAGCATTTGTTGTGTTTTCAACAATCCACTAAAAGCTTTGATTCCCCTGGGGTAAAGCACTTTTTCTTTGTCACCTGTGAGTATAATGAGGCTTAGCTGTGTAAGATACTATTTAAAATTCTTTTTTTTCCCCCTTCTCTTGTATTGCTTATATCAATGTTTTGGTTTTATTTCCATAAAGTTATTCAGTAGTTGTCAGAAACAATTAAAAGCTAGGATATTTCAGATTTACAAAAACTTGTGTGACCTTAATTAGGCTGCATTGTACCCTTGATTATCTTTGTGTTTATTTACATGATAATGTACAATTTCTTTCCCACATTGCCTTCTGTCAAGTAATACAATGTCTAGTTTTGTGAAAATATGTCTTTACCAAGGGTTAATCATGCCTTACAAAATTGGTGATCTTTTATGATGTTGCCAGAACCTTGATAGATAAGGGCAAGGCAACAGACATCAAGATGTCATCTACCTGGATTTATGCAAAACATTTGACACTTTCCCACATGACATCCTGGTCTCAACATTGGAAAGTAATGGATTTGATGGATGGACCACTCGGTGGATAAGGAACTGGCTGGATAGTAGCACTCAAAGGGTTGTGGTCAATGGCTCAATGTCCAAGTGGAAACCAGTGATGAGTGATATTCTTTAGGGGTCGGTACTCGGACCAGTGTTTAATATCTCTGTTGGAGACATGGACAGCAGGATAGAATGCACACTGAGCAAGTTTGCTGACAACACCAAGCTGTGTGGCACACACTGGAGGGAAAGGATGTTATCCAGAGACACATGGACAAGCTTGAGAAGTGAACCTGTGCAAACCTCATTGAAGTTCAACGAGGCCAAGTGCAAGGTCCTGCACCTGGGTCACAGCAATCCCAGGCACAACTATAGGCTGGGCACAGGACAGACTGAGAGCAGTCTTGAGAAAAAGGATCTGAGGGTGTTGGTGATCAGAAGCTCAACATGAGCTTGCAGTGTGCACTGGCAGCCCAGAAAACCAATCATATCCTGGTCTGCATCAGAAGATGTGTAGCTAGAAGTTCACGGGAGGTGATTCTATGTCTCTACTCTGCTCTGGTAAGACTCCATCAGCAGTATTGTGTCCAGCTTTGGAGCCCCAACCTAAGAAGGACATGGACCTGTTGGAACAGGTCCAGTGGAGGGTCACAAAGATGATCAGAAGGATGGAGCACCTCTCCTATGAAGACAGGATGAGAGAGCTGGGGCTGTTTAGCCTGGATAAGAGAAGGCTTCAGGAAGACCTTCTAACAGCCTTCCAGTATCTGTAGGGAGTCCACAGGAGAGCTGGAGAAGGACTCTTTGTCAGGAAGTGTAGTGATAGGACAAGGGGTAATGGTTTTAAATAAAAAGAGGGGAGATATAGATTAGATATTTGAAAGACATTCTTTCCTGTGAGGCTGGTGAGACACTGGAACAAGTTGGCCAGAGAAGTTGTGGAAGCCACATCCCTGGAAGTATTCAAGGCCATTCTTAATGGGTCTTTGAGCAACCTGGTCTAGTGAGAGGTGTCCCTGCCCATGGCAGGGGCATTGGAACTCGATGATCTTCAAGGTCCCTTCCACCTCTAACCATTCTATGACTCTATTTGTAACTGTATAAAAACATAATTTGGGTGATTTCCAGTATTGTAGGCAATAGGCTAACTGTCGGAAGCTTCCCTTAGTGAACAGTGAAGAGATACAATTCTACAGGACGCTTTTCAAAGTCAGCCTCGCACATTTGTTAAAAGCAACCTGGGAGGATATATTTGACTCATTCCATTTAGATGTGTGACAAAGACACCTACGTTAGTTGCCATAACTTCCTTGCTTCCCTTTGTAGTGACTATACACGAGTAGTCTTCTCACAAATATCCCTAGAATTATATAAGATGTGTCTGAATTTGTATTTACACTTAAGCACATGCTGCTAAATTGTCTAATGGAAATCCTTCTTCCCAACCCTTACTTAACTTTATACTAATACTACAGCATATCATCCCTTAGTGTTTTTCCCTCTACCAAAATTACAATTCAAACTAACTAATGAGGCTCATGATATTAAAAATAAAATGTCTGGTGTGGTGTCTCCAAAGCATGTGAAGATTTAGATGAATGAATAAGAAACTGGGAATAACAGAAACAACCACTTCCCACTTGGAAATGAGTATCATTGCTAGATCAGCAAGTAAAGACAGGAAAAGTTAACTATTAGTAATAGTATTTTTTCCTCAGAAATGGTATGAGTTCCTTAATACTTACACAATACATGCATTTATAATTTGTTTACAGGAATCATTTGTATGGTTCCATATATATTGAAATCAACTAGTAACAGGTATATACTGTAGTGTCTATAAAACAAAATTATAAGAGTCAGTCAGAATTCAGGTTCTAACATTCATTTAAGTTTAGTGGAGGTGAAGAAACTGTTAGACTTTTTCATGTTCCACATCAGGAAGGACAGATTTTGTTATAGCTATCACACATTCCAAACCCCCAGCATGTTTATTAGCTTTTCCAAACACAATCCAAGAATGATGGTACAGTAAACACACATAGTGATGATTCATGCTCCTCCCTTCATATCCCTGTGAATTTCCCTTTTCAGCTGCTCTGTTTAGCCAGAGTAATCTCCTGTATGACAAGTTGGGTCAGATGGGGTGGTAGCATTGTTTCACTAGTTTTAGCTTATCTCAGATAATGTCCTTCCAGAATTCCTCATTAAATATTAGCTTTTACTTCAGAAAAATATAACAGTATAGTCATACACTATGTGATAATATGTAAAAGATAAATTAATTTTTAAAAATCAGATATTTCAGAAGAAGTGCAGTAGTATGCATGCATATAAGACCATTGGATTTTAATTCATAGAATTAATTTATAGAATTTTAATTCATAGAATCACAGAGGTTAGAATCAATGAGGTTGGAAAGGAACTCTGGAGGTCATCTGGTCCAAACTTGCTGTCTCAAGCAGGGCCATCTACAACTGGTTGCCCAGGACCATGTACAGACAGCTTTTGACTATATCCAAGGATGGGGAGTCCACAGCCTGCTTGGACAATCTGTTTGAGCACTCAGTCAACTTCAAAATAAATCTCCTAATGCTCTGAACGAGCAGCCCATAGTCAAAACACAGAACTAGAACTCCAAGCATGGCATCACCGGCACTCAGCAGATGGAAAGGATCACCTCCCTCAACCTGCTGGTGAGATTTCTCCTTATGCAGAACAGACAATATTAGCCTTCTTTGCCACAATGGTACATTGTTGGCTTATGGTCAAGTTGCCAGTCAACCGCAGCATATCCTGATGAAATTGTTAAATTTTAGTTTCTAAAATGAATACATATCTCCCAAAACATTCTCCAATTGCTTACAGAAATTTACTCAGAGCTATTATATGTTGACTTTCAAAATCCTTTTGAAACACATGCAATTGGAAGTGAAATTAATTTAGTAAAGCCACTATCACAATAAATATCATAAAGAAATTAAATACCCTCCCTAACATGCAAGTAAACTTTTATGCAAAGTTCCAGTGTTTCATGTTACTATATATGAGGTACTAAGCCGATAAAAGCAAATTAATTTTAATACTTCATATCTGTAGATCTTACTATGTGGAATCTTTCATGCATCAAAGACAGCAATGTTACAGGCACTAGAAGCACTTAGAAAGTCTATTGGAGGTGTGTCCCTTGCTGGAGGCAGATCCTTTGTGTACTTTTGAAAGAACTGGTTTATATACTAAACCTTATCAGGTTTCTTTTTCCAACTGTGGTAATTCTTCTGACAATTTGTTTTCTTTTATTTCATTATTATTAGTCTATCCAGAATATATACGTTGAATTTGTTAACTAGTCCTAACTAGCAAACATAGCTTTTGCTGATCTTGGCTTCTGCACTTTGCTCAACATGGGTATTTTTCTTTTGTGAATCTAGAGAATGGAATTCCAATCTAATTATCTAGACTGCAGTGGAGAAACAAAAAGGTTTCTATTGTGTGATTTAGCCATTTAAATAGAGAAGCCAAAAATACTCCTGAGCTAACCGAAACAGAAGCCTGAAGTGACTGCTGCACTTTCATGTGTTTAGACTGTAGATACTAAAAAGTTAGTACAAATTGCACTCTGAATAGAAGATAAAAAATTTTTCTCAACTCCTTCCACTGGAGAATATGAAACTGTTTTAAGTGGTAAAATCATATAATTTAATTTAAATTTTACATTTGTGGGACTTCACAAACATATACCCGGACCTTCAATCTTACAATGTGTCTATGTTGATGAAAACTTGTCAAGAACTGAAGCTCGGTCAGTCTATAATTGTGAAAAAGTTAGAGAAAAGTTTCTATGAAATGCAATACAAAGAAATTTCTAAAATAATTCCAAATAACTTACTGAAGAAAAGAAAAAAACATAATGATCTATTTCATTAAAAGAGTCCACTGATGTGAAGTAACAGTTTGCCTACTCAAGCAAGACCGGGTTCTCTTCATCTTCACTCACACTCAGATACTGTATTTGCATATATTCTGATTAGACTTCTCACACGGCACTTGAAAGCCTCCCTCCATTTCTCAGTTCTAGCCCTGTTGCTGCTTCCACCAGCTGTGCAGCAAAGAACACAGATTAAAACATAGAAGTGTTCATAATAGCTGAGAACAGGCTGTTCTCCCCTCCAGGAGCAGCTTGGTTGTACAAATGAATATATTTTTCTAGAAGACAAAGAATGGTATTCTCTGCCAGTCTGTCTTTTCCCTTGAACACAAGTTAATAACTATAGTCTTAAAATTTTTTTGCGAGGATCATAACCATGTATCACAAGCTCCATACAGCAGTCACTTAATGAAAATATTTTAGTTAAAGTGGGAGCCATTGTGTCCAGACCAGGATGGGTTTGATTGCTTCATCGTTATTTACATGACTGTTCACACAGCCAATAAATAACACTCTCTACAAATAAAACATGCATAAAATAGGTAGAACTCTGGCCTCCATCTCTCAACGCCTTTTCTGTATTGTGAAGCAAAATGAGATCTCAGAGAGAAGACGGAAGTTTTCACAGAAGACAGGGATGGTAGGATGATATTGAATTAGCACAGACAGGATAGAGCAGTGTTACATTCTGTGTGCCCCTGAGAGAGGGAATATATATGTGGAACACATTTTCTCCCTGATTCGCTAAACCAAATTTAGTGTAAACTCAGCTGGGCTAAAAACCTGGAGCCCTGAACTCTCTCCTTAATGACAGTAACCCCACTGTCTGCCTCAGGTCAACTATTTTTCTGTTGGAACTGCAGCATTGCAACCTATTAAAAGAATGCAAATTAGGTTTTTGGGTTGAAGGTTTTTTTTTGTTTGATTATTTTGGTTTGGTTGTGGGATTTTTCATTGATTTTTTTATTTGGGTTTTGGTTTGTTGTTGTTGTTGTGTGGGTTTTTTTTAAATGAAGAAATAAATGGTAGAAATGTGGAGGGATTTCCATGTTGCAGGTTTTTTTTCTCTAACAAAACACCTGGGGTTATCTTCCAAAGAAAATGATCTGCAAAATTGCATTTTTATATTCTTGGTACTTAAGCCAAGACGGATTGTGTTAATCATGCTTCGTCACTGAGGAATGTTTACGTGCTGCTGATATTTTTCAGCTCAGAGCCGCAGAGTTTTAGCCAGGAGTTTACTTTTTCTTTCTTCTTCTTTTTATTTTTTTTTTCTTTCTTTCTTCCCTTAATCCACTGGCTTCATGGCATAAACAAGTGGAATTTCCAAGTATCATGTGTTTCCCTGTGTTTTCTTCCATAAATATGAATAAATTACTTTAAAATTCTTGAAAAAAAAAACACTGAACTTTCTACACCAACATTGTTTTAATATTTGATTTAGGAGAAGCTATCTCTAGATATACAAATGTTTTAAAAATAAACTTTCTTAACAAATTAGATATCTATACATATATAAATGTAAAACAAAACAGTCACAACTTTTTTCAATCCTATGCCTGCAACAGTATCTCAATATAGTTCTTTACATCAAAGTTATGTTGATGTTTTTAGCATTAGCCTGCTGCTGTGGATTCCTCACAGTCCTATTCCAGTATGAGTCACTGGGGTTTCATTTAGAGCTGGACAGAACATTTACATGTTCAAAAGAAATTTATTGGAGATGTACCTATGCTTGAGGCAAGCATCTCAAGCCACAAGATAAACATTCATTTCAACATTATAATGTTGGACTCCTTTTCTTGCTTCAAAATGCTCATAGAAGCAATTTTTAGAACATATATACCCAGTGAAATAGCTGGCGATTTACCAGGCTAAAATTAAAGAGCACAGCTGTTTTGTAGTAACGACATATGAAGCAAGTAGAAAAAAAAAAAAGAACAAAAAAAACCCAACACAAAACACTTTCATTAATCACAAGTAACAATGACAACAGTTATAGCACTATGTTTAAATGAAGAAATTGCCTGGTGGATCCTTTGATAGGATTACTTGCCAGTTTGCAAGGGACATGAATTTCCTCTGTGCTTAGCCTCAGGTTTACTGCTCACTGGGCTAACATAAACAGGAAGCATTGCAAGGTGACCTTTTCAGTCTCTTACAGTTTGCATCATTCTTGAGCAATTTAGTGAAGAAGCAACATTAGTATTGGCCTCAGGAGAGACAAAGCAGTTCTACTTCTCCTCTCAGGTGGAGAGGATGTGGCTCTTTTTATGCCTAATAGATAGATGATGGAATGAATTCCACAACAGCCTGACGTATGAGATACTATTTCCTACCACCTTATGCACCTTATGTTCCTGAGAGGAGATCAGAAATTGTGAATCAGGCAGTGGCTGCAAAGGGCATGTGGCTTCCTCGTGAATGAAGATGCCTTAAACTAACTCACCATTGATTAGCTTCCTAGCAATAGCTGTAGAACTCCCAGAAGCAGAAAAGCCCTTTAAATGCCCGTACAGGAGGCTAATAGGAGCTCAATCTTATTTGAGAAAAATTTGGCAATGAAAGTTAACAGAAATAATCCTTGGACAGATTTTATAGGAAACTAAGCAGATAAGTTATGTGCCAGTGCAGTGTAAATAGAGGAACATAATGGTGACATGAATTAATGGTATGTAATGAAGTGCTAAGCACCACGATTATCGTTTCTTCCCAGCATGTCTTAAACAGCTGCAGCTGCTGCTGAAACAACTTGCAATAGGGCTTTTTTTTGAAGAGTTTAGTAGAAATTGCACAGGATTTTACAATAAGCTGGCAGTTTATAAATTCTATTTCAGTACCCCCATTATACAATATACACACTTCATTTTGCTGTTTGACTGTACATGTTCACTGAGTTAAATTGCACAGGATAAATCACCTTCTGTGTTCTCTTGTCATAGCTCTGTATCAAGGCATAAATCACCATGCTTTGAGGCCATGTTGAATGAATAGTCAGTACCTGTCTGAAAACTATCTGCACACCAAAATAAAGCCAGAGCTCCCAGAGTTTCTAAATTGAAACAGCCCTATTTATGTGAAAATGATGGGAGATGAACTCCCACTGATAATATTAGTGTTATGCATCATTGGAAAAAAAAAAAAAAAAAAAAAAAAGAAGAAAAGGAAAGATAAGGTATCAGACTATTACACAGTGTGGTAAGAAGAAAGAGTTCATTCCTTGTGATCAGCTGCTGGATCTGATTTTACACGGAAACAGAAACCAATCCTGTATTGCTGCACACTGTGCTATGTAGGAATGGCCAGCTATTGTTTTCCAGTTAGTTGATGCTTAAGTAGAATTAATATACTTTTCATGTGCATAGAAGTAATCATAATAATTAAAAAAAAAAAAAAAAAAAAAGAAAAGAGTAAAAAATATCCATGGTTAAGCTTGAAGGATAATGTAGATCACTTTGAATGACTGTATCAACTATGTAGCTAAGATGGAGATCGTATCATTCTTTATAAGCTTTTCCAAACATCTGAGCATTTTAATTAGATAATGGCTAATGTAGTTAGTCCAAAATAACATGGGAGAATGAAGAATTGAAACAGTCGATCTGGGAATTAATAAATCAGATAATTATGCATGTACAAAGATGAAAATTGCACTTTGTATTACAAAAAAAAATGTTTAGCGTATATACTTACCCATTTCTGTAATCTGTTTTCTGATTTACATAATTATAACAACACAGTGGCTACAAGCCAATAAATCTGAATAAAGATGCTGATCTTCCAAAACTATATGCAATCCCACAAATTATTCATTCTTAATGACTTTTAACTGTATAGTCAAAGACACCAAAGCTAACCAGGTAAAAAGTTCTTGGTTTCTAAAATGTTAATTGTAGCTTATATTAAACTTGCAGGACATGAGTACATACCATAAGAAGTATTTCTTTAATTCCACTTCAGAGTAAAAATCTAAACTTTGTAAATTTGAATTATAAAAAATAAAAACAAACAAAACCTTTTTTGTTTAACTTAACAATACAAGATTATTTTCCAACCCCCACTAAAATATGTTTAAACAGTAAAATGATTTTTTTAAAAAGTAATTACTAAGTTATTTGGTTATTTGCACACACACAAATAATATTTCCTGTAAATAAATTATTATTGTGATGAAATTTTTTATTTATTTACATATAAGTAAATACCTCTGTATAACACTTGCACATTTTGGTACTCAGATCTCAAAAGCTCAAAATCAAAGAGGAGGCCTATAGAGGGTGGAATCAAGGGCAGGTGGACTGGGAGAAATATAGAGAAACTGTCCAAGTGGACAAGAACAACTATTGTTTACTAACTGCTAAATGTGAAGGGCTAAGATTCTGTTGCTTTAGGATATTTTTGAAAGCCTGCTTCTTAACACATTCAAGGCTTTCAACTCGTTTAAGTAGTGTTGGAAATCTCAGGCATAGATTTCTATGAAAAACTCTTTAGGCAGTGTCACTTCCTTGCACAGGAAAAATCTATGCATAGTCTTGAAAAAGTACTTTGTATTTCTGTAAGCAGAGTTCTTACATTAAGTATCTAATGAAAAGCTCAGTCAGCAACACTGTTTTGTAATATTATATGCTTTTAGACACTGTAATATATTAGATTCACAGATGAAAAATCTACATGGATATTCAGAATAAGTCTTTTGAAACCTATTTTGCTGTAATACATGTACTTTTCCCCTCGTTCATACATTTTTTTATCTAGAGCAAAATTGATTTTCAAAAGGTCGGTGAATAGGGTAATTATGAATTTAGGTACCCTTTTTCATCATCTGAGTAAAAGAGCTTTTCTGCATTTTAAATATTGCTTTTCTGATGGTAAATGTAAATGCAATAAGGACTACCTTACCTTACATTTAGGTACAGTGGTTGTATATGTTCCCTAGAACAATCATGCTGAAATTACAGCTGGTGCACTATAACTACAGTGCTCTCACAAGTGCTTCTTCATAATTTCATTCCTTCATTCCTATCATTCATGCCTGCTATGATAATAGTACTGCTTGCATCCTGTGTCTAGCGCTGAAGTCCTGTGAAAGGCAGGAAATGCTTATTTATTCATAATTACATTTCCCTTACAACAGACTATCCCAGATTAAATGAAGAATATGGAGAGAAGATCGCTGATGGATGTCATTTTCTGTGCTACACTGTTTCATTTAGTCAGCTAGATGCTGTAGTTTAATATGTATTCATTCAACATACCTGTCACTGTAGTATGTCAGTACATTTCAGAAATGTGATTCACATCTGTCGTACAATACATTCTATGTTTTCATACTTCACAGTGAGAAAGAAGAAGATGAGCAGAGTTCTTTGTTTTGGTATGAGTCTTTGTTGAAATTTGTTTGGAGTTTCTTTGTTCATGAGTGTTTAATACTCTGCTGCTATGTTATATCACAGGTTGCAAAACCTTCAGAAACATATTGTGTACTTGAAGGGGAAGGTAGTAATATTTAGTTCATTTAAGAGTACTTTTCACAAGCTCAGGTCACTGTGTGAAATTAGCTGTCTTTCTTTTTGCAGAGAAACGTCGCTCTGACAAGCATTGCCCTTGTGTCAGAGGGACTAAATTGTGCTCTGTGCTCCTAAAAGAGTATAGCAAGAGAGAAAGTTCTCCAAACTGCTTTCCTCAGGCACAGTCTCATTTACAGCATTATACCTCTGTGCTTTACAAATGTGGCAAGTCTGGGTTTACTGTTCAAACCAGCTCTTCCTACCAATCCTTGTGATCATAGCACAGCCTCAGAACTTGCTCCTGGTTCAGAGAATCCCCCCTTTCTCATTTCTGCCCGATATCCAGTCAGATTTCAACTATAGTTAGAGCAAGTAAAAAACTTCCCTCAATTATTTTCCTTCAGAAAGTGGAATTTCATCAAAAAACCAGGAGTGGCCTTGACAGTCTTTCACAGTGGGACTGCTTATCTTCTAGTCAGTTGTGAAGTGTCTATTATGATGGACTAGACATGTCCCTCTCCCAAAAATACGTCATAGATCTACAGCAAGAAGGGAAAAATAAACTAATACATTTTCCATTTCTCATTCCATTTCAGGGTAATTTTTTTTTTATGTTCTTTATTTTTACTTCAAAACAAAAAACCTCTAAAAATCACTTTTCCTAAGACTTCAAAATTCAGTTTATCTGGAATTCCTTTTTTAAACCTGTTTGACTTCTTTATTCTTTTTTTTTTTTTTTTATCTTGCAACTATATCTTATTTTATCAGTTTAAAAAATACAAGAATAAATCATTTAGAACATATAAGATTGAAGTGATTTTTGTCACTATGTACTCACAAATTTCATGTCTTTTGTTCCTACTTCTATCAGAGAGCATAAAGAATCAAACACCAAAAAACAGAAAAATAAGGAAACACCTATTCTTTTTTACGAATTTCTGACAGTTTCTGCAGTTGGTAAAAGTCCAAAGTAACCCAAAAATCTCTTGATTCAGTTAAATTATCAGGAAAAAAAAAATACAGTTTTAATGTAGACAAGAGGAATATCTCTCCCCAGAAAAATATTTTGAGGGAGGAAGAAGAAAGGTCAGTATGAATTATGTGTACATCTAATTTACTTTCTTTGTGAAATCTTCAACATTAATTTCAGATAACTTCTGAATTTCTTGTGTTACTAAAAAGACTGAAATCTGAGCTTGTCCTATTTACACCCTGTATGTTGAAAATGCGGAACAATACCCAAGAATATGTAAATTGATTTTCTGTAAAAAATCAGTTACATAAAAATGCAAAAAGGAATTAAGACTTTGAATATTAAAGGTCACTTTACTCTAAAGAATGGGACAAATTGGTGGTGGGATTTTTTTTTACGTATTTCACTTGTAAGATATTTTGACTTATTTTGAGAATCACATACAAAAGGGGGAAAATATGCTGAAGAGCTATTAATCGGGTTCTATTTTAATATTGATAAGTTAAATTGCATTTAAAATTTAACTAGGACTCAACAAAATGGAACTAGCCTGAGGAATTCTTACATGGACTCACCTACATATTTTCATGCTTATTTGAGGTATAAAACTATTGCCCTGCCCAGTCTAGCATATTTAAATTAATTTGTACTGTGAAAGGTTTACAGATGGCAAGAAAAGTATTCAACTGCACATACATCAGTTAAGCATTTCAGATGACACTATTTTACACCATTGTGTTTATTGTGAAGTTGAACTATAGATCCTTTTTGCCCTTAAACTTACCTTGTATGCAGTTATACTGAGCCATACATACATTTAAAAAGCAGTTCACTGAAGTATTACCTGAGTTAGTGTCTCAGTGACTCAGTGACTTCTTATTGAGTTTTTTCTTGTTCAAAAGGTTTCTTGTATACGTAGGTATGATAAATGTGACTTCTAAGTCCCCTTTCTTAAGTGTTGAATTTGTTTATTCTCATCTAGGATACACAGAGTCTCTAACTGGAATTTTGAGACCTCACATGGTACTGAATATTTTCTAAGCTGAAATATCCAAGGAGAGAAAAACGTTTTTCCTCTACACAAAGACTGCCAGTTAAAAAATTCAGATCCAAGATAAGCTGGCTTTGATGTATGGAATAGGTAATGTATATTTGTCACAAGGATTCTGTTAGAAAGTCCCATAAATATTTTTTCCTATGAATACAGGAAAAATAAGTCCTTGACTAGCATGTGAATACTCTAAATAATTTCTGGTCCTTTCCAAACACCAAATGAAACAAATTATCAGAGTTTTAAGATATACTCCATCTTAACAATGCTGATGTCTTTTGGTTTTCCTTCCAGCATTTTAAGAACATCAAGCCCTTTCTTATTAGAATAAATTTACTGATTTTTGTGCAAGTTAACAGCAAGCCTTCCCATCTAATCTTTCATCTTTTGTTTATACCTGATGTGAAAACAGCCCTTTTCTTCAGTGGATATTTCAGGTTCTTTCTACTGGTACATTCAATGTATGTTTTAAAACAAAATTCATATCAGGCTTTGCCTATTGAGTCCATCAGGGCCTTTTCATTATTTTTTTTTTTCATATTTTTTTTTTAAATTATGATTTTTTTCTTTTTTTACCTCTTTCAGAACCATACTATAACTCTTGTGGGCTACAACATGCAGCATTTTGACTTAACAGACTATGACATGCAGTTTGACTGAATTCTCAGATCTTCTCCTTTATTTCAGCACCTGAATTCATGAATCCTGTCCTATAGAGGCAGCATTTTGCACTAGAGTAAGAGAGAAAAGAGGTATTATAGATATCTAAAACTGCATTTTGTTTGGAAGCTTCCCCCTGTTCAAAGACATTAACTTTTAAAATCCTACAAGAAATAACTATTGAACAATTGACTTCAAAGTCTTCAGGTGCAATAACAGCTATTCTTGTTATAGCAGCTCTTAGGTTTTTTTCACCATTTTCACTGTGAGCAACACAGCAGGTAACTTTTTTTTTGTTCTCTGAAACACACATGAATGACTACCCACTGGCAGACAAAATGAACTAAAATCATAACTAACACATTTGTGTTCATTTTAAGCAAATGATTGGACTCAGATTTTTCTATAGAAACCTGGAAAATAAAAGCTCTAAATGGTAATTCAGAGGAAATGTTGGGCATGTTTTAGTACAAAAAGAAGTGTAGTGTACTATAATCAATTGTATCCAGAATAAGATCAGGTCATGGGAAAGAGAAAACTTCATCTGGCTTCCCATGCATGGGACAGACAGAATTTTCTGGAGAACCTAAACGTTTGACTGCTACTGCCAGCCAGACAATATTTGGAAATTTAATTATGCTTCCCAGTAATAACTTTAAGTGGCTTTAAAATGTATTATTGAAAAGCTCAGTCCAGTCCATGTTTTACGTGTCTCATCTGTGAAACTCTTCTTTTGGGTGCTCCTTTTCCTCTCATGATATAGGAATACTGATACATTGTTACTCAAGGCTTCACAACAACTATCACTATCCTATCAGACTTAAAACTGCTTCTGAGTTTCACACTCTGGTTGTCAGCTTTCCATATTCTCATCCAACACACAGCTGAAGCATAGTTTTGGACCATGCTTTTACTTTCTACCTGTGTTTTTGCAGATGTCTCCTCCAGTTCTGCAAATGTATTTCATCTATTTCCTATTCTTAGTGCTAGCACTTGTTTGTCAGTTCGTGTCCATTGAAATAAATAATTTAAAGGCTTAATGCTTTTTTATCTTTAACTTCATCCTCCTTTTCAAAGGTCACTCACATGCCTATCAACAAAGTGGATCACAAAATACTGTTGGCAAGGGATATAGGTCTGAATTCTGATATTTTCATGCATACAAAAAAGTCAATTTCAGGTACTATGCTGCTTGTTTAACATAATGAACAAATCTAATACTTTTCATAGAAAATAAAGATCACTTAAATTATTACAGATCAGACTTTAAAATTGTCTGGCCTTCTTTTGAAGCTACTCCATCATCAAGTAATTTGTGCTGTGTTGTCTATGACCAAGTATTAACAATTATCAATAGTGTACAGTCATTACTATATAATCTATACACATATATAGAATCATAAGATCATAGAATGATTAGAGTTGGAAGGGACCTTAAAGATCATCAAGTTCCATCCTCCCTGCCATGGGCAGGGACACTTCCCACTAGACCAGTTTGCTTACAACCCCATTGAGAATGGCCTTGAACACTCCCAGGGATGGGGCATCCACCACTTCTCTGGGCAACCTGTTCCAGTGTCTCATCACCCTCACAGGAAAGAATTTCTTCCTACTATCTAATCTAAATCTCCCATCTTCTAATTTAAAACCATTATCCCTCATCCTATTACTACACTTCTTTATAATATGTCCCAAGCGAGGATAAAAGGTATAAAGAAGTTCCATGGACTAATATTTAATGTAATATTTGGATTTATTCAGGTGCATACAATTTGAAAATTTGGTTATCTTCCTTTCTATGATTATTTTATTAGATTATATTATTGAGACTCAGTCTTAGACTGCAATATTAATTTATTGAGAAAAACATTTGTATCATTTTCAAGCATTTTGCATCTAGCATTCAGCCAGTAATATGCATTTAAGCCTCTCTAATTACTCTGTGTGGAAAAAAAACACCAACAAAAAAACACCTCTTTTTGTAAACTTAGTAACTACAGCACTCCCAGGGACAACTTTGCAATTGAAGCGGACCCAGGTAGAGTTCAGTGAGAAGCAGATAGAAGGACCATGCTGGTATATAGGAAAGAAATGAAATATTTCTGGTTTTGCTGGCTGCTTTGTTTGCATATTCAATGTGTTCTAATGACAGATGACCTTGGTTTTAGGGCAGGACTCCAGGTCTTGTGCAGGCAATACATTATCATGAAAATGTGCAATCCCGAACACCCTGGCCAGAATTTCCACTGGAAAAAAGACCGTGAGTAGGGGGTGGAGCTTGCTTTCACATTCAGAGCATCAAGATTACTGAGGACAACAGCAATCTAGGAGTGTATGCCTAGTAATTTTTAGAAATTTGTAATCCCAGACTCCAACAGATTTTTTTATCAATTAGTTTGAGACAGAAAATCTATTATTGCAGAGATAGTTACTCAGATTTTTAAAGGAATTAATAGAGTACTATATTTTTTCTTGGAATATTGAAACAACCAATATTAATAATGTAATTTCAGAATCTGAATCCATAAACCTTCTGAATTGCTACATTCTTTTAGATTGCCACAACTGCCACAGTTACTGTTGTCCATCAGTAGCTCAGAAGATAAGGGCTTTCTTGGCACTGCGCATAAATAACACAGTATGGCCACAGGAATGAATGACTATTATCAAAGACGGAAAAACTGATTGAGCATGGCATTAAAGAAAAGGTTCCTGTAAAGACTGCATACTAAGAAATTACCATTGCTTGCTTTGCATATGAGATAAATTCCCAATATTTTTGAGCTTTCTTTGGATTTCTGGTCTTCAGATTCATTTGAACACTAAGCTTCCCCATTTATCTCAGAAAGAAGAAGAAAAGAAAAAGATCCTTCAGTATAATTGTGGATAATATTTCATTGACTAGTTTTCATAAACGAAAAAGCCTTCTATATCTATAGTTATGTTGAATGGACTAGTAAGGGAGTAGGTGGAGGTCATGAGTTGAGGAATCCAGTTTCCTCTGTAGACTTAAGGAGCTGTTAGTGGAAATTATTTTTTAAGTCACACTGATTTCGTTATTATTTCATTCTTGGTGAACTAAATTAAGAAACCTTCCTGAACAGCATGAATTCCTCTCTCATCTTAAATCTTCATTTAACAAAGGCACCCAGAGACAAATTCACTGAGCTATTCACTGAGGTATTCAGGGTCAGAACATTAAGGCATTGGACAGAATTGATTCATATCCTGAAAATATAATCTTTTTTAAATAATAATTTTAGAAAAAATATTTTTTTTGGTTGCCTTTTTTCTAAATACTGAAACTGTAGGAAAGGTCAAACGAAAATTCTGTCTTGTTTGTTTATCCCTATGTGGGACTTAAATTCATTATATTACTGACTGAATAGAGAGGTTTATCAATACTTTCCTTGAGATAGTCACATACTTGAAGGTGAAATATTCTGAGTCAGTAAAAATGGGATATTCTACTTCTTTAATTATTGTCTCAGCTCATTATGCTGTGGGGTTTGTGAGAAGGATTTAATAGCCTACATAAATACCGGCTCTCAAATATCTGTGACCAGATAACTGTGGGAGATTTTTGTTGTTGTTTTGTGGTGAAGGGAGAGGGAGTGGAGTGTGTGATAATTGTCCATTTTGTTGGTGTTGTGATGATGTTATTTTGACTGTGGTGTGGGAAATTACTGATGCAAGCAAAATTTGTGAAATGATGTGTGTGATGAAGGATGTTCCTGTCACCATAATGTAAAATGTTTTGGTTCCCAAAGATACAAGCCAAGGCTGAATTTGACCCATTTGTGCCTAAATTCTCATATTGGAATTTTATGCTGGCAAACGACCTTCTAATTCTCTAGTCATATTATGACTTTGGAGACAAGTGACACACTAAATGAAAAATAATAAACAGTACAGTCTGCACAGGTACTTCCTGTGCATAGCAATATACTTAGAGGTGTTTTCCAGTTGAAGAAAATTTTTCAGGTACCATAAGCTTCAAAGCTATACATTACTCATAATATGTCTGTATGTTTGTAACAAGGCAGCCAGTTTACTATAGCAAACTTTGAAGTAAAACTATTTCCTTCAGTATCTTTCTTGTTTCCTTTCCAGACTGAGGAATTGAGACTCATTTTCATTATGATTTAACTCTTTCTTATAGACAACTGCAACCTACTGAAAACATGGAGAGTTCCTTCTCTAAGTGTTGCATGAAATTAAATGAGATTGCAGGTGGCACACACAGACTGTAAAGAATGAAACTAACCCAAAAAACCCCAAACCAACAAAAATGCATAGGCAGTTATTCTAACTCCATGAAAAGAAGAAACATTAGAGAAAGAGTGGCAGAAACTCTCCATTTGAATCAGTTTGTCTCAATGGTTGTATTCTGCTAGCAAGTGGAAAGCTTAGACTGATATGTGCGCTGTGTTTCAGATTTGTCATGGCTTAGTTTCTTGTGATGTGTGTATTGTTTAATTAACTTCAATCATGTAATCTGAAAGGTTGTTGACTGTAGGAAGAAAAGCCATGGTTCTCTTGTTAAAATTTGGATATGCTTGGAAATGCTGTTGTCCTTTATTAAGTGGCATCATGACTTGTGATAGACTAAAAATCTATTGGTTATACATTACTATGTTTATGTATACATTTTTGATTGTGGAAAATAATTTTTAAAGCAGAAAAAAGACTGTTCTCTGAAGCATGAAAAAAAAAACCACAAACAAAACCACACAAACTCTCCCACAGAAATTAATGTCTTGTAGAACAGAAACTGTGCAATGTAATTCAGTTTAGAAATTATATTATCTGTTTTATCTGCATCTTTTCAGGCATCATTTTGTTCTCCAGTCAATGGAATTTTTTTAAAATGAAAGTTTCTTCCCATTGTGACATGAATAAAGAACATGTAGTTGGTATCTGTACACTGAGAATTCCTTTAAAAGAAGAAAGAGCAATAATTAATGTCAAAACTATAGTCCTGTAGCACACCTACACTTAACCTAAAGAACATTAAGAAAGAAAGAAAGAAGAAAAGTAGGAGAATATACAAGAGAAAAAAAATGTCCTTTCATATAGCTAGTCATCTTTTATGGTTTTGTGTTCTTTCTTCCAAGCCTTAGGACCTCTCCAGGGATGATTACCCAACACACCACAGACTAAACAGCATTCCTATTTTCAGTATTTGTGAAAATTTGCAAACAAGTACTTGAAGTAGCAAAAGCATCCTGTGTGGTTTCTTCCTGCAGGCTTTCAAGTTTCTTTTTTAATAAAGGTTCTCAGCTCCTTTAGTATCTAAGCTAACATATTTGGTATCTTTATCCATTTTGGTAATTCCTCATTAGATCTTACCTTTATTCAAAATGCATATTGTGGAGATTTTTTGAAGATTATCAAATGGGAAATAAAAATTGAGACTTACAAAATCACAGAATCCTAGAATGGTTAGAGTAAAGACCTTAAAGACTATCTAGTTCCAACCACCCCACCATGGGCAGGGACACCTTCAACCAGACCAAGTCACTCAAACAAATTTTCTGTTTTACAATTTTGCTTTTTTAAATGGGCTTCTTCTAACTTACTTAAATCTGAAATTAACAGCACGTTGTTCAGAAAACTGTTCACTCTCACAGTGATAAGACCTGATTATAATAAAGAATGGTGTTCAGAGAGGCCCTTGCTAATACTTATTGCTATAACAACCAAGGTCAGGTAATGTCGATATTTGCTCCATTGTATGATCGGAATGGAAAAGCATAGAGGGATCACACTTGCAGGGAGGAACAGACAGAACAGGTGACCACCTGGGGTATTCCATCCCATCCACATCATGCTCAGTATTAAAGCTGAGGGATCAAAAGGTCAACTCTTTTTTTTTAAACACTGAAGTCCGAGGAAGACCTCGTCAGTTTGTCTACCTTTGATCCCAGTGTGAGTATTCCTGACTCCAGAACTGGAATTTAGCTTCTGTTGATCACCAAGTCCAGTCTGGGACTTTTCCTGATGCCTGCTGGTGATGTGATCATCATTCTTGGGCCTGATATGGCTTTGGATATAGTGTATCTATTTCATTATTTTCTTCTTTCTTTAATTTTAGTATTAATACTTCACTAAAGTAGTTTAGTTCACTCTAAACTCCTAAATCTCCTTATCTCTTCCTCTGCTTTCTTTTTCTGCAGGAGGAAAAGCCATCTGTAAATCTGGTTTTGGTAAATTTGGCTGAAACCACAACACACTGTAAGAGAAGATCAGATTGGTGACCACCTGAGGAACCTGAACTTACTGAAGTTTACAGGACCTGACAAGATGTATCCCAGAGTCTGGAGGACATTGGCTAATATAGCAGTGAAGCCATTCTCCATGATATTTGAAAAGTTACAGCAGTCATGTGAAGTCCCTGGTGACGAAAAAAAGGGAAAAGTTGCACCCATTTTTAATGGACAAAAGGAGTAGATAATATCTCTATCTTCATATAATTAAAAGATTGGGATTTGGAAGATTGATCTATGATAAGGTTATCCTTTTATTGGCTGTAATATAGTTGCAGTACAATGAGTATAGGTTGTACTGGACATTTAATTTTCATGTTTTAACTAATTTTGGTATTTCTAAATTGCCTTTTCCCAAAGAGGTTTGAGATGTTAGTTCTAATACAGGAGAATCTAAAAAAACCTTACTTTTCAATCAGAGAAATTTTGAAAAAGTTTGCTATAGTGGAGTCAGCAGAGATGTTCTGTGGAGAAATGTAAACATTTATTTTAGAAGAAGGTCGTAACTAATTCAATTCCTACTATGTATAACATCTAAAATATATATATAAATATATGTAGTTAAATTCTAAGTTTTATGTGTCACATTTTAGTGGTGGGTAAGATTTTTAAACAAAAAAAAAAAAAAAA
>VZRU01013526.1:220791-232892 GCA_013398155.1 Pedionomus torquatus
GCAGTTCTGTAATTAGCTCTTAACAAATTGAAGATAAAAGCTGTGTGTCACTCAGATCATTAACATGCTGCCTATGTTCAGTCTTGTAGACACGTCTATTGTCCTTATTTCATATTTTGTTTTCATGCCTTTTTAAAATCTTTCAATTATGGTAGGACTTTGTCACCCTTCAAGCTAAAGAATATTTTTCCTCGTGAGTAATCCCATTTCATTCAAATGGAACATAGTGGAATTGTAGATGATATAATGGTATTGGAGACCAACTTATTATTTCTATAATCTTTTTGTACTAAACTGCATTAACTAACAGAAAAGAAGTGGAAAAAATGTGTGTGATTATGTGGAAAGACTTACTGAGCCCTTCCCTAAGGGAAGCAAACTGAACCCTTCCATTAATTACCTTCTGCTCCTATTGCTTTCTGACTCTTGCCATTTTTACCCACTACAGCAGTACGTCAGTGCTGCAATTTTCAGATGAATGTCTTTACAAACCTGTGGAGTTTTCCATGGTATGCTGTATCCACTGGGGTCTAGATGAAAATAAAGAAGAATGTTTTCATTGTTAGCCTTGGCAAATTTGAATCATCATTTTGAAAATAAAATTTTCTGATTTGCTTTGTGAATTATGAGTTATGATTTATGATTCATGCCTTTATGATTTTATCTTACTATCACTCATAAGCAAAAATCACTTTACTTGACAAGTTAGGCTATTTTATATCATTTTATTTAAAGCTGTTATCTTCAAGAGCAGAGAATATACAGGAGCTGCACTTCTGTTTCAACACCAAAAGTTACTGGGTTTTGAGAGGTACCTGGGAATTTCTCTTCTGATTTTCTTCTCCTCATGGAATTTGAAGAAAATTCTGATTTATAATATGTGTTGATTTCTCCAGTGATTCTCTCTTAATTATGCATGCAATTATTAGGCTCAAATTCTGCCTCCCCTGTCCACCTGTGACAGTAAGGTCTCACCCTTGAAATGGTGGAACTGTGATCCTCCATCTGAGGCATTGTGTGGGCCCACCACAACTGTAATTCTCCAGATGAAGTATAGTTTGATAAATTTAACTCAGTCCAGCATTAAGGACGCGATGAGCTTTTTTTTTTAGCCCATAGACCAGAATGTGGTTACTAGATGATTTTGGTGATAAATTTATGTTGCCTAAGGAACGTGTTTTCTAGTTGATTTTTAGTGATTACAGGTGCTGGAGAAGAAAGAACAAACCAAGCTCCCACTGCAGATGCTGGATCTCGAGCTAGACTACCATGAAAAGGAATCAGCCACCTGTGGAAAGAATTGTGGGGACCAACACATAGGCAGAACGTATATGTATTAGCTAGATTTTAATATGCATAATCTGTAATGTTAAAAAAGCCCATCTGCACAATAAACGGACAAACATGTTAGGTGGAATGATCTCCTGTGTTCCCAGTGCTGAATAAACATACCTGTCCATAACTTGCGAGTTTGGAGTTTTTTACAAAAAAAATAACTGAATTCCATCATTTATAATTAGGTGTTACACAAAATGAATATAAGTGTCATAATAAGGCTCACAAAAAAGCACTTGCATTGTCACCAATTAAAATTTGCTTCACCTTTCTAAGAACACCTACAGAACAGACCCTTCATTTTTAAATGTTTAGAAATATTGATGCAAGAACTTTTTCTGACTAGACTTTAGGAAAAGTACTATTTGAAATACATAAAAATGTAGACAGTAGAAGAGGGAGAAAAAGAGAGGGGAAAGAAGAGAGTAATTTGGTATTTTTCCAAAGCCATTGACCTTTCAACTACATTGTAAAACAGAAAGACAAGTACATTAAAAAAAAAAATAAATCACTCTCCATTCATAAGTATAAACCTATCCTTATTTCCTGTTTACAAAAAGTTATTTTCTCTACCACTTTGTACTGCATTTTAGTTCATGTATGCCTGCTTTCTTTCCAGTTCTCAAAGTCTTATAATCAACATTTTTTAGTGCCCTGTCAAAAAGGAGAGGAGAGTGAAAACCTACTACTACCTCCAGATTGCCTAATTGTGTTTCCCAAAAGTCATTGCTAAAAACACTGCTGTTATTGTCATTGACTCTATTTGATTTATTCATCTGCAACTTCAAGCATCCTTTGACTAGGAGCCTGAAGAGTACCTTTTATCGGTTCTGATGCTCCAAAAATTCAGAGCTATGATGTGCTATTGAAAAATTAGCCAAACCTTTCCTCAATGGTTTTTCTTTTGCCTTATAACCACTGTTATTCCAAAGTGGATTTCTAAATAAAATGCAATTTATTTTATGCAATTAATTTAATGAAAAATTCAAAGCATTGTTAATTTTGATGTCCAGCTTGTAATTCTCTGAAGCATGGCGCCAGTTCTCAAGTTGTTTAAATAATCTTGCATCCTCACTAAAAAATTCTATGTTGAGAGACTTTACAGATTGTTTTTAAATGTCTTGTGAAATGAAAAATATTCAGCCTTTGGGAAATGGGTTATTGCACAGATTCTGCTGTGTCTTTTGTATTCAGATGCGGGGGTGCCAAAGCAGCTCTTTAAGAGGTCCAGATACGAAAGGAGCTTTTGAATTCTCAGACTGAGTATTAGTACACTCTGAGTGTACTTACCTCTGAGTTCTTGTACTGTATAACAGTAAGTACTCCAACTGGAAAAATAACCCTTAGAAGCAAGAGAAAACATAATTGCTATTTGAAACTTCAGTTTTATCATGGTCACCTATAAAGCATAAAGCAATTTTCTGGTTTTGTAAAGTGGACAGAAGTAAAAGGTACCTTGTAAGCACCAGGTTATATGCTGTATCCATAAGAAGGAATTCTGATATTAGTATTGAATAATTCCTGTAAATCTGTAGCATGGGTAAATTCCCTACAGAACTGAGTCAACTTTGGTGAGCAAGAGTACTTCCAGGGAAAAAGTGAAAATACTTTTGAGAAATCCACCTTATTTGTCTTTACTTGCTGTAAATGTAAATAGCTACATCTGAGCCAATCATATTTTCTTTGTATAAAATGAAAGGTCTGTTCTGTCTTGGAATTTTTCAGTGAGATTTATTGCTGACCCATTTTTGTGGCCAGGAGGGAATGTAGTGGCAGGTATATATGAAGTTCTGGTAAATGACTTTATCTTAGAGAATATTTTGTTCCTTATATCAGTATCTGTGATCACAGAAGTTTACTTTTGTATTCCACATCCATTTTGGCAATGAGAGCAGCCTTTGAATTTTAAGACTACACAAATACAATGAATTTAGGATGCCAATAATTTAAAATGCAGGGAATATAAAATTTTAAGGAGCTTAAGATAAAAATTATATAACAATCAGTCAATTTGCATTTATTATTCATTTTATCGTATTTTGAATTTATGTTTCATTCATTTTATTATATTTAACATTTATTGTTCTGTTTCATATAAGCATGTCAAGCTCCAATAATGTGGAATCTCACACTGTTAATCTGTTTTGTTTATCAAGCCATTGGAATACTTCAATATTCTTAAACTCAATCTCACATCTTTCTTTTACTCAATAGTTACAATCTAAATGTCTGAATTATAAGCTATGGCATTTGAGGGCACAAAGAGCTTATATATTAAAGGTTAAAGGACTTTGAATTCATCTCTATTTCAGTTCTGTTTATCAGACTGATGCTTGTTCTGGCAGCTGAAGTCTTTACATTAATTTCAGTGGAGCGTACTACTAAAAGCTCATAGTTTTATATATGCCTTAATTAACAGTGTGCTTTCTGTCACAGTCGAGAATGGATGATGAAATACAATGCTTTTGTATATGTTAAATCTGTTTTACTTTATATATATATATATTTATGTATACATATACACAGAAGTTAATAAAGAGGCTTTCTTTAAAAATGAGAAAGAAATTTAAAATGAGAATAGAGAGACCTGGGCAGTAAGTTTGCATGTTAATTTGTGTTTAAGTAATTCATATCAAAGCAAGTCACCTGAGAGACCAAATATGCCATTGTTTAATCGTACTTAATTTTATGTTGTTTCTTTACATGTGTTGACACAACTGAAAGTTGCTTAATTCTGAAAGTAATTGATGCGGTACATAATAGAACACTAACCTCAGGGCAAAAAAAGAGAGTACCTCTCCTATC
Source organism: Pedionomus torquatus (assembly GCA_013398155.1). Classification (NCBI taxonomy): domain Eukaryota; kingdom Metazoa; phylum Chordata; class Aves; order Charadriiformes; family Pedionomidae; genus Pedionomus; species Pedionomus torquatus. Next base: position 224,932 of record VZRU01013526.1, read on the forward strand.
CACCATGAAAGCTCTGATATTAATGGGATTTAAGTGCTTCCATAAGTCCTGTCTTGAAGAGAAAGAGAGAAAGCTGATGGCGGAAACTATTATAACTGAATAGACCTTATTCCTCATTTTCCTCAGAGTTACTTACAAAGGAAATATTTCTATGACAATTTTAGTGGATTAAGTATAGCTTAAATCCCAAGCTTTTGCTGAATATTCTGAATGTATTCTCACTAAATACATCAAATTGCAGTGAACCATTTGATTATAAATATTAAAATATTGTAGGATTAAAACTAGTTAATTCTTAATCTTACTGTGGTGTGGAAACATACCACTGATCATGCTGAAAAGGTTGTGCATATTTACCATATTTATTATCAGTACTTATTTAACCTTTTTTATTTCAGGTATGTCAATCTAACCATGGAGGTATAGTATAGATGAAGAACTAATACCACATTTTGATAAAACCTTGCCAGAGGCCCTGTGAACAGATTCTTATTCTGTGAAGCCTTTGATGTTTAATAAAATTCTATGTACTTCATTGGTACATTTGTTACTGAAATTAGACAACAAACAATATATAGTGCATACTGAATAAAGAAAGGGTAACATCAGTGTTAGATCAGTTATTAGAGATTCACTTAGATAAGACAATGATTATGCCTTTGGATGAAGAGGCTGCAGAGGCAGTAGCCACTGAACCAAACTATGTTTAGGACTTCAAGAAAACTCTTCACTGTGATAAGATTGTTTAAATTATGCCTGAATTATACATCTGAGACATATTAGCCTTCAATGTTCTCTGTGATTGTATGAATCCTACATTCTTTCTCAGTACAGTTCATTAAAAATTTAATTTTAGGTGAGCTTTTCCATTAATATCAAACAAATGCTTCCTACTGCATCCTCTAAACATTACTTTTTCTTTTGTTCTGGATGAAAAAAAAAATAAAAAAAATTATGTATTACTATCTTCATAGTTCTCCTTTATGTATTTTTGGCAAGATTTCATGTCTTCTTTCCTCTGAATTAACAGAGCAATTGTTCATAACCATTATTCTTAGGGTATAACTTCTTTCAAGCCTTTTTAAAACTTTTCTTATCTTCTTAAATCCTTGCAGGATTTTTTTTTTTAAATTTCTTTTTTTGTTTGGTTTGATTTGGTTTGTTTTTTATCCCTTTCTTTCAGATGCACATCACGGTATTTTCCCCAGTTGTTTTATTATTTACTGCAACGTTGTTTAATTTCTCATGTAACATAGATCTCTCTTTGATTTTTTCTTTCACTCCTTCATAAATTAGGAGAGAAAGACCTGATGTCGTAACTAGCTATGATAGTGCCAATTTAAACAGACGGTGCAGTAAAGACTCAAACCAGTTACCACATTTTTTCTACTGTCATATCTTCTTCATGACAAAGCCTCTTTTTCCCATTGCTTTCTCTTCCCTGCTGCAGTCATTCCTTATCCACTCGCTTGTGGACATTTTGACCATTTAACTATTTATCTGTGAGATACACATTGCTGACCCTTGGGCAGGCAAAGAAGTACTTCTGCCTCTCAGTTATTCACAAGTCAAATAATTTGCTTGGCTAGTAGCTTAGGTTTTTTGGGCATGTGGGGCACGAGGTTTTACTCTGAGTAAAACTCACTCTGAGTGAGCTTGTCCACCTAGAGATGCACAAGGAGGTTTAGCTCATCGTATTGAAGGTGCAATTTGAAGTATTGAACCAAGGTTAAATACAAAAGTGGGTAAACTCACTTCAAAGTGAATGAAACAGAAAATTTTTTAATGTTCCAGCTTAATTAATCCATTTCAAGATATAAACTATACTAATTTTCCCTTTGTAGTTAATCTTTCTTTATGAAGATGGTGGTATAATGCTCAGAATCCGTAGAGTAATTTTATTTCACTGGGCTTTAGTTTGCTTGTAATTCATGGACGAAACAATAATAAAGAAGAAGATGGCTACAGACTGATTAAGTTCTATGCCTGCTTTAATAGCAGCAGTCAATTAATGGGTGGGGGTTTTAATGTTGTTTCTTGTAATTGTCCCTTCAAAAGCTTTGTTCATTTGATTCTTCATTGAAGACTTCTAAATATTTTTGAGGCACTCTCAGAATTCAGCATGAGCAGCTCTAGCACTGTCTTTGAAACACAGAAGAAAATCTGCTTACAAACACATGGAAAGAAATAAGGACAGTCAATGTACTATAAAAACTAAGTTAAAAAAACCCAAACATGGCTTAAACTAGTGGTGCAGATAAAAAGCTAGGTTTCAGATTTCTAGTGATATCTGAATTCTTTCTACTCTATCGATTTATTACAGTATAGGTACTAACAGAGGTATTTTGGCAGGGTATTACTTGGATTTTCAGAATAATATTAAGCTCCCTGAACTTTTATTTTACTCACAGTTTTCATTTTACTCAAGTTAGCCGTCCAAAGCTTAGTCAAAAGAGGAAGATAAGCATCTCCACTTATATACTTCCAAGTCTAATAGATCACCTTGTAACAATACCCAGTTTTCTCCACTGAATACAAGAGGTCTAAAATAGATAAAACACTATGGAAACCCTTAATGAATCACTAAAAACTATAATTTTTAAAAGAAATTATGGACATGTTTATTCTAAAGACAAATATTTCTCCTGGACTTTGTCTGACCTTTGGAAGGAGAGATATCTGCATATATTCTAAACCTAAAAAGAAACAAGTGAGAATCACACTCTTTTAGAATAATAAAATTCCATTCAGAATCTCTTTTGTTATTTACCTTCATTAAATAAAGGCAAAAATATTTGTGTAAGAGGTATGGAAAACAGATGGAAACAAACATGAAAAAAATTTCATCTATAACAGCTTTTTGGGAAGTGACCATACAGTGATCTGCTCGCAGAACAATGTCTGGGTGTGGTTTGGGAAGGAGCTGCAATGGAGCAAAATAGAGTCCATGAGAAACAAGAGATCAGGGATTCATCCTGTGACTTTATATTTAGCAATATAAACAAAGCTTTATATAGGCATTAGACATAAATGTTTATATATATATAAAACAAAATAGAGATAAATATACTAAAAAGTACATTATTTCTAAGAAAATGAAACAGCAATGTAGAACTCCTTCAGAGCCTCCTAGAGATGTTTTGTTACTTAGAGAAAATTATCTCATGATACACTTACTGAGAACTTAAACAAAATTATCTGAAATTTTCGACTAAACTTTGTCAGCAGCCTCTTGAAAAAGTCCATTTCTGAATGAGTCAAGGTAAACAACAAAAAAACCCAAACACATAGAAGACATATGAAAACTAAGATTCAAAGACAACTTGAGGAATTCATGAGGCAACAGAATTCTTACCATGACTGTTAATGTTTGTCTCAGAAGTTTAAACTGCATTTAGGAAAAAAGGAAAAGAAACAGAAGAACTGAGAATAAACAAACCTCTGGGGTCAGCTATCACAGAATAATATTTTTTTCATTCAGTTAAATTCTAATGACATTTTTTTAGTTACAAATTCTGGTAAATATGGAGCAGATGTTATAATCTAACATAAAGCCCCGCTAGTTTAGTAGAAATTGAAAGACCTGCTAACCTCTGCCAAAGAAAGATACTAGATTTCTTGTCTGTAGCAGCTGTGACTCTTAAATTTCTGCTAGATCAACAATGTTTTATTAAGGACAAACCAAAATTTCCCAGTATATGCATTTTTGTCATCTCTCATCTCTAGTCTAATAGAGAAATAATATTATTAAATGTTTGTAATGCTGTTTGAAACATTTCAAGGTCTATGCAAATAAAAAGTACTAATCTATGAAACACCCTAGATGTGAGGAAGAGTGGATTAATTTTGTGTTGTTTAGTTCCCCTTCTTTATTAAGTTTAATGCAATGATATTGAAAAAAATGACACAATATTAATTTAGAATAAGAAAAAAAAATTCAAACACTGTCCAAATATTTAATATAAATAACATTACAGGAATTAGAATTGTATCTTTGTATTTTTAACATCTATCTGTGCATCTGGAGGATACTGTTCGGAGAATCCTTTTCCGGCAATATCCATCCTTTCTCTTTTATATCTTAGTACCCTGTTTAAACAGGCCAAAACAGATGTTTTGCAAAATTATAAAATCTTTGCAGAGAAACTTGAATGAGATGATGATGAATTATGGCAGTGTCTCATAGGTATTTATACACTGAGAACTCTGAAATCCACCTAATTGTGATAGAGCTAGATTGGATCTTGGATCAGCTTCAAAGATTTTGTGATGAAAGTACGTTTCTTTTATTTTAGAGTAATAATAAAAAGAACTATAGCTTTTCTTTTCCTGTCATCAATATTATTGTCTAGCTGAATGCTATTGAATTGGCTGAAAGACTCCACTGAGAAAGATCGTTTCTCTGTACTATCATCAAACAATGAGTAAATGAACTCAATACATCAGAACAGAATGTGGTGAAATATGCTGACACTGATGCAGTTCTTCATACTGGTGTTAATAAATTCCAAACAGGAGTTTTTACAAGACACTAATATGAGATACTCAACTTATGGACATCTTGTTTGTTACCAAGATTGGTATTTGTCAAGAAATATGATTAGATACAGAGTTTCCCCCCAAGCAGTTAACATGAATAGTAAACTTCTAGTTATTCTGGACATTCTGGACCAAATCAATATTTTTTAATGCAATTTTAGAAACCAAATTTTGTACTACTTTTCCTCTTCTTTCAATTCCTAGTACATGAGAAGTATTTTTTTAGAATCACAGTGTCATGGAATAATTTAGGTTGGAAGGGACCTCTAAAGGTCATCTAGGTCAAGACTCCACAATGAGCAGGGACATCTTAACCTATGTCGGGTTTCTCAGAGCTCTGTCTAACTTGACCTTGAATGTTTCAAGGCATGGGATATCTACCACTGCTCTGGACAACATGTTCCAGTATTTAACACCCTCATTGTAGAAACATTCTTCCTTATATCTAGTATGAATCTGCCTGTTTCAATTTAAAGCCATTATCCTTTGTTCTGTTGCAACAAGCCCTTCTAAAAATTTTATCCCTGTCATTCTTATAAGCCCCCTTTAAGTATTGAAAAGCTGCTATGTCTCCAAGCTGAAAAACCCCAACTCTCTCAGCCTTTCTTCGTGGGAAAGATGATCCATCCCTCTGATTGTCTTCGTGGTCCCGTTCCCGCTCCAATGGGTCCTCGTCATTCTTATGCTGGGGGCTCCAGAGCTGGACACAGTACTCTAGGTGGGGTCTCCCAAGAGTGAAGTAGAGGAAAGAAAAGCTTAAACTTGGCAAGTGAAACTGCTATCAATAACTATACTGTTAGTCACTTAATGAAATTGTTGGCTGATTTTCCAGGTGTCTCAAGAGCCTGCGTAATAAAATAGGTGAAGATTAAAAAGTAGGAGCAAAGATTTGTGATAATGAATAAAAGTTTATATTAAGAGCCTAGTTTTGAAAGAAATATAGAAAAAAAAATGGTTCTGGAAAACTGGGGCACAGGAAAGAATCAATCATGTATAGAGAAGAGAAATGAGGAGTTACTACAGTCCACACAAAAAGATAGCTCATACGAGAGAAATATGACAGAGAAATAGTGGGTATTGGTAGGATAAGGAGAGATAACTAGAGAGAAGATGAGCATAGGAAGAGATTAATTTTCATTTGGAAGAAGATTGTGCAAATTGGAATGAGGAAGAAAGAAAAAAAAAACCAATAAAATATAACAGCAGAGCTAATTTGAGCTGGATTTGCAGAAAAACTTGGAAAAACAGGAAAGCTGAACAGTGAGGACTGGATATGACATAAGAAATCATTTTCATCTAATGTAAGTTTAGATGTCTGTAATGAAAACACCAACAGTTGAGCTACATGCACTAAATTTCACACAAAGGAATTTTTTTCCAAGGGATCCTGGATCCTAATCCCTGTATTAGAACTGGGCAGCTAACTATTGCAGTCAAATCTGACAAAAATACCACAGGAAGAAGTCAGGATAGGAAAAAAACCTCACAACCTAAATCATCTAAATGAAACAACCTTGAAGCTAACTGCAAGGCTTTTTCTTAAACAGAAAGAACCTAGACCTAGGGAAAACACTGCCTATTAAATTGTTGAAGGAAATCTAGAAATTATTTAATAATATCTATATTTAAAATATTATTCCTCAGCTAATAGCCTCTGAAGTCTTTTCCTTGTAGAAAAAATGTCTTCTTCTGTGTGTGTTGATTCCCATCTCCTACCAGACATAAATTTTAGTCACTCCATATCAATGGGGTGATAAGTAGAGCACACAGGAGAATCATGCAGAAGGAGAGTAAATAATTAATTTGTACTTTTTTCAGTCTTAAGCAGTTTATATTCATTCACATACACACTAGCAAAACACTCCAGTGCAATGGCATTATTATTGTAAATTCAATATTTAGTTCAGACATACCCAAGGAAAGATTTCCTGTGTAATCATAATTAATTAATTCCCTTATACTCAGACATTCTCAGCTGATTTGTAATCATATTGCTGAAGTTTATTGAAAATAGCAGTGTACTAGTAATTTTACATTTTGGTGAAATTTTTTTGGAGGGGTGTTTTCCTTTTCTGTTGTTTTGTTGGTTTTTTTTTGCCCTCTCCTTTGGGAGAAACAACCAAAACCTAACTGACATAGAACTCAAAACTGACTTCCAGAGGATAAACAGTGACATGAAGTAGTGGTGAACTAACAATGACTATGACAGTATACTTTTTACACAGTAGCTTAATGGATAAATTTGACATCCAAGTTGTGGAGAAGTGAGGTAAAACCCACATATATTCACATATAAACACATATATTTATAAATGTGCTTTGCAAGTTGAAAACTGTTTGAATAATTTCTAAATTTATAGAGCTACTTAATTTGACAAACTCACTTCAAACATTTACTCGAATATTGTAAATATTTACAATGGGGAGTTATGTTACTGCACAGTATAAACAATTTTGTGGCTGAAAAAAATGGTTTGATGTAAATTAAAAATCTGACTTTGTATAAGGGAACCATATTTCATTAATAACTTGCCCTTTATTTGTAAAGTAATAAACATAAAATTAGACTGTAGTACTGTTCCATGTCTCTGAGATATGAGAAACAGTTGAAAAGTGTGGTTTGCAAAAGCAGATGGGAGCAAGGAGTCTAATTTTAAAAGTGACTAAAAAAAGAGCAAGACACAATTAGAAAATTTCTTACTAGAGAAGATTATAGGCAGATTTTTAATTCCTTTGTATTTGAAATTCCAAATAAATTTGAGATATAAACTTTGGTGACAAAGTTTGGTGACAAAACATATGTTTTGTCATTTTTTACATGAAAAAAAACAAGTATTACAATATTGTAAACAGTAAAGTGGAGGAAACTTCATTTCAGGTGGTTATGTGTTCAGAGGGAGTCTTTGGTTTTTATTGATGTGGTTGACCTATGTTGAAGTACGTAGTGGTATGTTACAGTGTTATGCTGTTGTAGTTTTTATAGTTAGCTAAACTTAGGTTGTTTATTTTTCCCCATGCTGCAAAGAAGAGACAAACCTGAAGTCCAAAGCAGATGAATTATCAGCTTAATTCATAAATATATCAGTTCTTCACTTTCAGTGGTACTTACCAAAGAACTGCTAATATAGATGCAATACCTTCCTCTGCTGCTTTTCCTTATTTATTTCAAAGCATTTCACCAGCTAAAGTCCAGCAGTGCATGAAGAAAAAGAATAGAAAAAGACATTAATATTTTATTTTTACTTTGAAGTTCTTGAAAATATGCATAACAGTGTCATAATCCCACACAACATCTTTTTCATATTGCTAAAAAATTATTAAATAATGAGTGTCATTTAAGCTTGTTGGGGCTTTTTTTGTTCAGTTGTTTGAGGTGGCTTTGTTTTGTTTTGCTTTGTTTTTTAAATCTCCAGTTAAAAAAA
>VZRU01013526.1:233208-253201 GCA_013398155.1 Pedionomus torquatus
CATTAATTGCTTAGATCAGTAGTAGATAAAGTCGAGAATTAATTGGTAGCTGTAGTTGACTTTCCTGTATGGTGCTCTTGTAATCTGTGTTACTAAATGTAATCAGTTCCCTTTTCTAGATTGGAATAAGGTTTGGGCAATATGTTTGCAGAATATATTTGGAAAAAACACTTTCAAATAAGCAATTCTATAATAGCTGACATTATAGTCTTTCTATTTTCTTCTTTATAGCTGTGGGATACTTTTGGTCTTCATATTTTTCTTCAGTATTTGGGGTTGAGACAGGACACAAGAAGATTAGAGTTTTGTCATAGGCTGCCCTGAACCTTCTCCTTAAATTGAGCTTCCTGAAGAAGTCAAAAAGGGTCTTTTGGACTAAAAAGCCAATAATTTATTGGAAAATGTACTAGAATAATGCATGTATTTTGAAGCAAAGTTGGCTCAAAGTGATTAGGGAAGACAGAATAGAGATAAAAGGAATAAGGAAATATCTCCATATATACAATGCATCCTTTCAGAGTGTGACTTGAATTCACACATAATTTTTTTAGACTCTGTAGTTCCCCAGGCACTTATAGACTCTGCCATCAAAAACTTTGGTCTTGCTGTAAGGACCCTCTACTTCCTATATGTCTGATATATATTGGCTGTCTGCTTCCTCCTCTTCTTGACCTTCCCTAACATCTGGAAACTTCTTTTCTTGAGATCACTCATTTGCTACCAAAGGCAGACACATATTGGAACTGATATGGAAAATCATAGACCTTTAAGTTGGAAAGAAGCTCTAGAGAATATCAATTCATGACTATGTTCAGAAATACATTAGGTTCAAGACCCTGAAGGGCCTCAGCCATGAATATTTTTCAAGGATGAAAATTTTACCACCACTCTGGTTTTAACTCATTCACAAATTTTTCTTCTCCTTAGAGTTCATTAGAATTTCTTCTGCATCCATTGTTTCTTGTCCTTCATTGTGTACCTGTGAGAAAAGGCTGGGTCCATCTTTCTCTTAAAATCCCTTCATATTCTGGAAGCATGTGTCATCTCCAGGCTAAACAAACCTGTCTTCCTAAAACTCTCATTGTGTGTCTCATGCACCAGGCCCTCTAAGTGTCACTCCTACAGACTCTTTCCAATTTGCTGGTGATCCCAAATGAGCTGTCCTGAACCAAAATCTGGACATACATGGCCACTGGAACCTCCCAGGGAGGATAATCACTCTCCTCAGCCTGCTTTTGCTGAGGCCACCCTTCATGTCCGGAGGCACACTACAACCACATTCAGCATGTAGTTCAAACTCCCTCACCATCCTCAGGTTCTTTCCTGCAGAGCTGGAAAGACTTACCTGCAGCTAAAACCAGGCATCTGTAGATATGTATCTCCCTTATGACCAGATCGATCTACTTAGATTTATCCTTTTTCTCCCTACTCTAGACAAGCATGAGATACATCAGTAGAATATGTTCACTAAATCTTACTAGGAAACCTGGGTGAACAGTTTGCACAAATGAAAAGGAGCAACATCTGCCTCTAGCTTTGATATATATCTAATATAAAAATGTAAATACTTTTCTCAACAGAGCTACCATCAAAGTACTGAAAGTGAACTCCCTATAAACTTATTTTGAGAAATTTCTTAGATGTATAAGCAAGTATTTAGCCATTTTCTGTTTAGTGTACAATCACACTGAGCATTGGATCTGATTGATCCTTTTTACGCCAAATGATGTAGGTTAAGAAGGCAAAAATATTTTTTTAGTTTCCCAACCTCAGATGAAATTATTCTGTGACAGAATTTCTATGAAAATTATCCACTTGTATTCAATTCAGAAAATTGATCATTCAGGTGTATAATACATAGAAAATTTTGATGAACACTTACTGAAATTTTACCTTTCTAGTAAACAACTGATACATTAGAATTGGGTATGTTTCAACACATTCTGTGGTAGAATGTTTTCTTTCTATTTTATAAATAAACACCAATAAATAATAATAATAAATGAAAACATAAAATAAAAAATTTCCTCAATCAGAATAATATTTATGAAGTGTGGGTAATGATGGCATGCTGAAACTACTAAGAAAAAAATTTTATTATATAACAGCAGTAACAAAGTCTGTATATTGGCTGCATGAATGTTCCCAACCAGTCAGAAAAGCTGAGGAATTCTATTATCAGCTTCTTTTGGAAAGCTTTTCCTATGAAAGATCATACTACTAAGGCAGCAAATGAAGGCCCTCTTGAGAAGGGACACACAGTCTCTAAAGAAGGCAAATCCTTTGTTTATCTACAATCTTTGGAAATGATTCAGCTATTTTGTACTACCTACTATGTGCTGCAGAACTAGTGCTGCTGACATTAATTTACTTTCAGAGAAAGTCACAAGTGAAAGACTGATATACACTACCTTTTCTGGATGTTAGACTTATATAATCTGCCTACTTTAGTCAGACACTCAAATCTTAATGAGAGGTTTTCTTCTCCCCTTCTTTAAATACAGGTTAGCACCTTGACTTGTTCACTGGCTTTTGACTATGGAATCTGAAGTCATTCTGTGTTTCTCAGATCAAATGTTCTTCAGCTTAACTCTGTACAGAAACAATACCAAAAATTGTCAACTAAACTTTTTTTATATATTTTTTTTTCACATAAAATGAAGCTCTTAAGGAAAGGAAAAATATCAACAGATAGTCCAGAGCATGCAGAAGTATTCTCCAAGGGATAAATATGAATATAGAGGTATTCTTTGGGACAGAAAAAAAAAAAAAAAAAGTGTCATGTTATTCTCTTGTACAGATTTTTTAAATAAATCCCAAGTACATGTCTTGTTATTCCTATAGATTTACATTCCAGGGAGTCTGTGCTATAACAGTTTTCCAATTTATTTTTTTTTTAATAGTATCTTTAGATTCTGCTATGGCTGAAAATATTGTTAAATAGCAATTAGTCTGAAAAAGAAACTATGTATTTTTTTCCCATTGAAAAAAAAAAAAAAAAAGGTGGGCATAAATGTTTTCATTTTTAAATTTTCTTCATGAAATGTTCATAAGGCACAAAAGTATACTTAATCCTCTTAGAAGTTATGTCGTTTCTTAAAAATATGCAGATGTTTCAGTGCCAGGTTCCTTTGCTTCTTCGCCTCTTGGCATGTTTCGTGTGGAAGTAGCCTTTCTGAAATCTAGACTATATCCCTATATATACTGTAATATAAAACAGGAAAGCAAATACGACTGTAGATAATCATAATTAACTAGGCAAGATGCAAGAAGAAAAGAGCTATAGAACACCCTGCATAGTGCTTCAAAGTGATATTAGACTGGATTTTATATCCTTCTGAAGAGAAAACAAATTAAAACTATTCTAAAACACCAGGTTGCTAAAATTATATGGAGGTAAGATTTTTCTTTCTGTATTGCAGCATGAGCATAATGTAATAAGGGAGAACACACCATTGCAGCTGTGCAGCTGTGCAAGATTTCAGCTGGTGGCTCAACAGTGCTACATGACCATGTGTAATGTGTATGTCAGATATGGCTGGCATGACAAAAGCACAATGCTCTGCGCACAGTTTGTAACCAGATTTTTCATGTCATGTTGGAAACAAGTAATGTGAGCAAGATTGCTATTAATGTTCTTTGGCATGCTTACAGGTGACAGATGTCTGCTATTCCAGTCCCAGGAAATATGCATGTATTTATTTTTCACCAAAAGAAAAGCAAAAATAATTAAAAAAAAAAAAAGGAACAGTGAAATGTGTATTAAGCCAAGTATTTGGACTGCTATTAAGTAAGCTTTCAGTCTTCTTATTGCTACTGAATTGATTTCTAAACATATAGGCAGAATAAAATAAAAAATGAGACGGTGGGAAACTAGGGCTTATTGCACTAGGCAGATTTCTTTTTAGCACAAGCAGTTCTAAGTAGTAACTTACTCTGAAAGATCATGCATGATGAACAAGATTATAGATCAGCAAACAAAAGAGCCTTCTATTTTTCAGTCTCAACATATTTTTTGATGAGCTCTGCATGGATGCAATCTCTTTTATAGACTCTTTATACTCTCTATAAAAACGTATATATTGCTGCCCAAATTCCAGGACAAGGTGATTTATGATGTCATTTTTGGTTTTAATGCCTTTAAAGAGATTGATGTGTCCATTGAGAAAAGTGTGAATGAAATCATCATGTTACAGTTTTTTGAAGTTTGTCTTGTAAATTGAAAAAATAATGCATATACATCTTTACAAATCTTGAAAAAATATATTAACTCAAGAATAAACACTGCATGTATAGAACTTGAGAGATCTTCTACTATATTATTATCTTCTTTAACACCAATAAATAATTTGAAAATGAAAGAGTTATTGTTTTTCTGAAGCAACTAACATTTATAAAAGATTCATAATTCTGATATATTTTGAAAATATATATATATTTTTTAAATATTAGATTGAATCTACAGAAATTTTTATCCTCCTGATTATTTTCCTATGTTTCTATGATCAAAGTGTATCTGCAGTGGAACAAATCCCTGAGCAGACCTATGTGATTTTGACTATATATAAAAGAGGAGTGTGCTTTTTCATTATCCTTCTACTAATATATAAAAAATCATGTATATGTGTATGGGACTGGAAGATGTGACAGTGAAAATAGTAACTTAGACCATTTGAGAGAAGCAATTTTTAGCTTTTTCCTTATTTTTTTTAATATATAGAATTTGCAGTTCTATTTCAGAGTTTAAACAATAATGTTTCTGCTTTTACCACCAGTGGGAATACAAAAAAAAAAAAAAAAAGGAAGTATCTATTTCCCAATTTTAATTTAGCGCTTTGGTTGCTGTATATTAGCATTGCTTAATAATATTTACCAACTTGTAATAACTTTACAGGTGAGAGAAAGGGTAGTGTAAAATAAACACTTGACAAAAATGCATCATGTTTTGTACAGGTTATTCACAATACCAAGTTTTTTTTAAATGCAAAATAAAATATAGAATTAATTCTTACAATGTGACAACAGTTATTTTAATGAAAAAATAAACCCAGGACTCAAGACACTACAGGCTAGTCTGCCTCACCTCCATCCCTGGAGAGATGTTCTGGGTGTCATCTCAAAGCATCTGGAGGAAAAGAAAACTATCAGTAGTCAACATGGACTTACCAAGGGGAAATCATGTCTGACTAACCTGATAGCCTTCTATGATGGCATGACTGGATAGATGAGGGAAGGGTGGTGGATGTTGTCTACCTTGACTTCAGCAAGGCATTTGACACTGTCTCCCACAGCATCCTCATAGGTAGGATTATGAAGTGTGGATAAGATGAATGCACAGTGAGGTAGACTGAAAACTGGCTGAAAGACAAAGCTCTGAGGGTCATGAGTGATGTCACAGAATCTAGTTGGAGGTCTGTAACAAGTGGGGTCCCCCAAGGGTCAGTACTGGGTTCAGTTCTCTCCAATATTTTCATCAATGACCTGTATGAAGGGCTGGAATGTACCCTCAGTAAGTTTTCCAGTGATAAAAAAACAGGAGGGTGGCTGACACATCAGAAAGCTGTGCTGACATCCAGTGAGACCTCTACAGGCAGGAGAACTGGGCAGAGAAGAACCTGATGAAATTCAACTGTAAGCACTGCTAAAGGAAAACTGGAGTACATCTGCCCTGTTAGAAATTAAGGTACATGTGAGAAGGAAACAAAGTACAGAGAAATTACATCACTTTTACATCCTTTTAAGACACTTGGGCCAGAGGCTAGAATATGATAGTAAACCTGGTAATAAATGCTACTTGACTTTAAGTATGGAGAAACTCGGAGAGGTAGGCCTGAGTGGACACAACCACGGAAGCAATTAGCATCTTATTGCAACTATTTGAAATAAAAAGCAATAAATAGTGAAAACAATAGGTACTGAAGTGGGGGAAACACATCCAGAGGTATTCAACACCATGAGAAAGGGGGACCCCAAGGTGAATAAAAGTCAGGCTGTCTGCCAGGGCTATGACACAATGGTTGCTCCTCCAAGAGTATTGTGGCCATCAAAGCATGAAAGGGGCTTAATTGTTGTGAGTCTATATCTCGTACAAAATCTTAGATCCCCTGGGTTCTGTAAACAGAAGCTTACAAAAGCGATTCCTATCCAGCTGCTTTACCCAATTAATAAATAATTTGCTTGCCAACAACTAGTGTGATTTTGTTAATGCAGCTACCCCACCCTAAGTTCTCCCATGGCAAAAATTCATGCACCTTATCTCTCTGTCTTCTTTTATACTGAATGAACTAGTTCTAATGCAGTTGAAATGCAATCATCCTCTTCTATATCAGCTTGCTTTTTTAGGAAGTTGCAGCTAGAGAAGAACTTCACTGCAAAATATCTTTCTCAGGTATTTTTCCTTCATTTAATTTGGAAATAACAAAGAAATTTTTTTTTCTTGAACTTTTTGTTTTCCCATCAGGGAAACAAGATTTATATCTAACCATTTCTTTTTGTTTCTAGACCTTAATAAGGTTTTGTCTAAAATAAAGCTGCTCTCAGTAAAAAAAAAATAAAATAAATAATAAAAAAAAAATCCTGACTTTCTCAAAGTAGATTAAAGAGAACTATTAACCCATGGCAGATTCCAATTGCAAAATAGAAAGTTCAAAGACAGATCACCTCTTGGTGATCCATTCCATACCTGGATCACACCTCTGGCTTAAAGATGAAGAATGACTCACTTCTGTTCCACCATTTCAGCTTATTCTGTTGGTTGTTTTTTTAAGGTTGTGGTGCTCCCTAAGCATATTCCTACTCTGTGAGTAAGATGTATAAAAAAAGCTTCAAGAAAACACCCTCACATTTTATTGTAAACACCCTCAAGTTTTAATGATTTGTGACAACGATGGTATATTTTAATACCAACATGATACTTTGATTTTAATGAGGAAGAAACAACTTTATCATATAAAGGTGTCATATAATTTTCCCAATATTTTCTTATTATACTAAATATTTTGCAGGGTTACATTCTAAATTTGATAGCAAGAATGCATTGCAGACATTTATGAGTCTACAAACTTAAATTTCAACATCTTATATATGGACATGAAATTCTTCATTTGACCAAAATTAAGTATCTATCTGCTTTGGGCATACTGAATTAATTGCCAAAATCCTTTGCAAAATATCAACTGTAATGTACTTAAGCTTAGGGAAGCCTAGAAATGCAGCTACCATAAAAATACACACATTCAGATATACATACACACAACAATGAATTCTACACTGTGAAACAGAATCTGGGCTTTGATGTGTGTTATTTTGAAAAATGTTCCCTTTGAAAACTGGGAAAGTTAACTCTTATTCACCTCTTCGTAACAAATTTAAGTTATGATAATATGGAGAAATCTTGTTAAAAACGTTGTGATGTGTTGTTATAGCAACAATAACATGATTGAAGTAAAAAAAATATGGAGAATATAAGAAATGTCAGACCTTGCAGTAATATACGCTTTGTGTGGCATTTTCACCTATCATTCTGGTGATATCACAGGAATTAACATTAACATTTGTGTTAGTCTATACTTTGCAGAATTGGCATGTGAAAAAAATCACAGTGGTCATCCTTCCTTCTGTGCAGGCTGCAGTTTGATTTTAATGGGCATCTCTGAAACACTTTATTAGATTTTGATAATGAGGACAGGTCTTATTCTTCAGAAGTTGCTAGTTGTTACTTTGAAACAAAAATAAATGTTAGATATAAATTGAGATTTGTGTTATGAAAGGATGACCAAGTTCCATTGTTATTAAATAATATCTAATTTGTTCCATTACCATAGACTTTAAATTTTCTCATAGGAGAATGATCCTAGTAAGAAAATAATGGCTAGGTTGGAGTATTTTTTCCTTTTTTCTTCCAGGTTTAGAGATCCCTTAGTTTAAAATATGTTTTACATGCTCAGAGAAATCTGTATCAGATAAAAAATGCAAACAAGAGTAATTATTTTAAAATATAGGGGATGAAAACTTGAAATAATCTAAAAAGAGAATCTGTAGACAAATCTCAAAAATGTGTTTATAAATTAGTGTGATAATCCTCCAGATTTTATGAAAAACCCCATAAAACTAGGCGCTTCATTAAATTGATTTTCAGTTGTAGAATTATCATGAGGCATTTATTACTAAATATGTTAAACTATTAGTCTAAATAGTTTAAAACAATAAGAATAATCCCAAAACAATGGAGCTGTACAACAGTATGATGTAATGAAAAATACATGGTATGCAACATGCATTTTTCAGATGAGTGCCACCCTACTTGATGAGTAAAAGAACAATAATGAAAGGCTTTGTCAAATTTTATGAGATGGTGGAAATTTTGGTTTCACTCACACAAGTAGGACTGTCTCTTCATTCCATTGCTGTATGCCATACAGTTGTTTCTATAAGATAATAAAGAATATCAAGAAAAATGTAGCTTATTTTTTAAGCATTATCACTTGAAAATTGTGTGAAACAAAATACAAATATTTTGAGAAAATAAACTTTAATTTAAGTGGGGTTTGGATTATGTTACTATTTATGAGGCAGGTCATCTTAACGTCGTTTGAAAACTATGGTTTTGCCTGTTTCTTACAATACGTCTGAACTTTTCAGTTATTATTACACTATTCATGTGATGAGAATACATTTTCCATTGTCTAGACAGATAAATCTATTTTTTCCAGTGATTGCTGGAAAGATTGATTTATTTTTAAATTCTTAGCCAGCAAGGTATCAAATATATTTCTATATTTGTTTCTTCAATATATCAACCTTAGCTACTGATGGATTAGAAGTAATGTTTACAAGGCCAAATATAATGTTCTTCAAGAGACTGTTCTCAACCTAGGATATGTTTATATGATCTCCAAAGTTTTCCACTTCAAAGGCTAAAAGAGTTCTTTGTAAATGGAATATTAAGGCAGGCAAATCATTTCATTATCTGGCTATTACATCAACACATCAGGATTCCTTCTGAATGCAGCCTGTTGATATTCCCTTGTCTTCTTTCCATCTGGCAGTTTCTGGCACTGCACTGAATTTTACAGTTCATAGTAACAGTAGAGTTCATTCATAATCTTACACTTTGAAAGTCTTTTATATAGTGTAGGCCTAAATGCCATACATACAAACAAATTCTGTCAGGCTAGGGTTCCAATAATATTTTTGGCTATTCATTAAAGGAATTTTAAAATGCCATATATTTTGCAATGCTTATAATATGTTCTTTTTTTTTTTTTTTCCTTATTTGTACCATATAAATCCAACTACACAATCTACTTAAAATTATTTTTTAAATAGTATCAATGGGCATAAATGTATAGTGTGAAATCTTTATGCTTAATCCCACATGTATTACTGAGTGTACTTTTTTTCCTTCCTTCCTTCCTTCCTTCCTTCCTTCCTTCCTTCCTTCCTTCCTTCCTTCCCCTTTTCTCGACTAATAAGGGAGCTCCTGAGAGCTTCTGCTGCAACTTTAGTGCTANCCCAGAGGATAAAATGTGTGTTCTGCTATCCTCCAGATTTCATGATGTGGAATTGGGCTTGTGGCAGTTCAAGTTCTATCTGCACTACTATACATATTCTGCTTTGTGGTGACACTTGACAAAACATATAAAATTAAAGCCTGACCTGGCCATGCTCCTCTTTCACTGACAGATTCCCAGAGGCAAGACTCTCTGATCAGCAACTTCCTTTTAAGCCAGGTTTCTCATTTGCTCTGGGTGCCAAGGTTAAGTTCTTGAAGAAGATTCATCCAAACAACTCTCTTGAACGTCTTCCCTGAAGGTTGTCTGCTGCAGCCTCAGTTTTTAAGAGGCAGTGTTGATGAACTCTGCATTTTCAAAAGGAACTATGTCATTATTTATAATAAAAATGAGAGGATGAGATGTAATGAGTGATGCTTTTTTGGGGGGGTTGGGTTTTGGGTTTTTTTTTCTGATTATTAAAACAGTATTTTAGCAAATACATCTCACTTTCAGTGAATATTGTTCATAGTGCAATATCTGCTGATAAGATTGGGAGTTTTAAAAAGAATAAGGAAATTAGTGGGAAAGAATGAGCATGTTATTGGGTTGTTTACTGGAGAAATATAAGGACAGGCAAAGACATTAAAAAAATAGAAGAGATAAAAGGAATTTGTATAGTAATAGGATTAAAGTTTTAAAACGCAAGACTTACTAGCAGAAAAAATACTGTGACTATTAGATACAGATATGTGAAACTGGGAAAGCACCACATGAAAGTAAGAGGAAATGGCTATGACCACAGTCTAATAATTTCCGCTACTAGAGAAATCATTGGGTTGTTAGCTTCTTGTTTTTATGCCAGACCATGAATTGTTCCCTGAAGAACATTCTACTTGGTATTCATTCCTCCCTTTTAGGTGTTTTGTTACATCTTTTAGAAGAAAAGTTTTCCTAGGAAGAGGAATCTTTAAAATCATTATTGTAGTCTTCAGAAAAGAGCAACACTCATATGTTTTGTATAACTTGCTGTATGGAACTAGGAAAATGGTTTGCTTTCAGTATAATTGCTAGAGATTTGCAGAATTAGAGAAGGGCTGAGATTAGAAAAGACTTGTTCAAGTAGGGCCACCTAGAACCAGTTGCACAGGACCATGTCCAGACAGAATTTTAATATCTCCAAGGACAGAGACTTCAGAAGCTTCCTGGGCAACCTATTCCAGTGCTCAGTCACCCTCCCTGTACAAAAAGTACGTTGCCTGAGGCTCAGATGGGCCTGTGTTTCAGTTTGTGTCCGTTGCCTCTGGTCCTGTCACTGGGCACCTCTGAAAAAGGCCTGGGTCTATCTTCTTTACACCCTCCCTCCAGATATTTGTATACAATTATAAGATCCCCTGAGATAAGATCCCTCTTCACCAGGCTAAACAATCCAAGCCTTTTGTAGTAGGTGAGATGCTCCAGTCCCTCAATAATCTTGGTGGCCCTTTGTTGGGCTCTTTACAGTATGTCCATGACTCTTCTACACTGACAAGCCCAGAACTGGACACAGTACTTACCTCACCAGTGCTGAGTAGAGGGGAAGGATCACCTCCCCCAACATGCTGGCAATACTTTACCTATTGAAACCCAGGATACAATTATCCTGGTTTTGCTGCAACTGCATATTGGTGGCTGATGTTCAATTTAATATCTAGCAATATCCCCAGGTCTTTTCCTGCCAAGCTACTTTCCAGCTGGATAGGCTCCAGCATATGTTTGTGCATGGTGTTGTTCCTTCCCAGATGGAGGATTCTGCACTTCCCCTTGTTGAATTTCATTACGTCCCTGTCGGTTCGTTTCTCTAGCCTGTCTGGGTCTCTCTGGATGTCCCCAGACTAGCTGTATCCACATTAGACAGAACTTGTCCCTAACAGTTCTATGATTTTTTTTTTAATTTTTTTTTATGGTGTCCCTTAAGTGCGTGATCTCATAATCTTGTTTTGTGGCTTGCATTTATTATACATTGTCTTATACATTTTGTGTGTGTATGGCAAAAGCATATGGATGTCAAAGCCAATAAGAAAAACTTTTATTAGTAAACAAATGGCAAAAGGAAGACTAGGAAGAAAGTGGAACAATTTCTCAACTACAGGGAACAGGGAACCTGGTTTCACAAGACATGGAAAATCAACTTTTCTGAATTTTGTGAACTTATTCTTGGTCAAGCACGACTTGCCTTTGGTGAAGACATGATCACTACTTGCAATGTGAAGACTGACTAGCATATAGTTTACTGGGTTAGCTGAAAAACTCCCCAGATAAAAAGTGAAGGCTGACTAGCATGTAGTGTACTGGGTCCTCCTTCTTGTCTTGAAGATGTGCGTGGCATTTACTTTCCTCTAGTGCCATGAATGACAAGAAAATCATTACAAGTAGTGATCATGTCTTCACCAAGGGCAAGTTGTGCTTGACCAACAATAAATTTCTATGATGAAGACTCCTGTTACTGTGCCTATATTGTTTATGTTGCTTCACAAAATTCAGAAAAGCTGAAAGTGTGTAAAAAACAATTGGGTATGTTTGAACTAAGTAAACCCTAGTAAAATGTATTTGTAAATGCTGCTAAATAAAAATGTTGTTCCAGTTTCAGTTTCTCATTAAGAAAGATCATATGTTTATAATTGTTTATAGATTATCAAGCCTTTCCTTATTTTGATGTTGATTTCTTATCATGTTCTTATGCCATGATCTAAACTAGACACACAATACAAATCAGATTTGTGTGATGTTGATTTTTTTGATCAGTAGCTGATCACTCCTTTTAAAAACAGAAAGATTGCTTTTCTTTTTGATTTACATGTAAGCCTCCAATATAAATACCTGTTTTATATACTTGCATGCTACAATGATTGAAATATACAGAAAGACAGGAACATAGACTTTTATCTGATTTGTATTGTGTGTCTAGTTTAGATCATAGCATATGAACAAAGGCAAATAATTTCTTAGCTGTAGGTTTCCGGTGTTCAAACTGAATAACACAGCCACAAAAATGTCTTTTATGTTTTCTTCTCTCTGGACTCTCAGAAAATTGCTACTTTGATATATTAATCCTCTCCAAGTAGCTCATTACTATGCAAAAAAAAATTATGCTCTACATTATTTAGAATCTGATATATATTATAGAAAGAAAAGAAGTTTTTAAAGAAAACACAATGGCAAACAGGCAAAAAATAAAATCCACAACAGTGGACAAGAATGCAATTTAAAAAAAATAAAAATCTTAAAATGTCTCAGTCAGACTGAAGTATATCTCTGCTAGTTCTGTCACTAATGAGCATTTCAAAAAAACCACAAACCAAATACAGAAATGCAGTGGTTTTGTGTTGTGCAAACCCAGTTACTTAGAATGGAAAATGTGAAAATGACCCATAAAAAGACTGAAGGTTTCAAAACATTTTGTCTTCATATGAAACAATATTTTGAGACATTACAAATGTAGAAAAAAGCAAGGGACAAGGCATTTCTTCAAAAGGATCTACAACTCTAAACCTTCACAATTTACTGAACAAGGATGTATTTGCCAGCTGTAATGTGGTACCACAATCTTCAGTTTGTCTCTGCGTAATGTGTAATTTATTTTCATTTTAAAATCTTTGGTATGCAAAATATATAGAATTAGAGGAAAGACACAACTCGATAAAATAAAGTTGTAAGAAGAAAAGAAACTATATCTTGTGGAATTCTAACAGTTATCTGGAGTAAGGGTAAAGAGTGCATTTGAAGTATATTAAGCTTCACATATTATATAGAATAGGAATCCTTGAATATGGTTTTCACCTAAGCTATTCCGGTGCTATACCCATGTCATTGCAACAAGATTAGTAGCAAAAATGCAGCTACATATAATAGCAGCAAGCAAACTACATCACAAAAATATTTCTGCATCCAATCACGCATTACAAACAACCAACATTTAAAGACAAGCCATCCCAGATGAATTATTGTTGCAACAAAAGCAACCTCAACTCTGGAAATTTTTAATTAAATTTATGGTCAATTATCAAAGACTTCTGATCACTAATTCCAGTTCTGGGATGCGGGAGGGAA
The DNA here is from genome assembly GCA_013398155.1 of Pedionomus torquatus. Taxonomy (NCBI): domain Eukaryota; kingdom Metazoa; phylum Chordata; class Aves; order Charadriiformes; family Pedionomidae; genus Pedionomus; species Pedionomus torquatus. The sequence goes on from VZRU01013526.1 coordinate 246,789, forward strand.
ACAGAATATGATTAAGTAAACAAATAATTAAGTAAGTAGGTTTCCTCCTCCTTCTCAAAATTCAACTTAAGACAAGAGTCTTTTCTTATTCATTGCCTCTATTTCCCTTGCTTTTACTGGAGGTTACATTCAATCTGCCCCATTTTCTCCAATTAGGTGACAGACAGCACTGGGGATGGGGTGTGAGGTCATCTGTGTTAGTGATTTCTTACTGCCACTCTTCACTTCTTACTCATTTTCCTCTGCTGTTTTTTAGCCTATCAGCATCCCTGCCTTGGCATGGGTCACCCATGGACCACAGTCTTTCAGGAGTGTCCTTTCTTTGGTATGGAGTGCATCCTTTCAAGAGTGCCTTTCCAGCTGTATTCTCAGCAGCCTCTGCCTCCTCCTGCCCTTCTAATTTGGGAATGTCTGACCTGGGAGAGCAACAACTCCCCTTAAGAGAAAATATTAAACAAAATTTTGAAATGCAAATGAGCAAATCCTATTGGTAGGATCCTCAGTCACATTGCTTTGATTCCCAGAGTTACTAAGATATTTACAAACACTGAAGCTCATATAAATCAGAAATATGTCATCCATATATAAAAAAGTTTTTCCTTTTTTAAATGATTCTGCAAAGGATTATTATTTTTTTTAGCATTAATACATTAATAAAAGAAAGTAAATACACCAATGCAATTTTTTTACTCTGATTACTCTGTTATTTACACATGTAAATAACTTGCTAGTATTTTCAACAGCAAAATTTCCATTTGTGTTAGGAAAAAAAACCTATAATACCAAGCAGCATGGATCAAAATGAGCAGACTGAAAAACCAAAACTTTTAGTGTTGGGAGATGATATTTACTTTGCTTTAGAAAAGCTATAGCTCAGTCCCATGGACTCATTGCCCTTTTGCAACTGCAGTGCATCAGGTATACACCTGAATTTATCTTACTCTTCAGTAACATCTGGAAATAAAACAGTTTGTGCACACCACATTATGAAATTAAGCATAGTAAGGGGCGACAATCAGATTTGATTGATAAATGCACCCCTGATCTGAAGTAAAATGCTTATGTCCAAGAAGTCCCAAAAGACAATGAATATACACGTAAGTCAAATATGGCAATGACAGTCTTCTGCTGCATGAGACATGAATTACAGAAAGCCTCAGATCACTATTCTTTCATATCACCTCATATCACCTCTTTCTTTCGTCCAAATACCTTGTTTCAGATGTGTCTGACTGGCTTCATTCTTTCTTGTATGTGCGCATCCTGTAGAGTACAGAGAAATCTCATGTTTGGAAACTTCAGAATTACAGCATCTCCAAATCAATAGTAAGGTAGGCACAGTCTATAAATGTTCTTTACAGAAATCCAGAGGTAATTTATCAGCTGTAATCACACTGCATTACAAATGAAAGCCAGCTCCTAATGTAGTGTCAGCTGCATAGACTGCCAGGCAGACAAAAGGAAATAAAAGAGAAAAAGGGAATGGGCTCCTCAAAATTAAGTTTTCAATATGACTTATTTTTAAAATTTGAGGAGGATTTCCATAAAATCTATGTTGAAATGCTTAATTCAGACTGCACATGTGATGATGAAATAATGATCCTGTCTAAAAAAGAATATCATGATCAGATGCAGAGTGTAAAGCTACATGCAGCAACAGGCTGAAATTCCTTTAATGTTCTGCAAATGTGACACTTTCTCTTAAGTTTGTTAGTTGAAAATGTAACTAGTATAACCTGATAAGTCAGACTATTTTAAGACTGATATGATCTATATTTTCTCATTGTGTCATTGTGATGGTCAAATAAAAGCTATTGTCCTTTAAAAGGAAGTATTAGCAGTCTGAAAGGTGTTCAGTGTAAAGTACAATTTGCTTTTTATTTGTCTATCAGTTTACTCCATGTTTAGTCATTTTCATTATTGCTATTTGCTGATGCTGACAAAATAGCTCATAGCTATGGATTTTTTTATTTTCTTTTCAATTTTTTAACACATGCAAGCAGAAATAAAGTTCAAGAGGAAATGGTATTGTGGATACATGCATCTGTCTGACAGGCGTTGATGGCCATGCTGACTGGTTTGAAAACTGTCACAGTTTATTTGCTATAAAATAATAATGTCAAAAAAAAATCCTTTATGAAAGGTAGGGTTTTTGAAATAACCTTTGTTAACCTTATTTTAAACATACATTATGTACATGAATTTCCAATGAAAATGATAATCACCATTTTTAAACATTTTCTGGTTTATTATTATGAATCATCTTTACTTTTTTAAGATGGTTTTTTTCAATCCCAAAGTTAAATGAAAGATATTACCTTTAAAGAAAGATCAATTCAAGAAGTTTTTCAGATTTGAGAAAAATACAGGGATATTGCTGCTGTGTGTGCTTTATGAATGAATGGAAAGATCACTATTATGTATCAGATCATACCTCTAATACCTTTTAGGTGTTAAATCAAAGTTGTGCTCTTACTATATTTTTTTATAAATAATTAGTCTTATTTCCCAAATATAAAGAAGTAGCTTCTTCTAAGGGAAGTTCATGACTTAAAGAGACTGAAGACACTAAATCTCAGCGTGAGGTCCATGTCCAATCTAAGGCTACATTTTGATAAGTATTTTTTTTCATAGACCTTTCCTTTTCTGTTTCTACTGTTTCAATAGAATAGGACTACATAAGATCAAATGTACATTTTCTTTAGCAATGGACTTTTTTGTTAGGTTTTAAATATACTATTTGAGAGACAAACAAATCCTCATTACTAATCAGCAGAAAATATACTCTAACTTTTGGATTCTGCCTTGGTGTACTCAAAGAGAAAACTATAGTCAGAAGAACAGAAAATAAATTAAAGAGGAAAAAAAAAAGAAAATGAAAAAAAAAAAAACTTCAACCCCCCCAAATCATTTGGTCAAGTACAGTCATTAAAACATAATAATAACTCAGTTTTTCATGTTGTAAGTAGTACACGTGCAAGCAAAGGTGAACAACTGTCAAAAGATTGTAAATTTGGAAATAATTTCATCTGCAGATGGGAAAATGGTTACTTTTATTTGGATGTTTTTGTAATTATTCAGTTCTGCTTTCTATATGAATATTGCTGTACAAAAATAGATTTCCAATTTTCCTTAATTATTCACGCTAATAATAGAATCAATCAACCTAATAATAGAAGGACTTAACATAACAACCTAATATAATAGGATATACAGAATTTAAGCTTCTCACTGTTCCTTAACCTTGCAATCATCTTTTTACAATCAGTCTTCTTATTCAAACTCCGTGCTACAGATTACTTTTTTTAAGGACAGTCTCACCTATGACATTATCTGTCCTCTCTTAAACACAATCCCAAATTAACCCATAAGAGTATGAATAACACAAATCAAATCAATAGAGGGTTTTTTTATAAGTTATGAAAATAAAAATCCCTAACATATGTTTCATAAAATCATAGAATGGTTAGAGTTGGAAGGGACCTTGAAGGTCATCAAGTTCCAATCCCCCTGCCATGGGCAGGGACACCTCCCACTAGAACACGTTGCTTAAAGTCCCATCAAGCCTGGCCTTGAACAATTCCAAGGATGGGGCATCCACAACTCCTCTCAGCAACCTGTGCCTCACCACCCTCACAGCAAAGAATTTCTCCCTAATATCCAACCTAAATCTCCCCTCTTTTTATTTAAAACCATTACCCCTTGTCCTATCACTACACTTGCTGACCAAGAGTCCCTCTCCTGCTCTCCTGTAGGCTCCCTTCAGATACTGGAAGGCTGCTAGAAGGTCTCCCCAGAGCTTTCTCTTTTCCAGGCTGAACAGCCCCAGCTCCCCCAGCCTGTCCTCACAGGAGAGGTGTTCCATCCCTCTAATCATCTTTGCAGCCCTCCGCTGGACCCATTCCAACAGTTTTATGTCCTTTCTCTGTTGAGGACTCAAGAGCTGAACACAGTACTCCAGGTGGGGTCTCACGAGCACAGAGTAGAAGGACAGAATCACCTCCTGCGACCTGTTTGTCACACTTTTTTCCTGGACCTTTACAGGCAGTTTACTTTATTTCTAATTTTGCTGCCTGTTCACTGTATAGGTTCCATTTAGAAGCCACCCACCTTTAGAGAGATGAAATGCTGTTGATACGTACTCTGGTTTTCTTTTTGTCTATAAAGTGATGACAGGATGCCATGAGTTTTTCACTTGTAAAATGCACTCATTACTGGAAATTCAAACACCTGATACAGAAATCTATTTTATTTCTCTTCCAGAGTGTAACTGAGCATGATGTTCTTCACCTGAAGTAACTTATATGTACAATAATCTCAAAAATCTTGTAATTAAATTCTTCTCTAACATCAGAGTAGCTAGGTCTAATTTAGTCTTATAGTAATGTCTATCTAGTTTGTCAAGTCCTTCCAAATAAGTGACAAATATTGAATTTTTTTTTTTATATGAACATTTTTCACATTCTGACACAGATCTTGCCTTGAGGTAGATGTCCAAAACTCTGTTTTACTAAGATGATTAGATGAAACTCAGGGAAGAAAGGAAGGAGGTACAGTAAGGTAAAAGAATAGTATCAGACCTAAGCTACTTTTCATCTGGGACTGATGATTCTGACCTTGATTCACTCATTGAAGATGCAGAAAGGCAATGTATGCAAGTTCAGTCATTATGATGAGTCAGAGTCCTGGGCCCTAGCCTTGTCCAAGACTCTAAGGTCACTAAGATAGGTGCCATACATCCCATAATATCATTTTCACTCTGATTTCAACTCTAAAGTTACTTTCAAAGGTTTTCACATCCTAAAGTTTCCTTATATATTGTATGCCCTTCACAACTAAGAGGCAAGCATCCCCTTTATAAAGATTCTGCCTCCACTTCTCACTAGATAGATTTTCAAATAATTGTGTTATCATTTTCTCTGCACATTTCAAGCTCTATCAGAGACAAGGTCTTTAGGTCACATAACAAAGAAAGTGAAAAAGAAAGAATATGAGACTATTACTGTGTGACTAATGAGGAACAGATGCACCATGTTCTAGGACTCTAGGTTTGGGAGGACAAACCTAAGTGTCCAAGCTGCCTAGATTTCATTGGATAAGAAATCCAGCAATGTCTAGATAACTAAAATTTCTCCAGATGGAAAAGCAGAATACTTCTGTTACATGTGTACCTGCCTTATCATCTTTCACTACATATAACATTACCAGTAAATGGGAGAGATGAACACTCCTAAACCTCACAGTATTTGTAAATCTTGCCTAAAATAAACTCCTAGCAAAATTCAAGACGTTTTTGAGTCAGCTGTGTCAACTTCTCTTTAGTTTGTTCTTTCATTACTGACTGCACAGTAGTCCAGCTGGAAAGAAAATCATGAGGTTAGTTTTCTTAAGATTTTAAGTGGTTGCGATATTCTTACATATATTTGACGCCCTTAAGATTTAATTTATGTATTTTCAAATCATAAATAAAGATGAAATAAAGAAATACAAGGATGATACAGCAGTTGGTTGAGGTGAACAAAGATGCATTGTAACATATCACATGCTGGAGGCAGGAATGCCAACAGCCTTGTCTTTGAACTTCTGATTCCATGATAAAAGTGCAAGTAACTTGTGGAGATATTTCCATTGGTTTGGCTGCTGAATTAATGGTCCTTATATTTTAGGGGTTTTTATATCTTCCAAGTAGGGAAGGGCTACTATAAAGGGTAATTTAGTTCTGGAGTATAAACTGGTACTCTGATTTTCTACTTGGAGAAGTTTACTTGTCTGTATTGATAAGGGAATACAGGAACCTAGAGATCCACATCAGAATTCATTCCTTAATCCACAAGACATACAAGCAGTACCTTTCACCCTTTCCAATTCACAAAACACTTGTGCTCATGAGTACATGAGGGCTTGGATGTGGACAACAGGCTTTACATTTCAAGGAGGCCTTGCACATATAATATAGAATTTTCCTTTCTGTGAATTGTATTTCAGCTTTATTTTGAAGCTTCTGTAGACAAAAATATTTCATCTTTATTAAAATCGCCTTTACTAAAGCACAAATCCTTCTTCTCTTCCTCCCTATCTTCAAGCAATGGCCTATAGTAGAGAGGTCATATATGCCTGCATTGTTGCTTTTGAGGGAAATAAACAAACATACCTGTCCTTTTCTTTTGGTAGAAATGAAAGAGATTTCACACAAAAACAAAGGTTCTTAAAATTCTTAGATCATTTAAATCTAGTTTATATTCATACTAAGAAGATAAATAGAAGGTTTTGTATTGTATTTTTCTTTAAAAAAAAAAAGTACTGATCATTTTCATCTTTCAGCAACTTTGGTGGGTTCTATGGCTCTGTAATTGGGATCTGTATAAATTTGATGGAGTAGAATGAACAACTGAACCCAACAGTTCATGAGCTCT